>OZ020192.1:48653508-49213262 GCA_963971165.1 Philopedon plagiatum | reverse complement strand
ACATTTCGAAAGCTAGGCACATTATAAGAATAATATAATAAAGACTTTCTGGCCGAATCCCCGTAATCTTTATTTCATTTAATTTATTACACGGCCGTTATTTGTACAACATATATATATATATATATATATATATATATATATATATATATATATATATATATATATATATATATATATATATATATATATATATATATATATCTGGTGCGGAGTTGCCAATCTCCCATCCAGCGCGTCCCCGGGTGGCGGATAGGGGGATGCCTCCCAGATATGGGTGGTACCGGCGAAATGAAATAGTCGGCGCGGACCAAAATTGGCACAGCGTCTGTCCCGGAATGGGCGGCTGTTGATGGGCGGGCCGAGCTCAAGAGCCGCAGAGAAGGCAATCGGCCTATGGAATGGAACCCAGAAAGAGAGTTCTGAAGGAGAAAACCTGCTAAGAAATCCGGAACCGAAGATGGAAGGAATCGTGCCGAACGGTGAATGGCCCTACGATAGTGCGGTCGCAAACGATCCCCTTGGGACACCAGGCGACATCCCATTGTAATTAGCCTTACTGCTGCATGCGGGGCTCTGCAGTTGTGGACCTATTTTCCCTAGCTACTCGTGGGAATTATATGAAATGAATGAAACTGAGGATAATCAAAGCAAAAATCAACAAATTAATCGAACAGAAAACGAGATAGTACTCGTGGAATCTGAACAACCAGATCCTAGTGTCAGAAAATCTGCACTGGCAAGGACACCGCCACCTACCAAAAAGACAATGATAGAAACACAGGAGACCATAAGAACGGAAAAGGCATCACTATTTAGCTTGAAAAGACCGCGGGAGGAAGACGAATTGGACGAAATCCAAGGAGTTTCTGAGGTCATTAAGAAAATGAGCAGAGTCATGGACAACCTAACGTCTGTAGTTAGTGCGAGCAGTAAAACGAAAGTTGAGATAAGAAGTGGAGTCCGAGAACTAAAAAGATTTATGGATCAGCTAATGAGCAAATTTAAAGTGGTCGAAGAAATGCAAACAGGCAGTAAGAGGACGCCCTCATGCACGCATAAAACACCAACAAAGGCACCAGAATGCAGAAGCATCGGAGTACAGGCAACGGAAGATGAACAGACACTCCTAGAAGAGGAGAAAGTAACTGAAATAAAGAAAAAGATCACAGCAGTGGATAATGAAGAGAAGCTAAGAGAGCTCTTAAATGAAGAATGGCCGGAAAAAGTATTTGAAAAAACAAACATCAAGAAAGGAAGCCCAGTTGCTACAGACACGGACCTAGCTTTTCTCTTACAAGAGGCCAACGATGACGCAGTAAATAGCATCAAGACACGATACCCGGAAATCGGGGAAATTGAAGCAGAAAAAGAAGAAGACGGAAGTGTCGGAACCTTAGTTGTTACGACCCGGACATCCGATGGCCAGGGATTTAGAAATAAAGAACGTTTTATATATGTCATGACTCCAAATGAGATAACAGATGCAGTAAACAGAGAAGTGGTTCTTTTTAAGATGGTAACAATGATGAGCCGAAAAGCACTGAGTGGCGGAAGGAAACTACTGTCTACACCGATTCCACCAAACATGGAGGAAGAAGCAGCGAGAAAAATCACAGAAATAGCTCTAGCTAATACTGAAATAAAAATAAATTTATATAGAAAGCAACAACAGGGCCAAAAAAAACGGAAGCCGACAATGCGCAAAGCTAACGACACCGAAAAGATTATAATTAAGGGGAATGGCAAGTCATATGCTGAACTTCTAAAGAATGTAAAGCACAGCGTGGATATAGAAAAAACCGGAGTAAAAGTGAATAAAGTCAAACAGACCAAGAAAGGAGATCTACTCCTAGAGGTCTCAGGAAAGACCGATGCAAATAGACTGAAAGAAGAGATTAAAGCCAATGTAAAAGAAATACAAATGATACACAAAAGCAAGGAAACAATAATGCACTTAACTGATATCGAAGCAGATGTCGAGGAAGACAAATTGAAAGAGGAGATACTAAGGAATACAGTGGGCATGGGCACAGACGATATAAATGTGACTTCCATAAGACCGACGAAACACGGCACCCAATCTGCAACAATTTCTGTATCACAGAAATGGGCAGATCAGTTGGACTCGATAGGAAAAGTAAGAATAGGATGGACTTATTGCCGGATCAGAAAGAGAGTGTTCATTGTAAGATGCTTCCGGTGCCTGCAGTTTGGACACAGAAGGAGCGAATGCACAGGGGAAGACAAATCAGACACGTGCATTAAATGTGGAAACGCAGGACATACAGCAAGGGACTGTGATAAGCCCCCACACTGTGTAAAGTGCAATAAGCCAGGCCATAGAGCAGACCAAACAAAGTGCCCGGTATACAGGAAACTGATGATTGAAACAAGAAAAAAGCGTATCAGTCGGAAAACAATTCGCGGAAGCATAGACCCTCAGTTCGACGATGAAGTTTTTGCAAACTAACCTAGGTAGATCAAGGGCGGCTCATGACTTAGCATTCGCCACCGTAAGGGAAAAGGAAATAGACGTCATGATTGTCTCGGAGCCCAATAAAAAATTAATAAAGGATACAAGATGGATTAAAGACAACCGTGAAGACATAGCGGTTCGCCTCGATAACAGAAAGCTGGTCATTAAAAAAGTACAAGCGATGGATGGGTACCTTCATATCACCCTAGAAACATTTGGACTAATCTGCTGTTATATATCACCGAACATCGATTATCTGGATTTTCAACAAAAGGTAGATGAAATAATGGAATACTGTAGACAGATAACTGGAGAATATATCATACTTGGAGATTTCAATGCAAAATCCCCCCTCTGGGGTTCCCCAATAAATGACAGGCGTGGAGAGGTCTTCTCTGAATACCTAGCCTCACTGGATTTGGTGGTAATGAACTCTGGGAATCGGCCAACCTTTGTAAGGGGAGAGAGCTCATCTTTCATTGACATAACATGTGCAACCAAAGGCCTGTCAAGAAACGTTATGGACTGGAAAGTCAGCGAGGAGGAAAACCTCACTGATCATAAATATATATACTTTGAGATAATAACAACAGGCCACCCCAAAAAAGCTAAAAGAAACATAGAAAAGAAAAAGGAACTTGTGGATTGGGAAGGGTTCAGAGCTACAATTGAATGGCAATATGAAGTAGAAAAGGATAATATCAGAAGCGCACTAGACTGTGCTAAACTCATAAACTCGGCCTACAAGAATAGCCTCATTAAATCAAGAAGGAAGCCGAAAATGACACCCTACTGGTGGAATAACGGCATTGAAAATAAAAGGGCGGAATGCGTTGCCAGCAGACGCAGACTTACCAGAGCCAAGGGGCAGTTTGAACGGATAGTAAGAAAACAAGAATATAAGAACTTCAAAAAAGAACTCAAAAGACTAATAAATCAATCGAAAAGAGAACACTGGAATAGACTGATCGAGGAACTGAACGACGATACCTGGGGCACAGGATATAAAATAGTAATTGGACGCTTCTGTAACCTAACTCCGGTCGAACTAAACACGTGCCAAAAGATGGAGATAACAAGACACCTATTCCCGGCAGGTATAATCAGGGAAAGGGAAATACGGATAGTAGAAGACTATATACCATTTACGGTAAACGAACTACAAAAAGCGTCACTAAACATCAAAAGTGGAAAGGCACCGGGCATAGATGGCATACCCCGGAGGTCATTAAAGAAGTGGCAAAAGTGCAACCACAACTGCTACTACAGGCAATGAATATGCTTCTGGAATGCCAAGACTTTCCTACCTCTTGGAAGGAGGCCAAACTTGTGCTGATACCAAAGAAGGATAAACCACCAGATAAACCCTCGTCTTACAGACCACTGTGTCTACTAAACGTAATTAGCAAGCTATACGAAGCTATGATAAGAGAGCGACTGAACGCAGAAATTGAAGAAAAAGGAGGCTGGGCGCAAAACCAATTCGGTTTCAGAAAAGGGCACTCCACAATCCAAGCGGTGCATAAGGTCCAGGAAGGAAGCAGAAGTCAAGAAAGCAAGTGGCTGGCACTAATTACAATAGATGTCAAAAATGCCTTCAACACAGCATCTTGGGACTTAATAATGGAAAAACTAGAAAGTAGAGGAATATCCACTTACCTAAGGAACATAATCGAAAGATACTTCCAGAACAGGAAAATAAGAGTCGACAAAAACGAACAGCATAATATGGAGAAGGGCGTTCCGCAGGGATCGGTTCTGGGGCCGACACTATGGAATGTACTGTATGACGGCGTACTGAGGATTGACCTAGGCCATAAAGTTGAAAGCATCGCTTATGCAGATGACCTGGCTATCTTGGTGCACGCGAACACGCAAGGAGAACTAATATACCGAGGGAATAAGGCACTTAAGGAAGTTACAGAGTGGATGGAAGAAAACTGTCTAGAAATAGCTCCAGAAAAAAGCGAAGCAGTAGTTCTGCGAGGTCACGGTTGGCGCAGGATAAGAGAAAAAACAAAGTTTAAGTTAAAAGGAAAAACTATCAAAGCCTCAAGATCTCTCACATACCTAGGAATTGTAATGGACGATACAAATAGTTTCCGCCAACATATTGAAAGGGCCGCGGCCAAGGCAGAGAACAGGGTAGGAAAGCTGCAGCAAATCCTACCAAATGTAAGGGGACCGAACAGTAGAAAGAGAGAAGTGATGTGCGGAGTCATAAACTCAATACTGCTGTATGGGGCATCTGTATGGGCACATGCTATGGAAGTAAAGAAATACAGACAAATGTATGAGAGGGTGCAAAGAAAAGCTGCAATCAGGATAACAAGTGCCTATAAAACCATCTCACTTCAGGCAGCTAGGGTGATAGGCGGAATAATACCCATCCACCTACTGGTTAATGAGAGGAAAAGAATATATGAAGAGGATGGAACGACTGAGACCAAAAAGAGGGCGAGAGAAGACACAATTAGACAATGGCAAGCGGAGTGGCAGGAGCACGAAGACACAGCACAATGGACAAAAAAACTAATACCAAACGTACAAAGATGGACAAACTGCAAACATAGAAGAACTGATTATTACCTAACACAAATATTATCCGGACATGGTGCATATAAGGCCCACGCATTTAGAATAGGAAAATCGATCGACGAAAACTGTATATATTGTGGAGGAAGAGACGACGCTGAACACGCAGTTTTCTCTTGTCCAAGATGGGAAGATGAGAGACGTGTATGCAACATAAAACTTAATTGTGTGATCAACCCAAACAACATTACAGAGAAAATGATGGAAAAGGGATGCTACTGGAATGAGGTCATGAAGCTTGCCCGAGATATCATGAAGAAAAAGGAAGAGGACCACAGACTAGAACAAACACAGAGAGAGAGACGATAACAGACCAGCACATTACCTGAAGAATACTAGCAATAGTGGTACCTGGTAATGTGAAGAAAGACAGAGGTGTTTAGTGGGTAGGCTAAGACTTGCACTACTTATCTTAGAGTCCCACACTGGCAGGGCAACGAAAGACAGACTGTCCTGTGCGAGCATGAGCGTCACCTCTTGGGAAAAAAAAAACAAAAAAAAATATATATATATATATATATATATATATATATATATATATATATATATATATATATATATATATATATATATATATATATATATATATATATATATATATATATATATATATATATATATATATATATATACAGTGACCGGCAGAATTTACGCAGCATATGGGAAAAATTTTTATTGTTAGATTTCAACAAATACCGATATTGGCAATCGTTTCTGCATCATTGGAAACCCCAAAAAACATTAAACAGTGGCGTTCGTCCTTAGGGGTTTGGCGGGAAATTTAAAAAAATCAAAAATTATACAGCAAAAATGACCTTAAATGAAATGATATCCAAATTTTTTATTAAGAAATGTTATTTAGAATTAAATATTAAACACGTACACAAATTTTAAAAGCAATTGAATAAAAAATAAGAAATACTTGTTTTTGCCAAATTAAAAATTTGTCAATACTAATAAAGCAATTTTTAGTGCAAAATATTATTAACTGCACTAAAACAATTACTCCAAATCACGTTCCCTAAAATTATACTTTTTAGTTGCCTTTCTTAATAAGAAAAAAGAAATTGTTCAATTCTGGCTGGTACTCCATTGCTTCATAACGAAATATTTTTATGGCCTTTGCATGCTAGACCCCTCAAATCAATTTATTATTAATAAAAGGGCATACATGTTTATGTTTTTTGATACAGCTTTATTATTCTGATTACAAAACTTTTTAAATATTATTAAAAATTTGAAATGATAAACTAAGAACCTACTTAGAAATTTAATTGCAAATATTACATAAATAATAACAATATTTTAACTTCTGAACTACTCCACATGTCTACCATCTCGTTCAATACATGTAATTGTCTTTTGTTCCATAGCTTTTAGTACTTTTCTTAGGATATCTGGTGTTATATTGGCGACATGATATCTTATTGTATCCTCTAAATGATCTACGTCTCTAAATGGCCGTTGTTTGTATACCTTGTTTTTAAGGTATCCCCACAAAAAAAAATCCATTGGGGTCAGGTCCGGAGATCTTACAGGCCATGGATTTACCGAATAACGGCCTATCCATTTGCCAGGAAAATGTGTATCCAGCCATTGCCTTACCGCAGCCGTACTATGTATTGACGCGCCATCTTGTTGGAAAAACATTTCATGTCGCTCTAGTAAGGGTAATTCATGTAGATCATCTATTAACTCATTACTTAAAAACTCTAAGTACCTATCTGAATTAAGATTGTTCCTGAAAAAGTAAGGACCGATAATTCTTGTACTGATAATACCGCACCAAACGTTTGTTTTAAATGAATACTGGTTTCTTGCCTCTATGATAAAGTTTGGATTTTCATCCGCCCACCATCTACAATTTTGGGAACTTATAATACCATTTGATGTAAATGTAGACTTATCAGTAAAAAGAATTTTTTTTGCAAAATTTCTATCACTCTCCATCATTCCTTGAAACCAAAATGAAAAATCTATGCGTGCATCTAAATCCCTTTCAAACAGAGTATGAATAAATTTTGGTTTGTACGCTCGAAATCTATGTTGTTTTAAAATTCTGCCAACTGATCTTGAAGACATACCAACTTGTTCTTTTCTTTCTGAGAGAGATTTCCTAGGATTTTCTTCTACGGACAACAGTACGTTAAACGTACCTTCTTCATTTGTGACTGTTTTAATATGACGTACTTTATGACGATTTTCAACGCTACCTGTTAGTTTAAATTTGTTTAAAAGTCTTAAAACTGTTGAATTATGAATAGTCTTGTTGGGATGTCGACCATTAAATATTGCTGCAGCTTGTCTGCAACTGCGGTTTTCGCCACAAATTAATATTATCTCAATTTTTTCTTGTATGGTTAACTTCACTAGGGGAGGCATTTCAAAATATCTTATTTTATAACAACGTAAACAATAAAAAATAAAGTATTTTAAACAAGGGACAAGAGTACTTTTGACAATTTGACTTTTCGGTCTCTAGGCAACAGCGATGGTGTAAATTTTTCCATGGCTCACTTTATAATTTAGGCTTATTTAAAATCCGACGGTTTCTGATTTCACGATACATTTTTGTTCCTATTTGTTTCGAAATGTAATTTGGGGAATTAATTTTTTTTTTGTTTTATTTTAAAGGAATTTTCGGAAAACTAAATTTGGAAATTGTACGTCTAAAACTGCTTTCGCATATTAATATATAATTAAGTGAATGATTTAAATACATATTTAGTTAGTCATTTCCAATTTTTAATTTCTTTTGAACAATATTTAAAAAGTTTTGTAATCAGAATAATAAAGCTGTATCAAAAAACATAAACATGTATGCTCTTTTCTTAATAATAAATTGATTTGAGGGGTCTAGCATGCAAAGGCCATAAAATATTTCGTTATGAAGCAATGGATTACCAGCCAGAATTGAACAATTCCCTTTTTCTTATTAAGAAAGGCAACTAAGAAGTATAATTTTAGGGAACGTGATTTTTAATTGTTTTAGTGCAGTTAATAATATTTTACACTAAAACTTGCATTATGAGTATTGACAAATGTTTAATTTTGCAAAAACAAGTATTTCTTATTTTTTATTCAATTCCTTTTAAAATTTGTGTACGCCTTTATAATGTAATTCTAAATAATATTTCTTCATAAAAAATTTGGATATCTTTTCATTTAAGGTCATTTTTGCTGTATAATTTTTGATTTTTTTAAATTTCCCGCCAAACCCCTAAAGACGAACGCCACTGTTTAATGTTTTTTGGGGTTTCCAATGATGCAGAAACGATTGCCAATATCGGTATTTGTTGAAATCTAACAATAAAAATTTTTCCCATATGCTGCGTAAATTCTGCCGGTCACTGTATATATATATATATATATATATATATATATATATATATATATATATATATATATATATATATATATATATATTTGTTGTACAAATAACGGCCGTGTAATAAATTAAATGAAATAAAGATTACGGGGATTCGGCCAGAAAGTCTTTATTATATTATTCTTATAATGGCACATTATAAGAATAATATAATAAAGACTTTCTGGCCGAATCCCCGTAATCTTTATTTCATTTTATTTTATATATATATATATATATATATATATATATATATATATATATATATATATATATATATATATATATATATATTTATATATATATATATATAATATTATTTTATTTTTATTTCTTAAAACCATTTATTTTATATTTTTTCGTTTTTTCCTTGGATATAGGTTTTGATGTAAAAATTATTACTAGCGTTTAATGAATTCCATCCGAAACTCCAATTCACCTCTGAAGTCGAAATGAATGAAAAAATAAATTTTTTGGACCTCACCATATATAAAAATAAATCAAATAATAATCTTAAAACAAAATGGTACACAAAAGATACATGGTCCGGTCGGTACCTTAATTTCAACTCACATCATCCAACTAACCAAAAAAAATAGCGTCATAATTGGTTTAGCAGATAAAGCCATAGCACTAACCTTTCCTGAATATCGACCTGAAGCCCTTAAAAAAGTCGAAAAGACCCTTACATCAAATCATTTTCCTAAAGATCTGATAAAAAAATAAGTAAACAAAGAATATACTTGCTTTACAATAAACATAGAAGGGAAACAAATAATCAAAATAAAGACACAACACCTCAAAAAACCTACATAGCTCTACCATACATTAACCTTCTATCTGAAAAAATTAAATATATCTTGTCAAAACAGAACATAGTGGTATGCCACAGAGCGAATAAGTTATTATCCTCCTTATACACAAATCTAAAAAGTAAAGTTCCTACAAAGAAAAAGTCAAACGTTATATACTCAATTCCTTGCCTCAATTGTCCCAAGAAATACATAGGAATGACAACCCAATACTTAGAACATAGAATCAATGGACACAAATACACAAAAAATGCCTCTACAGCGTTACATAAACACGAACAAACCACTAATCACGAATTCAGTTTTAATAACACAAAGATCTTGAACATCGATAGAAATTATCACAGACTTGTAATTAAAGAGATGGTCCACATAAAAAAAGAAAAAAATGCCGTAAATGACAAACAGGATGTAAAAAACTTAAGCCAAATTTACCACAATTTAATTCATACTTGAACTATTAATCCTACACCACCATATTATTATAAAAGATGCTTGATTCTACACAACACAAAATGTATAAAAAACCAGAATGTCTTGATGTTGTAAACCAGACAATACTTTCAAGGTGTGTACCAATAATTGTTAATTGACAATTGTTTATATATTTTTGTGTGTTGAGTTTTAAGGATTTAATTGTGAAACTGATGAGAAACATTATTTTATTGTAGACACATTTATTCCAAACTGAATTAAACCTTTGATAAAGTTCACCAAGATGAGCGAAACGTCAGGCAAATAGTTGTTTTAATTTTTACATCAAAACCTATACCCAAGAAAAAATCGAAAATATATTATAAATATATATATATATATATATATATATATATATATATATATATATATATATATATATATATATATATATATATATATATATATATATATATATATATATATATATATATATACGAAGCCCACTACAACCCACACATGAAAGGAAGCCCGAGGTTTACGGGGTAAGGGGATTTTGGTGATGTCGTTATTCTCGGGTTTTACGAAGCCCAGATGTATATATGAGTTTACAATGTTTAGAGCACTCATATTATATGAAGCCCGACAATGTTGCCAGAGTTTCAGACAACATTTAATTTATACCGTAGTAAGTATGCTGATTGTACGAAGCCCGTAGGCGTATATATAAGTTTATTTATATCCTGCCGATTATAAGCAACCTAGAAATATTGACATGTGTTTACCATTACATAAACACTTGGCCTGGGAATAGCTTCACCTAAATCTAATGACGAACAGGTGTCTTTTAGTAATATAAATGTCCGTGAAGCTGTTTTTTTTAAATATGTTTTAAGGACAAAGTTAGACAGAAATAATGGTTTATAGACTTTTCCTGACTACCCTCAAATTAGAAGCAAAATCGGTGGGGGTTAGGAGTTGAAAATATTTAAAAATGCACCAAAAAATCTGTCTTTATTTTGTTTCGTTGAATTTGGATGAGGCTACATATTTACCGTTTGACAGGTGATTGATGCTACTAATTTAGGCGAATGTCTGGAAGGACCCTATCAATCAAATATCAAACGATAAATGTGTTGTAAATTGTCAAAATATTAGGAAAAAAATAGAAACGGAATTTTAAGGGCATTTTTTTATATTTTCCACTCCTAAACCCGTACCAATTTTGCTACTAATTAAGGAGTAGTCAGGGGAAGTTTATTAACCATTATTTCTATATACTTTTTTCTTTAGAACGCATATTTTTAGAAAAACTATTTGTATGGAGTTTTGGTGTGCATGATTTTGATTTTAACGCTATTAACAACCAGAATTTTACCACCGCAATGAATAAAGAAGATGAAAATGCCCTCCCTGATAATACCAAAGAACTTGAACTTAGTAGTTCACCAATGACCAGCCAAAACCTTCAAAACGAAAATCCACCACCAGGATGTACCAGTGATTATATTGCACCATTGCACCAATACTCAGTCAAATTAATGAAGATGTAAGCCGTCGATGTCAAGAAGGAAATGCACGTAATATTGGATAAAACCTTCAAGACGAAAACACACCTTGTGATAATTCAAATAACGACTTCGCACCGATGATTAACCAAAATGTTCGAAACGAAAATCCACCTCCAGGAAATACCAGTGATTATATTGCACCAATCCCCAGTCAAATTAATGAAGATGTAAACCATAACCTTCAAGAAGAAAATACACCCGATATTGGACAAAACCTTGAAGACGAAAACACACCTTCTGATAATTCAAATAACGATATTGCCGCTATCCAAAACTTTCAAGGTGACAACATACTCCTTTGTATTGTTAACGATTATACTGCGCCAATTGTTAGCAAAACTAAACAAGATAAAAATGTCCTTCCTGATAATGCCAAAGATTGTATTTCACCAGTGACCAGTCAAAATCTTTAAAACGAAAATCCGTCTCCAGAAAATACCAGTGATTATATTGCACCAATGCCCAGTCAAATTGATGAATATGTAAACAATAACCTTCAAGAAGGAAACACACCCAATATTGGACAAAACCTTCAAGACGAAAACACACCTTTTGATAATTCAAATAACGATATTGCAGCTATGACCAGGAATAAAGAGTGCGACAAATAATAATAACATAAACAACAAAACAATAAACCTGAGCAAACAGGCATTTTTAATGGCCGAAATAGTGTAAATACTATGGACAGGCGACTGCAAAATCAGGCATTGCTCAAGACGTGATATAACTTTAAACTATCTGATTCGACTCGATAAAAATGAAACCCAAAGAAACATGGCAAAAAGGAAGATTTTTATCATTGCACCTCTAGAGGAATGCTTCGTAGATTTTGTAGTGGTCTGTTGAATTAACACCTTTGAATACAGTTAAGATCCGATATTTCACTAATTTCAATGTTTCAAGATCTTTTGTCTAAAATCAATACATATCACATTTATAACAGATTTGTAAGACATGTAAACACTGCACTGCACGTTCATTTTAAAATAAATAATTACGTCTAGTGCATTTTGGATACATACAGGGTGGTGCAACCAAGATGGGGTGGACGATTGTGAGTAAACGGTGAGGGATTTCTGAAACATTTTTCTTGGATATTATCGATAGTCAAACACGCTATGTTTTAAAATTATAGCCATAATACAGGGTGGTCCGAAAACTCGTGGCGAACCAAACTTTTATTTTTTAAATGGGATACCCGGTATATAATTGTTCCAATTGAATCTCCTGTTCGTTACGATCATTTTGATATAGGGTTTATTGGGTACTAAAACTTATAGTAAGGGAATGGGACGCGGTTAAAGTTGAAAAAATGCTCACAGTTCGGCCATTTTTTAAAAACATTTGAAACGTATGGAAAAACCAAATATTCCATAAAACGTTACATATCCTTGAATACATTAATCACTTGTAATTTGTTTAAAATTATTCACTGTTATACAGGGTGGTCAAGTTTTGCAAATACGCCCTGGGTTCACTGTTTTTAAATGGAACACCCTGTATATTTTATTTTCATGTTAAAGATAACATCACTAGCTTTCAAAAAATACCATACATGATGCCTTTCTGACCAGCAGTTTTTTAGTAAACTAGCCGTGAAAGCAAAGTTTCTTCATTCTAATACGATTATACTGAATTTACGTTGTTTATTATTAAATATCTAATATTAGGAGGCCATGACACTATCATAAATGAGACAAGAGATTGACGAACTTGTCAAAGCTACTGCCGCATAAATCATAATCCATTATTTACAAGTTAAGTGTAGGTGGCCCAATAATTATGAGGTAAGAAAACTGAGATCCCAAAACTTTTACATGTTTATTAGAGATATTTCAAAAAACAGAAAATATTGTTTTTAGGAAATGCAAAGTAATTAATAAACCAGTTATAAACAAAGATAATCAGTTCTCAGGTATTATTAATAGTGTAAGAAAATTAATTAAGCAAAAACAGAACATCTTTTAAAATTATTTAGGTATGTTCTTACTTGTAAACCTAATTTAATATAAACAATTAAAAAAACTCATATATGGTGTTCAACTAAACCACAATTTTGCTGAAGGCACATTTCGAGTCTATCCATGAATGAAAGTTTCACTTTTCTCAAAGTCTGTTCTGAAATGTTGCGAAAGCTGCTTCTTATTCTCGTCTTCATATCTTTCACTGTGGTTGGAACCTCTTTATAGACTTCTTCTTTAACATGCCCCCATAGAAAAAATCTAGTGGTGTTAAGTCGGGTGATCTGGCTGGCCACTTAACTGGTCCACCTCGCCCAATCCAACGATGTGTCTTCCAATTATCAACAAAATTCTTACATTCCTATGGTAATGCGGGGGCGCTCCATCATGTTGAAACCATAAGGATCCCCTTACCAGTAAAGGTAAATCTTCAAGCAATGCTGGCAACTCATTTCTCAAAAAACTGCTTTATTAATTACTTTACATTTCCTAAAAACAAAACTTTCTGTTTTTGGAAATATCTCTAATAAACATGTAAAAGTTTCGGGTCTCAGTTTTCTTACCTCATAATTATTGGGCCACCTACACTTAACTTGTAAATAATGGAATATGTGGCAGTCTTTGACAAGTTCGTCAATCTTTTGTTTCATTTATGATGGTGTCATAGCCTCCTAATATTAGATATTCAATAATAAACAACGTAAATTCAGTATAATCGTATTAGAATGAAGAAACTTTGCTTTCACGGCTAGTTTACGAAAAAACTGTTGATCAGAAAGGCTTCATGTATGGTATTTTTTGAAAGCTAGTAATGTTATCTTTAACATGAAAATAAAATATATAGGGTGTACCATTTAAAAACAATGAGTCCAGGGCGTATTTACACAACTTGACCACCCTGTATAACAGTGAATAATTTTAAACAAATTGCAAGCGATCAATATATTCAAGGATATGTAACATTTTATGGAATATTGGGTTTTTCCATACCTGTTTCAAATTTTTATAAAAATGTCCGAACTGTGAGCATTTTTTCAAATTTAACCGCTTTCCATTCCCTTACTATACGTTGTAGACCCAATAGACCTTATATCAAAATGATCGTAACGAACAGGAGAATCAATTGGAACAATTATATACCGGGTGTCCCATTTGAAAAAATACAAGTTTGGTTCACCACGAGTTTTTCGGACCACCCTGTACGATGGCTATAATTTTAAAACATAGCGTGTTTGACTATCGATAATGTCAAAAAACTTTTTTTTCGAAATTCCCCACCGTTTACTCACAATCGTCCACCCCATCTTGGTTGCAACACCCTGTATATGCAAGATAGACATAAACTGCGTTTTCAACAATCAATCCAATGTTTAGATTTTTATTCTTTTGTTTTTAAGATTTCAATCGAACCAGTTTTGGTAAAATTACACCCTGTATAAGACCTCAGCATAAGTATTTTTATTAAAATAAACGTTGCCAAACTTCCGGGCTTCTGTTAATCGATGGAACATCTTCGGCTTCGTAACATGCATAGTATTCCCGAAGTGTATATACATTTTTCCGGACCGCCAACTGGTGGCAGTTACCATGAACTACAAGTGTATTTTTTTAGGGATCACACGACCCTAAACAGCCCGGGCTTCGGATAAGAAATTGCATTTATAGAGTCACTTATTGTACTTTTAACAAAGCCGCGGCATTCATAGGAAGCCTGAACCGATATGCAACCTAATGCACTTACTTCTAATGCAAAAAGATAGCGCTAACTACGTGTTTTTTAGAAAAAACACTGAAAAATTACGAAGCCCGAAATCGGGCTTCCCAAGTCGGTATCGGGCTTCGCATACTAGGTCCAATATAGCGTTTTTGGCTTCCTAAAGGTGGAATCCATATATATATATATATATATATATATATATATATATATATATATATATATATATATATATATATATATATATATATATATATATATATATATATATATATATATATATATATATACAGCGTCTGCCCAGATTTGGTTACCACATGGGAAACTTTTTTATTTTTGATTTTATGAGAAAAAGTTATTCTTGATAAAACCACCGTTATTTTTAATGCACTTAATAAGATTTTTCTTAAACCTGCAAACAGCATGTCTTACATGATCGGCTGGGAGTTCTTCACATGCTTCTCGTATCCTGTTTTTTAAATGAATAAGATTTTCAGGTCCGTATTTGTAAACAATTTCCTTAATTCGTCCCCAAAAGAAGAAATCAAGAGGTGTGAGGTCGGGGGACCTAGGCGGCCAATCCGCAAAAATTATCATCTTGATTCGAAGTTCGCCAAATTTTGAAATTGAAGTTAAGCCAGACTCTTACTTCTGCTAAGAAATGACAAGGGGCACCATCTAACTAAATATTAAATCTTGCCTTACATGCAGGGGCCACTCATCAATAATATCAAAAAAGCCATTTTGCAAAAAAGTTAAAATTATTTGTCCGTTAGTGTTATTATCGGGGATAATACCACGAGAGCTTAAAAATTACCGATAATTTTTCACGATTGCGTGTTTTCTATAATTTCACGAGTCCGCAGGACGAGTGAAATTTGCAAAGAAAACACGTAAGAGTGAAAAATTATCAGTAATTTTAAAGCTCGAGTGGTATTTAGGGGATTATTTCACGTATGAAAACACAAATTAATATGACAACCAAGAAAATGACAGGAAAAAATTATCGGTGTAATTTTTTTTAATTGACGTAAAAAATTATCGCTGTAATTTTAAAAAACGTCACTCATCTTACGGGACTTTTAACACATGAGTGAAATAATCGAAAAAATTTGTCCTAATTTTTTTTTTCAAAACACCACACCCAACATTAACTTTCTGAGAAACTTGACTCCGACATTCTACTACCCAGTAAGGATTAGTTATACTCCAAAACCCCGAATTTTGTGATGAAAACATTCCGTTGGTGGTAAACGTCGCTTCAACGGAAAACAAAATTTCAAACCCGAAATTTGGATGATCTTCATAATACCCCATTATCCAGTGACAATAATCAAATCGTATATCCAACAAGACGAGGTTCCCCCACATTATGCATTACCCGTACGCGAGTTTCTGGATGAAACATTTCCTGGTAGATGGATAGGGAGGAATTTGGGTTTAAAATATTTCTATTTGTTATTCTCCAAAACAGTTTGGATAAATTTAATTAAGTAACCCAATTCATGGGATCTTTGTTCAAAGCTTTTTTTGGGTTCCTCTGTAACATATCGAGCTCATCATCGTCAATGTCAGTCTTACCTATTACCTAGTATGAAACCTGCACCACATACAGGTATGAAAATAAAAATAGTTATTAGATTTTTCAAAAAAAAAACGCTTTTAGGTCATAAAAGTATTAAGAAAGAAGTTTAATGAAACGTTTCATTAAAAAAGTATTTATTTGCATTTACAAATGGCATTACTAGCGAAAATTCCATGCTATTTACCTTAACTACTCGATTTTCTTTATTTTATTTACACCCTGTATAACATATCTTTTTTTTTCAATGCCCGTTTACTTTTACAAGCAAAACTTTTTATCAAGAATAACTTTTCCTCGTAAAATCAAAAATATAAAAGTTTTCCATTTGGTAACCAAATCTGGGCGAATAGAGTAAGCGACTGATGTATCCAAGTCTACTGCTCAAGGAATTTTGCAAAAATATCACCCCTATAAATTCCACTTAGTTCAACATTTGCACTCCGGTGATGCCGAGCGCCGAATGTTGTTTTGCCAGTGGTATTTACAACAAATCAATACTGATGAATCTTTTGGCAGACTCGTTATCTGGTCCGACGAATCTTATTTTTCAAGTGCGGGAATTTTCAATCGCCATAATACAAGGGCTTGGTTCATAGAAAATCACCATTTGATTTTTGAGAGGGCCCAACAAGGACGCTTTGGGGTTGGGGTCTCGTGTTTCATTTTTGGAAGACGCATAGTCTACAGAATTTTTGAAGGTCTCACAGCGGGTCGGTACCGAGAAATCCTTGAGGAAGTTATTCCAGAATTGATGGAAAATGTTCCATTGGCCCTTTATAATGCCGTTTATCTTCAACAAGACGGTGCCCCCAGCCTCAACTCTGCGCTTTTAAGGGCATTTTTAGACGATAACTTTCCTCAAAGATGGATTGGTAGGTACCTACGGACCTGTAAGATGGCCCACTCGATCTCTGGATCTTTCAGTTTTGGATTTTTTCTTATGGGGTTTCATGCAAAATAAAATCTATAAAACACAGTATCAGTCTGTAGCGGATCTTCGTGCGGCAATCGATTTAACTTTCCGAAAATTGGAAAGAAAGCCTATGATTCTTTTGAACGCTATTAGAAGAACAACGAAAATGTGCCAATTTCGCGTACTGGAAAATGGCCATCATTTTGAAAACCACTTTTAAAAACTCTTTGCCTTTTCAAAATTCTGTTTCTCTTTTGTTTTTCCTAAGTTTTAAGTAATATAGGTAATTATTGTTTTGTTTTGAGTAAAATTCAATAATTTTATCGTAATTTAGTTAAAATGCTGTAATAAATAATTAAGACTTAAGAATTAAAAAAGATATTTTGAATTAAGTTTGAAAGTATAATAATTACTTACATCCATTTTGTTTTTAGTCAATTTTAGCCATAGCCTACTAGTACCTGCTGTTGGACACAAAAGAAAATTTTAGAAAATTTTAAATTCTGAGCTTGTTTTTAAAAATAATTGTATACAATTATATATTTTTGGGAAGCCCATATTATGCCTAATAAATATGAAAAATAATATACAGGGTGTTCCATTTAAAAGAACATATGTTAGCTTAATACCTAAAAAACGGAAAGTTAGCAAAAAAACGACTACGCCACTGGATTCTACGGGAAAAATTCTATAATAATACGTTTTAACTTCTTCGATAAGTTTAAAAGTAACTCAGATACGAGGGGTGCCTCAAACGTTACACTTTTCGATTCTACCCTGTATTTCAAAAATCAAAAAGGCTATGAACATTTTGCTGGTGCGATCTTTAATTTCACAAAAAAGTAGCACACTGTCGCGAAAACCGCAACCCTCTATCTTTAAAAATAAGGGAGATACCCCGCAAAAGTGCCGAAAATGGGATACCCTGTGCCCTGTACATATACGAGCTATTGCACTCATTACAACTTAGCCTATAAACTCCTGAGTTTTTAAGGGGCGATGTTTTACTTTTGGCATTAAAAAGTAATTGGGATATGTTTTGTGCTGGTGTAAAAGCTACTTTTATGATATTTTTTGAGATGATGTGTGCTATTTTATCAGAGATTGGACAAAAATATGATATTTTAGCATAGTGACATTTTTCATTGGTTTCTATACGTGGGTATATTTCGTTAATAGTTATTTGTTTTTTGTTTATTAATGTATTTATTGTGGTTGAGTTAAATCTGTTGTTTTCGGCTATTTTAATTATATTATTTAATTCATTTTTAGGGCTGTCTTCGTTTAAAGGGATTGCGAAAGCTCTATGTATCATAGATTTATAAGCTGCAGTTTTGTGGGAAGTGGGATGTGTTGAGTAATTAGGAATTGTTGTGTCTGTAAACGTGGGTTTTCTATAAATATCAAATGAGAATTCTTTATCCTTTTTCGTCATTGTAATATCCAGAAAATTAATTTTGTTGTTTTTTTTTCCTTTTCCATTGTGAACTTAATTTTATGATGTAAACTGTTTAGGTGATTTAGAGTTAGTTGTAACTCTTAAGGAGGTGAATGGTGTACTCTCTAATCAGAACAAATTTAAAATAGTTAATATGAACCCCACTCCCCCCAAGTTGTACGGCCTAATTAAAATTCATAAAGAAAATGCTCCAATACGTCCAGTGGTTTCATACACGAATAGCCCTTTAAGCAAACTAACTTTTAAGCTCAACCATATTTACAAAGAAGCTACCCATTTGAATGCAAAGTATTTCATAAAAAATTCGGTAGAACTTACAAAAAACTTATAAACATGGAGGTGCCGAATAACAGAACTTTAGTATCTTTTGACGTCACTAACATGTTCCCAAACATCCCAAATTCAGACTGTATTAACATAATCAAAAACACACTAACAATAAAAAACTTAAATCCTGTCATAAAAAACGAAATTATTACTCTTTTTGACCTCTGTATGAAGGAAAACTATTTCCAGTATGATAACAAACTTTATAAACAAAACGATGGCTTAGCAATGGGTTCACCACTAAGTCCTCTTCTAGCTGAAATCTTCATGTCTAATTTGGAAGAAACTTTCTTAAAAACTGAATACGCAGAAAACATAAGTTTTTGGTACAGATATCTAGATGACATTTTAGTATGTTTTACCGGTCATGATGCGGATTTACAACTAACTCTAAATCACCTAAATAGTCTACATCATAAAATTAAGTTCACAATGGAAAAGGAAATAAACAACAAAATTAATTTTCTGGATATTACAATATCAAAAAATGACAAAGAATTCTCATTTGATATTTATAGAAAACCCACGTTTACAGACACAACAATTCCTAATCACTCAACACATCCCACTTCCCACAAAACTGCAGCTTATAAATCTATGACACATAGAGCTTTCGCAATCCCTTTAAACGAAGACAGCCGTAAAAATGAATTAAATAATATAATTAAAATAGCCAAAAACAACGAGTTTAACTCAACCACAATGAATATATTAATAAACAAGAAACAAAATCAAATAACTATTAACCAAATATACCCACGTATAAAAACCAATGAAAAGTTTCAGTATGCTAAAATAATATATTTTGGTCCAATCTCTGATAACATAGCACACGTCATCTCAAAAAATAACATAAAAGCAGCTTTTACAGCTTTTAATCTGGCAACATGGCCGGGCGCTCAATAGTGGACTAAGTAAAAGCATAATATACAAATAGGACGCTAGGTGGCCGGAATTTAAAAGTTTTTCTGTATATTTTGGACGCTCGTAAGTGGTTTTAAGAAAGGACGCCGCGAAATCGGTAATGTAAAAATTAAAAAAAAAATTACTTTTAAATTAAATTTTAAATGCCCTTAACGACAGCTACAGTTGAAAGATAAAAAATATTCACTCGGTATAGTCGGGATTGCTTGGAAAATTTGTGGTGGATGCTCAGAGCATGAATTATAAACGCCCGGAAGATAGCGGGATGTATATATATATATATATATATATATATATATATATATATATATATATATATATATATATATATATATATATATATATAAGATACCATATATCCATTAAAAATGTATTTTAGTTTCTTGGAATCTTCATCTCCTGCCTGAAAAGAAAAAAAAATTAGTATGTATTTTATAAAAGGTTTTTGTAACGTTTTTTTGGAAAATAGGGCCTTAGAAAATCATTATAAGTAGTATAGGCGTTACTTGAGCCAGACAGATGACTATGGCGCAAACTAAAAAATAATGTTATTGAAGAAAAGTCCTGACTAGCACAGGATTCGAACCTAGGACCTCGTCGAATGTGCTGAACCTTGGTGATGTTTGACAACCTAGACCGGCACGGCTATCAAAGCCATGTACAGACTTTCATCGACTAACCCATACGAAGACTCTTGGAGATGCTACAATCAATAGTCAATCAATGAGAGACATTTCGAACATTAGCTACTGGGTAAACTTCTTAGGCTGTTTAATGTTTGGTATTCTTCTTCTTCTTCTTCTCCTTCTTCTTCTCCTTCTTCGTCTGTCTGCCGTTTTTATTCACGATGACGTCACAAACGTTTTCATTAATCCTACCTAATTAAATGTATTTATTTTGCAAGTCGCGTATGTACTGAAAAAAGTTTTCTGCCCAAGGTGCGGATCGAACCCGCACACACCATGTGTATAATTTCGTATTATATACGTTTCCCAGCTATAGAACCAAGTACGCCACGGCACCTAGTTGAATAAATAAACATGGAAAATGATATCTTCCGGGAGCTTGAACGTGACGTACGGCTGGCGGTTGTGTCAGCGATAAGCAGTCTAATTAGCGGTTGAGCGGTTGAGCGGTTGAGCGGTTGAGTGGTTGAGTGGTTGAGTGGTTGAGTGGTTGAGTGGTTGAGCGGTTGAACGGTTAAGCGGTTGAGTGGTTGAGCGGTTGAGCGGTTGAGCGGTTGAGCGGTTGAGTGGTTGAGCGGTTGAGCGGTTGAGCGGTTGAGCGGTTGAGTGGTTGAGTGGTTGAGTGGTTGAGTGGTTGAGCGGTTGAGCGGTTGAGCGGTTGAGCGGTTGAGCGGTTGAGTGGTTCAGCGGTTGAGTGGTTGAGCGGTTGAGCGGTTGAGCGGTTAGACGTTTACGTGGTTGAGTGGTTTCCTGAAACAGGGTTTATTAGTTGTTTCATAGCTGTTTTTAGCTGTTTTTCCAGAAACAGGGTCTGCTGATTAGTTGTTTTAGCTGTTGAGTGGTTGAACGGTTGACACCCGGTTGTTGTCCGGTTAACGCCCGGTTGCTGCCCGGTTGCTGCCCGGTTGCTGTCCGGTTGCTGCCCAGTTGCTGTCCGGTTGCTGCCCGGTTGCTGCCCCGGTTGCTGTCCGGTTAACGGTCGGTTGCTGTCCGGTTCAGCAGTGAGACGTTTAAGTTGGTACACCACTGTAACGCCAGAACTAATTATGAGAGGAACCAAAATCATTATGATGTTGGTGGGAAATGTCAAATTTATAGACTCGCTAAATTATTTCCCAATGGCATTGTCGAAATTACCAAAGGCATTTGGTTTGGGTGATTACTTCAAAGAGGGATATTTTCCTCATTTATTCAACACAAAAGCAAACGAACATTACGTTGGTATACTCCCTGCATTAGACTACTACTCTCCAGACACCATGAAGGAAGATGATCGAAAAAAGTTTTTACAGTGGTACGAGGAACACAAAAATGATCGATTCGAAATGCAAAAGGACTTGGTTGAATACTGTGTATCAGATGTAGAAATTCTAACAGGAGCCTGTTTGAAATTTAGAGATCAACTGTTGTCAACCGCTAATGTCTGTCCCTTTACAGAAGCCACAACAATTGCTTCAGCATGCAACAAAGTATTCCGCAGAAACTTTTTAAAACCCAACACCATTGGGGTTATTCCTAAAAACGGATACAGGTGGAAAGATCAACAAAGTAAAATTGCAATGGAGTGGTTAATTTGGGAGGAAAACAAAGACAAATCAATATTTTACATGCTGCTAAAGGGAGAGAAATGGTTCTACATGGTGTAAAAGTTGATGGTTACTGTCTTGAAACCAATGAAATTTTCTAGTTTCAGGGCTGTTATTACCATGGATGCCCAAAATGTTATAAATTTGGAAGAGATGATCCTGTTTGTGGCGATCCTTCCACAACACTAAATTTAAGGTATGAATCATCTCAAGCAAAAAGTACAAAGTTAAAAGAACTGGGTTTTGTTGTTAATGAAATATGGGAGTGTGACTTTAGAAAGCAATTAAAAGATAATTTGGAAATTAAGGCCTACACCGAGACACATCCACTTTTAACACTTTTGCCTTTAAACCCGAGAGATGCTTTCTACGGAGGTCGTACGGGTAATACTCATACTTATTACAAGGCTAAAGAAGCAGAAAAGATTAACTACTTGGATGTTTGTTCCCTGTACCCCTGGGTGTGTAAGTACGGAAAATTTCCAGTTGCACATCCTCAAGTTTTCGTAGGGGAGGAATGTCACAGTTTGGACTTGAACAACATTAGCGGCTTAATTAAATGTAAAATTTTACCTCCTCAAGATCTCTACCACCCAATTCTCCCAGTTAAAATGAATAGTAAATTGATGTTTGTTCTTTGTCGAACCTGCGGTGAAAACATGATTACTAGCGAGTGCAACCATACTGATGAAGAAAGAAAGTTAGAGGGGACATGGGTTCTAGACGAGGTACTTAAAGCTGTTGCGAAAGGATACAATATAACCGAAATACAAGAAATATGGAAATATGATATTCTAACATTTAATAAGGAGACTGGTGAAGATGGCTTGTTCACAGGAATGATGAACAAATTTATTAAAATAAAGCAGGAAGCATCCGGCTGGCCCAAAAGGTGTACAACCGAGGAAGAGAAAAACAAATATATTGAAGAATTCTTTGCAAGGGAAGATGTCAAATTAGAATATTCTCGGATTCTTGAAAACCCTGGTCTAAGATCTCTAGCTAAACTTATTTTAAACTCTTTTTGGGGCAAATTTGGACAACGGGAAAATCAACCAAAGACAAAGATTGTAAATAAACCTGATGAATTCTTTGCAATGCTAACAAATCCGTCAATTTATGTTAATTGTGTTCTCCCTGTCAACGACAACACTCTAATTGTTGGATATGAACATAGAGAAGAATCCTTTGACCCGTTAGCTACTGTTAATGTGGTTATTGCTGCTTTCGTTACTGCCCAAGCTCGCCTGAAACTTTATTCGTTTCTCGAACAATTAGCAGACAGAGTCCTTTATTACGATACTGACTCGGTTATTTACATTACCAAACCTGGTGCGACTGATCTAAATACTGGACAATTCATTGGTGATCTAACCGATGAATTAGAAGTGTATGGCGATGGCAGCTACATTACAGAGTTTGTTTCTGGAGGCCCCAAGAATTATTCTTATAAAGTACATGCTACCAAGACTAATTCTGATGTGATGGTTTGTAAAGTTAAGGGAATATCCTTAAATTACGAGGCATCGCAGTTAATAAATTTCGACACTATTAAGGATATGGTTCGTACAGAGTCGGGACCAATATCGATCATCTCAAAAGATATTCGAAGAACCAAAGACCACTCTGTAACAACCTGCACTGGGACGAAACTCTACAGGCCAAACTCCACAAAAAGAAAGTTTCTAGTTGATGGGAACTCTGAACCGTTTGGCTACAAGAAACAGAAAACCTGTTAATTAGAATGTATATTATAATATTTGTACAACATTGTAATTAATAAATAGTTAATAAATAGTGTTGTTATTTATTTTAACTTTTTTTTAGTAGTCTAACAGTATTTGACAGCTTTGTTGTGAGTTATTATTTCTGTATCTTTAAGTCGCGAAGTCTTAAATCGGTGCTAATTTAAAACTACTGGATGAAGTCTAAAGCAACAAAACGTTCTATGTTTGTTGGTAAAGAAAAACAAGTTTTAAGTAGAAGTATATTAAGGGTGTATTGTTCAAGTTAATACAAGAGTAGTAACACTGATTTTACATACACTTTGCAGTGATATTAAATTACTTGTAGCATTATTGCCATATTTAGAAAATTTTTAAAACTATGGTTAAGAAGGGTATTTTTACTGCAATGGCGTCTGGTCAGAGCTAATAATACTTAGCAACATCTAGATATGTTTTGTACGCATAATGGCAGTATTTTAATTCTGTCATTCAAACCCCCGAAATTTGTCGAAGTGACACAAAGTTCAAAATCCTAAACGACCTAAATATTACTCTAAGAAATGCACAAGCCTCTAATTTGTTCGTACTGCAACTTTAATTTACCTTACAACGTTAGAAATATTTTACTATTGTCTTTAGGTTTTAAACTTAACACATCTGTCTTTGAGTTGTTCCAACAGTATCTCTTCTTCTTTCTCTCTCGGTGAAGTTCTTAGTTTCAAAGTATTGATAGGGTATGGCCACATTTGTTTTAGGTTAAGTAACGACTAACTTAAAAGTATTTATTAATTAACAGCCTTCATTAGGGCTAAAGAAAACTACTTAGTGTGAATGTTAAAGTTCCTTTGTGTAAAATTTCTATATTAATTTTCGAGCTCAAAGCATCAAGTTCGACGAAGATCCGCTGGATCATTCCCGAGATATTGTTACTGTGACGAAAAAAGCAAACCCAACGAAACAAACCTGTGCGAATCCAACCAAACAAACCTAAGCAAGTCCAACCACATAAACCTAAGCAAGACCAACCAAACAAACGTGGGAAAACCCGAGCGTTGTTTTGCGTTTTTAGCTGTTTTTCCAGATCAGGGTCTGTTTTTAGCTGTTCTTCCAGAACAGGGTCTGTTTTTTAGCTGTTTTTCCAGAACAGGGTCTGTTTTTTAGCTGTTTTTCCAGAACAGGGTCTGTTTATTAGCTGTTTTTCCAGAACAGGGTCTATTTTTTAGCTGTTTTTCCAGTACAGGGTCTGTTTTTTAGCTGTTTTTAGCCGTTTATTAGCTGTTTTCCAGAATCAGGGTCTGTTTATTAGCTGTTTTTCCAGAACAGGGTCTGTTTCTTAGCTGTTTTTAGCTGTTTATTACTGCCTGTTGGAATTTGACTTATTTTTTTAATACAAGCTACAGTAATATTTCATTTCTACGCCACTGAGAACTTCCGTACGGGTCTACAATCAACTTTGACATCACAGAGGCATTCCCCAGGCTCCAGCTCATGCCTCTCACCTACACTCATTGAGAGACAACCTCAGATAGACTCAGCAGCCCTCATTTTTCAATACATGTTACAGTAATATTTCATTTCTACGCCACTGAGAACTTCCGTACGGGTCTAAAATCAACTTCGGCATTACGTAGACATTCAACATACTCTACCCCACTTTTTTACCCTACACTCATTGAGTGACAACCTCGGATAGACTCAGAAACACTGTATTTTTTAATACATGTTACAGTAATATTTCATTTCTACGCCACTGAGAGCTTCCGTACGGGTCTACTAATGCTTCTCTTCCATTTGAAACCACCCGCGTGCCACCATTATCTACGGTAAGCTAGTTAGCTAACCATTGATGAAACTGAAGAACCAACTTCATAGTCATCGTCTACTAATTCTCCTCTTCCATTTGCCACCACCCGATCACCACCATTATCTACGGTAAGCTAGTTAGCGAACCATTGATGGAACTGAAGAACCAACTTCAGATTGAACGTCTACAAATGCTCCTCTTTCATTTGACATCACCCGATCACCACCATTATCTACGGTAAGCTAGTTAGCGAACCATTGATGAAACTGAAGAACCAACTTCATAGTCAGCGTATACTACTGCTCCTCTTTCATTTGACACCACCCACGTGCCGCCATTATCTACGGTAAGCTAGTTAGCGTAGTAGTGATCTATAGGGTGTTCTGCATCCACACTGTGTGTAAATCGCATACGCAAACCCAACCGCCGGTACCGACTAAATCAGAGCAAACCCAACTCTCGGTACCGGGAATTGGGGTTGATTCTCGCGCCTGCGCAGACAGTGTGGTGTGGGCGAACCCCCTATAGATCACTACTACGCTAACTAGCTTACCGTAGATAATGGCGGCACGTGGGTGGTGTCAAATGAAAGAGGAGCAGTAGTATACGCTGACTATGAAGTTGGTTCTTCAGTTTCATCAATGGTTCGCTAACTAGCTTACCGTAGATAATGGTGGTGATCGGGTGATGTCAAATGAAAGAGGAGCATTTGTAGACGTTGAATCTGAAGTTGGTTCTTCAGTTCCATCAATGGTTCGCTAACTAGCTTACCGTAGATAATGGTGGTGATCGGGTGGTGGCAAGTGGAAGAGGAGAATTAGTAGACGCTGACTATGAAGTTGGTTCTTCAGTTTCATCAATGGTTAGCTAACTAGCTTACCGTAGATAATGGTGGCACGCGGGTGGTTTCAAATGGAAGAGAAGCATTAGTAGATCCGTACGGAAGCTCTCAGTGGCGTAGAAATGAAATATTACTGTAACATGAATTAAAAAATACAGTGTTTCTGAGTCTATCCGAGGTTGTCACTCAATGACTGTAGGTTAAAAAAGTGGGGTAGAGTCTGTTGAATGTCTACGTAATGCCGAAGTTGATTGTAGACCCGTACGAAAGCTCTCAGTGTCGTAGAAATGAAATATTACTGTAACATGTATTAAAAAATACAGTGTTGCTGAGTTTATCCGAGGTTGTCACTCAATGAGTGTAGGTGAAAAGCATGACCTGGAGTCTGTTGAATGTCCACGTAATGCCAAAGTTGATTGTAGACCCGTACGAAAGCTCTCAGTGGCGTAGAATTGAAATATTTCAGTTACCTGTATTGAAAAATACAGTGTTGCTGAGTTTATCCGAGGTTGTCACTCAATGAGTGTAGGTGAAAAGCATGAGCTGGAGTCTGGGGAATGTCTACGTAATGCCAAAGTTGATTGTAGACCCGTACGGAAGTACTCAGTGACGTAGAAATTAAATATTACTGTAACATGAATTGAGAAATGATGTGCTGCTGAGCCTATCTGAGGTTGTCTCTTAATGAGTGTAGCTGAGAAGCATGAGCTGGAGCCTGGGGAATGCCTCTGTGATGTCAAAGTTGATTGTAGACACGTACGGAAGTTCTCAGTGGCGTAGAAATGAAATATTACTGTAACTTTTATTAAAAAAATAAATCAAATTCCAACAGGCAGTAATAAACAGCTAAAAACAGCTAAGAAACAGACCCTGTTCTGGAAAAACAGCTAATAAACAGACCCTGATTCTGGAAAACAGCTAATAAACGGCTAAAAACAGCTAAAAAACAGATCCTGTACTGGAAAAACAGCTAAAAAGTAGACCCTGTTCTGGAAAAACAGCTAATAAACAGACCCTGTTCTGGAAAAACAGCTAAAAAACAGACCCTGTTCTGGAAAAACAGCTAAAAAACAGAGCCTGTTCTGGAAAAACAGCTAAAAGCAGACCCTGATCTGGTAAAACAGCTAAAAACGCAAAACAACGCTCGGGTTTTCCCATGTTTGTTTGGTTGGTCTTGCTTAGGTTTATGTGGTTGGGCTTGCTTAGGTTTGTTTGGTTGGATTCGCACAGGTTTGTTTCGTTGGGTTTGCTTTTTTCGTCACAGTAACAATATCTCGGGAATGATCCAGCGGATCTTCGTCGGACTTGATGCTTTGAGCTCGAAAATTAATATAGAAATTTTACACAAAGTAACTTTAACATTCACACTAAGTAGTTTTCTTTAGCCCTAATGAAGGCTGTTAATTAATAAATACTTTTAAGTTAGTCGTTACTTAACCTAAAAAAAATGTAGCCATACCCTATCAATACTTTGAAACTAAGAACTTCACCGAGAGAGAAAGAAGAAGAGATACTGTTGGAACAACTCAAAGACAGATGTGTTAAGTTTAAAACCTAAAGACAATAGTAAAATATTTCTAACGTTGTAAGGTAAATTAAAGTTGCAGTACGAACAAATTAGAGGCTTGTGCATTTCTTAGAGTAATATTTAGGTCGTTTAGGATTTTGAACTTTGTGTCACTTCGACAAATTTCGGGGGTTTGAATGACAGAATTAAAATACTGCCATTATGCGTACAAAACATATCTAGATGTTGCTAAGTATTATTAGCTCTGACCAGACGCCATTGCAGTAAAAATACCCTTCTTAACCATAGTTTTAAAAATTTTCTAAATATGGCAATAATGCTACAAGTAATTTAATATCACTGCAAAGTGTATGTAAAATCAGTGTTACTACTCTTGTATTAACTTGAACAATACACCCTTAATATACTTCTACTTAAAACTTGTTTTTCTTTACCAACAAACATAGAACGTTTTGTTGCTTTAGACTTCATCCAGTAGTTTTAAATTAGCACCGATTTAAGACTTCGCGACTTAAAGATACAGAAATAATAACTCACAACAAAGCTGTCAACTACTGTTAGACTACTAAAAAAAAAGTTAAAATAAATAACAACACTATTTATTAACTATTTATTAATTACAATGTTGTACAAATATTATAATATACATTCTAATTAACAGGTTTTCTGTTTCTTGTAGCCAAACGGTTCAGAGTTCCCATCAACTAGAAACTTTCTTTTTGTGGAGTTTGGCCTGTAGAGTTTCGTCCCAGTGCAGGTTGTTACAGAGTGGTCTTTGGTTCTTCGAATATCTTTTGAGATGATCGATATTGGTCCCGACTCTGTACGAACCATATCCTTAATAGTGTCGAAATTTATTAACTGCGATGCCTCGTAATTTAAGGATATTCCCTTAACTTTACAAACTATCACATCAGAATTAGTCTTGGTAGCATGTACTTTATAAGAATAATTTTTGGGGCCTCCAGAAACAAACTCTGTAATGTAGCTGCCATCGCCATACACTTCTAATTCATCGGTTAGATCACCAATGAATTGTCCAGTATTTAGATCAGTCGCACCAGGTTTGGTAATGTAAATAACCGAGTCAGTATCGTAATAAAGGACTCTGTCTTCTAATTGTTCGAGAAACGAATAAAGTTTCAGGCGAGCTTGGGCAGTAACGAAAGCAGCAATAACCACATTAACAGTAGCTAACGGGTCAAAGGATTCTTCTCTATGTTCATATCCAACAATTAGAGTGTTGTCGTTGACAGGGAGAACACAATTAACATAAATTGACGGATTTGTTAGCATTGCAAAGAATTCATCAGGTTTATTTACAATCTTTGTCTTTGGTTGATTTTCCCGTTGTCCAAATTTGCCCCAAAAAGAGTTTAAAATAAGTTTAGCTAGAGATCTTAGACCAGGGTTTTCAAGAATCCGAGAATATTCTAATTTGACATCTTCCCTTGCAAAGAATTCTTCAATATATTTGTTTTTCTCTTCCTCGGTTGTACACCTTTTGGGCCAGCCGGATGCTTCCTGCTTTATTTTAATAAATTTGTTCATCATTCCTGTGAACAAGCCATCTTCACCAGTCTCCTTATTAAATGTTAGAACATCATATTTCCATATTTCTTGTATTTCGGTTATATTGTATCCTTTCGCAACAGCTTTAAGTACCTCGTCTAGAATCCATGTCCCCTCTAACTTTCTTTCTTCATCAGTATGGTTGCACTCGCTAGTAATCATGTTTTCACCGCAGGTTCGACAAAGAACAAACATCAATTTACTATTCATTTTAACTGGGAGAAGTGGGTGGTAGAGATCTTGAGGAGGTAAAATTTTACATTTAATTAAGCCGCTAATGTTGTTCAAGTTCAAACTGTGACATTCCTCCCCTACGAAAACTTGAGGATGTGCAACTGGAAATTTTCCGTACTTACACACCCAGGGGTACAGGGAACAAACATCCAAGTAGTTAATATTTTCTGCTTCTTTAGCATTGTAATAAGTATGAATATTACCCGTACGACCTCCGTAGAAAGCATCTCTCGGGTTTAAAGGCAAAAGTGTTAAAAGTGGATGTGTCTCGATGTAGGCCTTAATTTCCAAATTATCTTTTAATTGCTTTCTAAAGTCACACTCCCATATTTCATTAACAACAAAACCCAGTTCTTTTAACTTTGTACTTTTTGCTTGAGATGATTCATACCTTAAATTTAGTGTTGTGGAAGGATCGCCACAAACAGGATCATCTCTTCCAAATTTATAACATTTTGGGCATCCATGGTAATAACAGCCCTGAAACTAGAAAATTTCATTGGTTTCAAGACAGTAACCATCAACTTTTACACCATGTAGAACCATTTCTCTCCCTTTAGCAGCATGTAAAATATTGATTTGTCTTTGTTTTTCCTCCCAAATTAACCACTCTATTGCAATTTTACTTTGTTAATCTTTCCACCTGTATCCGTTTTTAGGAATAACCCCAATGGTGTTTGGTTTTAAAAAGTTTCTGCGGAATACTTTGTTGCATGCTGAAGCAATTGTTGTGGCTTCTGTAAAGGGACAGACATTAGTGGTTGACAACAGTTGATCTCTAAATTTCAAACAGGCTCCTGTTAGAATTTCTACATCTGATACACAGTATTCAACCAAGTCCTTTTGCATTTCGAATCGATCATTTTTGTGTTCCTCGTACCACTGTAAAAACTTTTTTCGATCATCTTCCTTCATGGTGTCTGGAGAGTAGTAGACTAATGCAGGGAGGATACCAACGTAATATTCGTTTGCTTTTGTGTTGAATAAATGAGGAAAATATCCCTTTTTGAAGTAATCACCCAAACCAAATGCCTTTGGTAATTTCGACAATGCCATTGGGAAATAATTTAGCGAGTCTATAAATTTGACATTTCCCACCAACATCATAATGATTTTGGTTCCTCTCATAATTAGTTCTGGCGTTAGAGTGGTGTTTGTGAGTAGATAATTCAAAATAAATTGATGATCAAAGGCTTGACCGTTGTGTGCTATTACAACAATATTTTTAAAGGTTTTTCGTAATTGTAGCAAATGTTGCGTGAATAGTAAAACAGGATGAAAAGTTTTAAGTATTTGCAGTCTAACACCACATTTTCTGCATATTTTGTCGTCGGTATTGATGCACACGTCACAACATTGTTTAAAAACACAGAGGTTTACTTGGTGAAGAAGCGAACCATTAGTCAACACCTCTTCTTGTCGGGTCTCAAAGTCGTAAAACACGAAAAGTACATCTTTCGTTTTCTGCTTTCCTGTGTCTCTTTGAATGAAACATAGATGATTTTCAGGTACATATGTTCTACATATTTTACAAAATACTTCTCCACATAGATGTTGTCTTTTACCACTCACTGTTTTAAAACAATTCTCACAACTTCTAAGTTCAGCACACACTGTGCTTTTCTCCCAAGACCCATTTCGTAAGTGATTCTCGTAACAAGCTTGGCCTTTAAAGTACCGACGGCAATTGGTACATTTAATTTTAAGTTTTTGACTCGCACATGTCGGAGACTGAAGACAACCAGCACACACTCTACCGCACCTGTGCTTATCTTTGTGATCAAACGGCGAGTGACATTCTTCGCAGTAATAACTGCAACAAAAAGCTGCCGTAGTAGAAGTAATTACATTAAAATATCCATCATGATGTAACAAGTTAAGTCTTTTATTGCTTTCTGTAGTTCCTTCAAAGATGGTATCTCGGCCCTTTGCCCCGTAACTGTATACCACAATTTTGTAATCCTTGAGGTGTTCTTGAAATTGTTGAAGCTCGACAATACCAGCCCCGTCCCCAGGAATTACAACACCAGCTTCTTCTACTAACTTTCTGGTTCTTGTACTCTGTATTTTCCCCGTATCTTTCCTTACTTTGTTAAATTCAGGGTCTTTGTCCAAGTTGGCTATGGCAACCACCAAGGAGCGAGGTAGGCATAAATTGTCTTTATTCGTAATACTTATTATTCCTCGTCGCATATCACATTCCTCTTCAAAGCTGTTGTATTTACTTCCTCTTCCCCGACCTGTCGGTAAGCGTACAGTTGTTACTTTAAGACAAAAAGTGTCTGTATTAAGTCCTGTTGAGTTGGACTGGTAAACATTGCTAATAACATCCCAAACATCCTCGTAATTTACTTCTTTGACAGGCTTAAAGCGAATCCATCCTTCACCACGACTAAAGTCTTTTGAACAAAAACTAAAACTAACGTAATCCGTCGATTGAAGTCCTGCAGTGGCCTTATGAATAACCGGCTGTATAGCGTCTCTCACCCAGCCAACTGGTTCACTTCCTTCCGGCACAGGCTTTAACTTAAATTCCACCGCACGACCTGTAACGTTGTATCTTCGCACCTTTTGAATAGAGTCCCTAATAACAATGAACTTTTCCATTTTAACTAGACACGTCCGTACACTTCAAGAGGCTGATGCGAAGTGACTAGACTGCTCTGACGCACCTCTATTTATAACCTCTGGCATGCTTGTTAAAGCAGAATTTTAGGGTGCGTTCAGAAAATAGGGTGCGTTCGGAAAACTTACCTTTATTGTGAAGTCAAGGATTAGTATGCAGTAAAAGTTTAAGATATGTATAGAGATAAAATATTAGAGAAAATTCTAGAACATTAAATTAGCTCTCTCTCTCTCTCTCTCTCTCTCTCTCGTTCTGTCTTTCTCACTCTCTCTCTCTCTTACTTACCACAACACAAAGGATAAATGTAAAAGTTTCAAGGTACGTTCAGAAGCTGGGGGTACTTTCCGTAAATCGGGGAAATTCAAAACGAAAGTACTAGAATCTTCGAGAAAATTCTAGAACATTGAACTTAAGCCTTTATCGTTCTTACTGGGATTCTCAAATCTAAATTATGGTTGTTTGGAACAACCAACACTACTACTCTAAAACTCTTGTTATTCCTACTTACATATTAACGAATATATATAAAAAAAAGCACAGCACACCTATACTTTTCCAACGCTTCAGATAAACTTAAAACTATTAGAAAAATTATCTATAGAAATGTATCTAAATGTTTGTAATAAATAATTAAAGTCAGTCCTTTATATGTTTCCTTACCTTAAACAGTCAAACCTAACCTCAACAAATGTTCTATTGCCGATGGTACAAAATTATTCGAAACTTGAGAAATCCGCAGCCTCAGGCTATAAATAAAACAGGTTCTGTTTCCAAAGGATTCGAGCTTTTCTCATGGCGTTTGCCTTTGTGTTGTCTGTCGTCGGTGTGATATTTTTTATACGTAAGTGTAACGTTTGGCTTATTGTTGTGGGGTTGTTTAGGGTGGTGTTAGGTTGCTGATAGGAGTGTGATAGGGTTGTGTTAGGGTAGTGTTAGGGTAGTGTTAGGGTGACGTTAGGTTTAATAAATAGTGAAACACTCTGTTAACAACCTCATTAGTACTGCATACGACATAGCGATAAGATGGCAAGTCGTAAAATTAAATTAAAACGAGCAAACCCAAACAAACCCGAGCAAACCTGAATAAATGTTCTATTGTCGAGGGTACAAAACTATTCGAAACTTAAACAATCCGCAACCTCTTAACAGTTAAATAAACATATCCTGTTTCTGAAAACAACTAATAAACAGACACCTGTTTCTGGAAACAACTTCTAAAGAGCTAATAACAACTAATAAACAGACCCTGTTTCAGGAAACCACTTAAACGTCTCACTGCTGTACCGGACAGCAACCGGCCGTTAACCGGACAGCAACCGGGGCAGCAACCGGGCAGCAACCAGACAGCAACTGGGCAGCAACCGGACAGCAACCGGGCAGCAACCGGGCGTTAACCGGACAACAACCGGGTGTCAACCGTTCAACCACTCAACAGCTAAAACAACTAATCAGCAGACCCTGTTTCTGGAAAAACAGCTAAAAACAGCTATGAAACAACTAATAAACCCTGTTTCAGGAAACCACTCAACCACTTAAACGTCTAACCGCTCAACCGCTCAACCGCTCAACCGTTCAACCACTCAACCGCTCAACCGCTCAACCGCTCAACCACTCAACCGCTCAACCACTCAACCGCTCAACCGCTCAACCGCTCAACCACTCAACCGCTTAGCCGTTCAACCGCTCAACCACTCAACCACTCAACCACTCAACCACTCAACCACTCAACCGCTCAACCGCTCAACCGCTCAACCGCTCAACCGCTCAACCGCTAATTAGACTGCTTATCGCTGACACAACCGCCAGCCGTACGTCACGTTCAAGCTCCCGGAAGATATCATTTTCCATGTTTATTTATTCAACTAGGTGCCGTGGCGTACTTGGTTCTACAGCTGGGAAACGTATATAATACGAAATTATACACATGGTGTGTGCGGGTTCGATCCGCACCTTGGGCAGAAAACTTTTTTCAGTACATACGCGACTTGCAAAATAAATACATTTAATTAGGTAGGATTAATGAAAACGTTTGTGACGTCATCGTGAATAAAAACGGCAGACAGACGAAGAAGGAGAAGAAGAAGGAGAAGAAGAAGAAGAAGAAGAATACCAAACATTAAACAGCCTAAGAAGTTTACCCAGTAGCTACCCAGTAGCTAAAGTTCGAAATGTCTCTCATTGATTGGCTATTGATTGTAGCATCTCCAAGAGTCTTCGTATGGGTTAGTCGATGAAAGTCTGTATATGACTTTGATAGCCGTGCGGTCTAGGTTGTCAAACATCACCAAGGTTCAGCACATTCGACGAGGTCCTAGGTTCGAATCCTGTGCTAGTCAGGACTTTTCTTCAATAACATTTTTTTTTCAGTTTGCGCCATAGTCATCTGTCTGGCTCAAGTAACGCCTATACTACTATTATAATATTTTATATGAATAACAGCTCGCTCACAATGTATGGTTAATGATGGTACATTTTTAATGTTTATATAGCGTAGACTGTTATTAAATAGAAATATAGATGTTTTATCGCTTGTTTAATGCAAATTATCTAATGTGGAAATCATAAGCTCTTCAAGCGTTAACCTCTTATTATTTTGTAAGCAAATAAAATTAAAGGAAATGTTATAGTAGAGTCTAATGTCGCTTTGTAAATACAGGGAAGCTCCCAATCCTACCACTCTTCACACGACCAAATCCACCCACTCTTCACCCTACCACTTCCCCCCACTTTTCACCCTACCACTTCCCCCTACTCTTCATCCTACCACTTCCCCCCACTCTTCACCCTACCACTTCCCCACACTCCACACCCCACCGCTTCCCACCACTCTTGAATAATATTTAAAGCTATAGCTAAGGATTTTGCGGTTAGTTATGGATCCCAAGTGATTCAGTATTACTACATATAACTTTAGTGTGTTAAATTCGTACAGTTCCTCTTCTGTGTTGACAATCATGTTTTCATGCAGTGATTGTAACAAAACTTTTACTCAGAAATCAACAGCCAGATTCTCCAACGCTAGTCCGGTCTAATTTGACAACCAAAAGTTTTAAACTGACAAGTGTAAGAATAAAACAACTAAGTTTTATACTTGAATTTATACTGAGCTTTTTCGCAAATTTATAAAGAAAGGGAGAATTTTTAGAACGTACTTTCGACAATAATAGATCTAAATTCATTACAGTAACTCGTTCCAAGATGAAAATCATTTGGAAACCAAGCAAATACCTGAAATATCACAATAATTCATAAGTTTGTAATGACGATTTATTAACAATGACAGGGCAAAATCCTGTCAAAACATAACTGATCAACTATAAGATCTTAATTTAAACCAGTACTAAATCTTAAACCTTCTTAGTGAATCTGAACGCAAATGTTCATAGACATAAAAGAGAATCGTGTCAATATAGACCATCTTGTTCTCGTGAAAAAAGAAAGGCTAAAGCTTCGGTTTCCTACAAAACGGTACCGTAAAAAAGCGGGCGTACTTTGACGGCAAGTGACGTCACAAAAAACGTGTACATGCTTGCAAAGCTGAGTGTTTTCCTTCAGAGCGTTCGGCGCTACCGCTTCATATAAATACTGCACCGTATTTTCGAAGGCGGCCGTTCGGTACGGTGAGATATTGAGAGCACGTTTTTAAACGGTGCTCCTGTGCAGAGACGTCACTGTCACTGTGTTGTGCAAATGGAATGTAAAAATGGCGGAACAAATTAACTGGTCCAGTGAACAAGACGAAGTTTTAATTGACTTTGTTAGAGCCCATGAAGCTCTATATAATGTAAAGTCTGCGGAGTACAGGAAGATGCAACTGAAGCAAAGCTTATGGCATGAAATTGGAACAATACTACGTAAAACAGGTGGGTATATTTATTTACTTTTTACGTTTTATTTTGTAACGACAGATATAGGCCAAGCAATAGAGCGATTTGTCGTGGCGTTAATACTATTAGAAAACCGTCTATGCCATCATCTAAAAGACGATCCGTAGATGATTTTTGTTATAATTCCAACTCTGAAATTTTTTCCATTAATTTGTTATAAACATTTTTAAGCAAAAAACGCTATTTTAGCTTACAGATGATGGCATAGGCGGTTTTCTAATAGGATTAATGTCAAAAAATCGCTAATATTTTGCTCTGTTGCTTGGTCTACTATACAATATCTTTTAATGTTCTCTACAGTAACGATTTTGCCATTCAATAGCGCCGGGTCCGTTGAAATAAAGCTTAAATTGATCACGAATTTCAAGCGGTGTGTGTCGGGCATGTGCATTATTTTCGGCAAGATCAAGTAAGTTTTGCGTTGGTAGAGGCATAAGATCATCCAAAGTAGCTTGATTCGGAGCGAGCACTTTTGCTTCACGTAAAATATTATGCAAAATACAGGCACATGCTATTAACTTATCCGTTGTATCGGGAGCAACAGCTATAGGTTGGAAGAAAATGCGAAAATATGCACATAATATTCCGAATGCATTTTCAGTTGTACGCCTTGCACGAGATAGGCGATAATTGTACACAGCTTTAGAATGCTCACTAACCGATTGTCTCCTTGGAAAGGGTTTCATTAGGTTTTCATGTAAAGCAAATGCTTCATCTCCAAGGAAGACATGTGGAAGAACAATGTTTGTTCGCGGAAGTGTTTGTGGAGGAGGGATGTTAAATTCGTTTTTGATAATTTGTCTTCCAAAATTGCTTTTGATATATACTCCTGCATCTCCTTTCCTACCGTATGATCCAACGTCAATAGCGACAAATTTTAAATCCGCATCGACAATAGCAAGCATGACGATAGAATAAAATTCCTTGTAATTGAAGAACAGGGATCCGCTGTTTTTGGGTGATTTTATTCGGATATGCTTGCCGTCTATCGCTCCAACACAGTTAGGAAAGTTCCACTTGGATAAATATTGTCGAGAAATTTTGCGAAAATCTTCCATTGATGGTGGTGGTATGACGTCACTGAGCATTCTTGTGACCATGCTATTTGCCACCTGTCGTACTATAACACCAATCCAAGAATGGCATATTCGAAATTGAAATGCCAAAGATCTAAATGACTCGCCGGTAGCCAGAAATCTAGAAAAAAACAATACCTCTTAAGTTATATGAAAGGTGACGGATAAAAATGCAATTATGAAACGATTAGTGGAACCTATAATTTTTTTTACATTTTAGATACTGATTGCAGTAAACGTTGGGCTTACATTAGAGACTATTATATTCGAAAACGAGGAAAACCCGGTACGGGATCAGTGGGCGAAGCTGCTAAAAAAAGATCCGATCTGTTGTCTTTTTTAGATAGCTGCCCCAGTGTAAAACGAAGGTATGATAGGACTTCCTGCATCAAGCCCTGCATTAAAGTTATTTTTTATTTTTAGCACTGTAAGTAACATTCAACATGTTGAAGAAGCGAGCCACGGTTTGCAAAAAGACATGAGCCAGATCGACAAACAAAATATATCCCAAACAATTGCTGTTGACGAACAAAGCTTATGCCTACAGGCAGATGATGACAGTGTGTCCCGGGACATCCACTCGCCAGAATTTTCTTTAGAAAGATCCAGTTCTCCCAGCATCGCCAGTACCACTCCCCAATTGGCCACGTTACGTCTAGCTAAAAAACGCAAAGCAAGTTCCACTACCGAGGCCCGACTGCAACTGCTACAAGAAATTGCTCGTAGACCGCAACATGTGCAAGAGGCCCACGACGAGACCGATCAATTTTTTGCATCAATGGCCAAGATTGTGAAAAAACTGCATCCGCTTGAGCAGGTTAGGCTCAGGCTAGAGATTGCTACTATGATTGGCAATGCAGAATTAACATTTTACAACAAAACTACTACTGCACAAATAGGTACTAACGGGAATAACTATTATACCTCTCCCAGACCATCCACTTCCACCGAAGAAAGCACTGATTCGAATTTTTTGTATACACTTCAAAGATTGGAATGATGTTGAATTATACTGTTGTTATTAGTTGCTTACCTTAGAAAAATACAGAGTTTTTGTTCAGGAGATATCGGCTTTTTAATTCGATTGCATGGCCTCACAGCAATATCTTCCTGGATGATATTTAACACGTAATGAAACAATTCTGGAGATACTCGAAAGTATTCTTGGAATTTTGTGTCATTTGCTACTAGATGACGGCTTATCAGAATTTCATAAGCGCCCTCCGTCTCTCTTCTCTTATATATGTTAGATTCTGGTCTTCTGCTTTCTTCATCTGATGATTCTTCGCCCTCAACACAAATTATGATAGCCAGATCTAAATCGTCCATCTTTAAAAACATTTCAATTTTGACAATGAAGTGCACTGTCATAGCGGCCGTATTTTATTACACCGTTTCGTTACTTTACAATAATATTCACCGTCAAAGCGGCCGTACTTTACTCTGGCAAAAACGGCCGTCAAAATACGCCCGCTTTTTTACAGTACCGTTTTGTAGGAAACCGAAGCTTTATACCCAGGTATGTGATGTGTCCATGAAAAAAGCTAAAATAGAAGATATTAAAGAAGACAGACCTCCAATACCTAAACTTACTTTATCACGATGTAAAGATTGCGATACTTGGTATGTGAAAAATAAACTTGCTGCCCATTTACGTTCAAACTTACATAAAAGTAAACTTGTGAAAAGTGACGATGAAGTGAAAATTTTAACTTCCACGTTTAAAAACAGGATTGTGTCCTACATGCCGCTCCCATCTAAAAAGTATGTAGATATTGAAGAATTTTTTGAAAAGTGAAACAAAAGTTTATTAGTTTAATTTCAGAACAGTTAGCTAAGCATAGGTGTGTTAAGATTAATGTAGAACTATTTGGTCAATATCTCTTACAAACAAAAGAGACAATCGAAACTAAATCGTTTAACACAAAAAATAAGATCATAACTTCAACAACAGATTTATCCGATATTTATAAGACGTTCTTGTCTGAAATTAAAGAGAAGGTAGCAATATTCACAGAAAATGGATCAGGATGGGCGTTGGAAAAAATATTACATTTGGAGCTTAACATAAAAAAGTATAATCCAATCAGAGCGTCATCGTATATCCCTTTACCAAAACAAATTGCATACAAAAAAGCTGTTATTAACATTAAAAATAATGATTTATATTGTTTCGGATGGAGTGTGATAAGTGCATTATTTCCAGCTGAAATTAATGTAGATAGAATAAGTTCATATCCTAATTTCTTTGATTTTTTAAATTCTGAAGGAATAGAGTTTCCCGCAAAGTTGAAAGATATACATAAATTTGAATCGCTTAATCAAATATCTATTAATGTTTACGGTTTGGAGAGTGTTTATGAGGATAATAAATTAAAATATGAAGCAGTAGGTCCTCTACATTATACAAGTAAAAAACTTCCAATACATGTTAACTTGTTGATTATAAATGATGGGGAAAACAATCATTATTGTTGGATTAAGAACATGTCTAGATTAGTATCATCTCAGATTAAAGGTAGACATTTAACAAAATATTTTTGCGATGGATGTTTAATTTATTATACTTCGATGGAAAAATTAAAACATCAATCACATGATTGTAATCATTTGTCTACAAAAATTCCTACCAATGATATCAAAATTAATAAGTATGGTCAGCATATACCAGAAAATATTCTACAGTTTGAAAATTTTCTAAAACAACTAAAAGTTCCATTTGTTATCTATGAAGATTTTGAATGTCTTTTAAAACCTTTACAGCATCAAGAACCAGAAAATGAACAGAATTCTTATACTTTAAATACATGTCGGCGACGTTAGATTTTTAGCAATTATTTTAAGAAACATAATATTTAGATTATAAGTTGGTGCCGGCAAGTCGGGTATCGACTGGCAGGTGTCCCAAAAATTTAGTTTGGGATAAGAAATAAAGGACGCACTTGACATTTAAGAAGAAAAATGTCATGTTGAGTGAAACGGAGCCGGCCAGATGGATTGTTATGAAAGAAAGGGAGAACAGTTATTCCTTGGTATTCAGAGTAGACGGGACCGGCTCCAGATTGCTAGTTCTTTATTACTTCATTTTATCAAAGACAAGTTATAATTATCAATTATAGTGTTATTGCCCTATTTACTTCCTATACCATTTGTTGTTTAGTGTTACCTGTTGTTCGATATAATAAACCTATAACTAGTGCCTATCCTCGTGTGTGTTTTCTTTGTTTTACACAAATAATGCAGGAGGAACAACCCTTAATTTCTCCGTATTTGACATCAGAAGTGGGATTACCTTTACAGGCAGAAAACGTCCAAGAAAATGGTGATGTGACGGCCAAAAGTTTGTCAACAAATCAAATTGAGGTATTGTTGAAGAAATTTATTGATTTACAAAGTCCTGCAGGGACGTCATCTCAACAAGTGCATCTACCGAATTTTGACCCAAGTTCAAAAATAGCAGATCCGGAGGGCTGGTGTTGTTTCACCAAGTATCTGGAATGGTATTAGTGACAAGCCTGTCAAACGCACTTAAAGGAGATGCCACTGACTGGCTTAATCGCTGTAGACCCCTAGGTAAAACATGGGAGGATATTCGAGCCGAATTTCTTTCGTCCTTTTCCAAACCTACAGATATGATGGATCTATTTGATGAAGCTGTCAATGGACGACAACCTTCTGGCAGTGAAACAACACTCCTCGACGAGGGTCTACATGTCTTGCGTTTAGCGTTGCATTTAATTAAAAGCCGAGAAAGTGACGAAGCCTTAGCTACCTTATTTGCTTGTCATGTAGTGAGCAACCGATCTGGAATACTGCGTAAACGGCTACAAGTGGATACACCAAAAGACCTGAAGAGTTTTTGTGTCGCTTTATGTGGTTCTTCAGGTAAACGGCCGGCGCTATTTCAGGCAGATCATCAAATCAGTCCGAAGCGTCGTGCTTTTACCTCGCAGGATAAAAGTGATCTCCCGTTTTCGGGAACGTGCCGTACTTGTGGACGAGTGGGACACAAGTCTTATCAGTGTCGAGTGAAAAGGCCTGAGCGAAAGCCTGGTTCGAGGTCTCCTAGTGTTACCTGTTTTACATGCGGAAAAGTTGGTCATGTAACAACGTATTGTCCTAACAAGCAGCGATCCATAAGCAACAAACGTGAGGAGAAGAGAGTCAACTTGGTGGAGATACAAACTTTCCCAAAAGGACAATTAAAATTTAGAAATGGTAAGACCATAGATTTTCTTTTTGATTCTGGCTCTGATTGTTCGTTAGTTAAAATAGTATTTCCATTTTACTTCATGGAAAATTGCAAAACTGCTTAATTTCTCTAAAGGGTATTGGCGAAAATTGTATACTTTGTACTTTACAGAAGAAGTATTAGCTCAAATTGAAAATATTCCAGTTGAACTTGTATTGCATATGGTACCTGATGATATTGTGTCATCTGATATTTTAATTGGCCGAGATATTTAATCGCTCAAAATATAAGTGTTTGTTATAGCCCGCAGGGATTAAGTTTTACTCGCGGAAAATCTGTTGAAATATGTGAAAGAATCCCATTAAATTTTACAAATATTGACACTGATCTAAGTGAAAGAGATAAATTACCCTGATTTGACATGTCATCGAAATATCAAAATAATTTTGTTGAAAAGTTCGTTGTACTATTCGTTGACATTGAGCGTTCAAGGTGACCTTGAGTGAGTTTTTGTCCTTGACATTGGTATGGTATGACCTTGAGCATGACTTTGAAAGTATCGAGTTATGTTGACTTTGGGTAATATTTTTGACCTTGACCTTGATCTGGTGATGTAATGGTTTTGAATGGTGCTTATATGACATTGAAAGTTTGTATGACTTTGAGATGTTGACCTTGAACCCCCACTCCTTGACCTTGTGATGACCTTGAAAAGTTCGTTGTACCATTCGTTGACATTGAGCGTTCAAGGTGACCTTGAGTGAGTTTTTGTCCTTGACATTGGTATGGTATGACCTTGAGCATGACTTTGAAAGTATCGAGTTATGTTGAGCTTGGGTAATATTTTTAACCTTGACATTGATCTGGTGATATAATGGTTTTGAATGGTGCTTATATGACATTGAAAGTTTGGATGACTTTGAGATGTTGACCTTGAAGTTTGGTCTTGCTTATAGGCGCTTCCCCCTAGTAGTTTACTGTGACATCATTTGACCTTGAAAAGGTGTAATATAAATGCCACTCACAGCCGAAACAATATTAGAATTAAACGAGTATCAGTTACATCAACCTAGGACTAGCGATTGATATAGAATTGTTATACAGTAAGGATCGGACTCACAAGAGGGGCAACTGGTCAAATTTTTAAAGATACGAGAAAGAGTCATTAATAAAAAAAATTCCTGCTAAGAAAATACAGTCACGATGAGTAAATTTTGGTTTTTTGTATGAAGTGCATAGAAAATCCAAGAATATGAAACTGTGTCAGGAATAAACGCGCTTTATTTATCATCTCAACGCATTTTAAATTTAATAATTTACTAAAATCCAACACTACAAAAGTAAACTGAAAATCTGTGATTTATGCACATTATTTTTTTAAGTCTATTTTATGCTGTTAATTCAAAGTTTACAAAGTTTAACTTTCTCTTACAACTTTGGATTTTGATTAATTTTAAAATTTAAAACAACTTTTTTATTTAACATTTGGTGTTTAAATTATACGTTCACGTTCATTCTTGGCAATATTTCATGTTCTTGTATATATTCTTAAGCACCCCCTACGAGAAATGCAAATTTTCTCAACGTAAATCTCGTTTTTTTTAAGAATTACTTTTTTCATATCTAAACACGGTGTGCCTCGACAAAGTTTAACCCACTTCCATTTTTTCCAGATTTTGTTAATGTTAATTTAAGCCCAAAATAAAAATCCTAGATCAATAGTTTGAAAAAAAAACTTGATTTTACTAATTTTCAGGCGCGGCCCGTGACATTTCAAAGTTGTATATCTCTGTTGCTACTTATGGGACCCATGCCAAATTCAGGTTTTTTAATAGTGAGCCTACTAGGAATGTTTTGGTAAAGAAAAAAACTATTTTTCAATTTGCGAAAAAAAGTTCTTGGGTAAAAAATTAACACGCTTAGATATTTTATTTACTATTTTTTCTAAACAAATTTTGCATCACTTTGTCGACAATTCTTAAATTTTAAGAGAGAAAAATGTGTTAGTAGAAAGTTATAGTCATTTGAATTTTTTTTAACCTAAAATATAATTTAACAAAAAATTCAAATGACTATAACTTTCTACTAACACATTTTTTTCTTCAATTTAAGAATTGTCGACAAAATGAACGTGAATATAAGATTATAAGTTTTTTGTGTACTTTCTTAAAAGTGAATTGTGTTTAAAAGTTTGATTTCAAAGATACACAACATTACGTTAATTTATATATTGATTTGTAGTTACTTACGACAGAGATTTGAACTCCTTTGACGTGTTTATACAGCGTGCAAGTATAACATGTCATCGTATTAGTTAAATGTGATACAGTATTCGATTTTTTTTTCTTTCTCATTTTTATTGAAGTGTGAACATTGATAAATTACGATATAAATTTGTTTTCTTTTTATAAATTATTACCATCTGAACGATTCATTTTTGTTCTAACGTGAGCAATGTTGAACATTATTAAACTGTTATGAATAATCGATATTTCTTTCAGGAGGATATTTTAATAGTGACGTTGTGTTTTATTTACTCATGCGTAATTTGTTGTTTTGGGGATATTAATATTTTCTCCAAAGAAGTTTAGTATTCTACTATCCAGTATAAGGCAGAATAGAAACTAATCATTTTTTTATTTCAGTTAGGAGTTTGAAGTACTTAGTTCCGGTATAGCTGTTGTCACTAGGAATGTACACAAATTTTGTGTTCGTGTGGTGCTCTGAAAGTGTATTTCTAAGGTATTTTAAAAAAATTATATTACATTTTTTAAAGATGGCTATTTCAAAAGAGGTTTTAGATAAAATTAATAATTTGCTTGGTAAAGAAGATGTATTTTTGGAAAGTAAAAGAATTACTCAGTTAACTGTGGGAAAAAATTATATAATTCAAGCGATGGTTCAATGGTTACATGTTTTGGAAAAACAATTCTCGTAACTTTGTATGATAATACTCAAGATGTTAAATTTCAAGTATTTTTGCCCAAACGTATTGCTGAGACCATATCATATGATATTGTGGATATTATGAGTAATTCTGGTGGTAAATACACTCTAATTTATTTGGGTCAAGGCACTAATGTTTATGCTGGTAACAATACTAGAACCTTAGAAAATTTCGGTTTTTTGGAATAACATTTTTATCTGTAAAGTTACTTTTTAATAAACAGACAATGTAATATGTAAATAGCAGAATATGTTTAAAAAATGTAATACTCTTTTAAAACAAATAATCACCTCAGATCACCTACACGTTCCTTTATTTCATTAATAGATGTCTGATTATTCATTTGCCAGTAAAAATAGAAATTTATATCTGAACTGGTTGTCGTGTGCATTAAAGAGAATGGCACAAGATATATTGCATTATTCAGCGCATGCTGCACCAGATCCCGACTTAACAGAAAGTCAGTATAGAAGATATATGAAGGATTTTGTCAATTTCACGGCAGGAGCACATTTGTGTTAAAAATATTTGTATGGTTCCATTAGTCTAGAAAATTTTTGTGCTGAAATGGTTGGTGAAGACCTGAAAGTATTCCTTGTTGAGGTGCCAAATTTACCAAAGGAGTGAATACCGAAATATCAATTGATTCCTGAAGCCAACTCAGACGATGTTAATGCTGGTGATGCTATGATGAATACACAAAAATAGGAAGACCGCAACATTTTATATCATTGTACAAATCAAATTAATATGTATTTTCCAATAAATATGTTTCTTTTAATTTTTGTGTTCGTATTATTTTCTATGGTATAAGATATAAAAATAAAAACACATTACGGTTTAAGTAAAAAAATTATTTTCTGAGCGTATATAAAACTTGGAACTAAATTCTACGTTTTCTCATACATGTAGTCCAAAACCATTATTCTTCATCGTCGTTAGCATGATATATTTCCTCCAAATCTTCTTGGTTAGCGTAATCAAGTGTTGTAAAAAGTCGAATTTTGAATAAATTGTTTAATGTGTCCTTGCTTTTTTAACTTTTTTTATAGTTGAGCCAGATGGTGCATCTAATGCGCTTAACGATTCACATAAAGGCTGATAGTACAATATTTTCTGAAAAACTTCCAAGTTTTCTTTAGTTTCCCTATGGTTTTTGTATATTAGTGGTAACAGATCTTTATTAAATATGGAAGCAATTGTCACAGCAAACCTATGAATTTCTTTTTTAACAAATTTTTGCGTAGCGGCATCATCATATTTGTTGGTTCTTTGAAGTTAGTTAAAGATTTTCCTTCAAGATCATAATTTCCATCAGGTGTAAGTTTAAAGCCTATTCCTGGTGGCCCACGTATTAACCGTTTATTTTCAAACATTTGTGACGCCCAAATTTATCAATAGTGTTAACGCGACTCATTTTTAAATTGAACTAAGTTACTTTTGCATACACCACCTGTTTTATACAAAATTTTAAGCAATGCTGTGAAACTTGTTAGACAAGAAGATTTAACACATTATTTTGCGACATTCGCTTGTTAATTTCACCTGACTTCTTTTTTCGACAAATTTGACCCTGTAGTTCCTTCTTTCCTTGTCGTCTTTCTCCGCGTTTGTGACAACTTGTTCCCTTTCCCTAAACTAATACACAGTGCTGAAATAATCAGGAGTATTTAAACACATAACCATGAGATATGTCACCTTCTCTCCTACTCTCCCTTCCCATTACCTTTTTCTATAGAGTATATAAATACTGTGTCCTAGTGTCTTTGGAATCATTAGATTACAAGTCTTAACAGTTTCGGTACTTATAATATTATTTTAAACTCTTCAGTTACAATGCAGTCTGGTGCAGAACGTCCAATCGCATATATTCGACCATTTTCTATTAATGGGCGATATATGTGTTATAACTGTAATAATTTTAAAGTAATAACAAACAAGAGTATGGGTTTCTGTTATTTGTGTAACACAAATTTCAATGAAGAGCGACGAACAAGAGCCTATGAAACACGTTCCAATGTAGTTGTCATACCGGATAGTCCGAGGTCACCATCACCAGACCAGCCACCTGTAAGAAGAAGAAGAGTGTCATTTAACGATTCACAGCAGCAGTCACACTTGGTCAGACGTTCAAGAAGTCCATCTCCGGTCCCATCATTATCACCATTACCACATGTTGAACGTTTAGGAAATGTAAGAAGCCCGTCTCCGATATTTAGTCAAGAGGGACAAGGTTGGAATTTCACTTCACCTAGCCGTACAACAACTGCAGATGAGCCACTTGATCTTTCTAATCCAGCTATAGCCTTATCACCATCGTTGCACACCGAATCTTTCAGAAATACAAGAGCCCGTCTCCGATATTTAGTCAAGAGGGACAAGGTTGGAATTTCACTTCACCTAGCCGCACAACAACTCCAGATGAGCCGCTTGATCTTTCCAATCCAGCTATAGCCTTATCACCATCGCTGCACACCGAATCTTTAAGAAATACAAGAAGCCCGTCCCCGGTATTTAACCAAGATGGTCCACACTTGACTGTAAATTCACCAGCATTATCGGGTGGTTCGTCTAGTCGCACACCATCACTTCTAGATGCACCGCTTGATTCTTCTGATGAAGAACACCTAAGAGAGATTAGCGACGCCAGTGATGATGAAGAACGAGTGTTCCGGGCCATATGTTAACGAAAAAGTGAATTAAGACAATTTGGCTATAGCCCCTAAGTTATATGTAGGTATTAAATAAAACATTTATATCTTAATATGCATTTATTTTTTGTGACATACCTTATAAAATAAAACAAATATAAATATATTATTTAAACAATATCTGACTTATCTATCCAAGAATTAAACTGATTTGGAAAACCTAACCATTTTACATATAATTGAGCTTTATTATCCTTTTTGCGTTGACGAAGAACTTTTTCTACCAAATAAACACCAGGACTTTGCGTCTTTTGTAATTCTGCTTCATAACAACACCCCTTAACTGGTTGGCCATCCATAGATTCTAACTTTCTGTTCTGTCGACCATGATGGGGTGTAGCCCTTATCAAATATGCTTTTATATTTGCTTATACGCACCACGTCATCCAAACGAAATTTAAACTTTCTTGGTACAACTTTAATATGATTATATGCTTCAATATTCGTGTATGGTTTAACATCTATTGGTTTCTTTCCAGTGCTGCGATGTTTGGTGATATTATAAACTTTCGTTATTGATGGTAGAAACTGTAACCATTTGTAGGTCCCTCTGGCCGAAAACTATTTATATAAAAGATGCTATGCCTGGAATAATGACTGACGTTGTGTTCTTTCATAAGACTTTGAAATTTTTTATTATAAAATTCCTTTCCTTGGTCACTTTGCAAATTTATTGGTGTGTAAGCTGCTTCTTGAATAATATCATCCATCGCATTACTAACTTTTGCTCCTGTTTTGTTTCTAATTGGTCACCCCCCAATTTAGTTCCTTTTATTAACGGTTTTATTATACGAACATATTTTGAAACTGAAGTTTTAATACTGTGGTAAAATAATTTTACACTTTCCACTAATTTGAGATCTTTATTTTTAAACACTCGACATGTTTCGAAACACTGTTTCTTCTTCAAAGGAGTAAAACAAAGTGGTATCTTAAAAGTATAAAGGTGTGTACATACAAAAAGGTTCAGGTATTAACAATAAATCTAAATTGATGTAGGTGTGTACATACAAAAAGGTTCAGGTATTAACAATAATCTAAATTGAGGGAAAATCCTGTTAAAGTATTTACAAGCTAAGAAAAGATATTCAATAGAGGTGATGAGTTTAAATCTAATTGGTCGTTCAATAAAACATTATTATTTTTAAGTTTGTTTATTTCCAAGGATTCGAGCAAATTCAGCATTTTTCCCTTGTTCTCGGTATGCAAAATATCATAATTATTGTTGAAAGTATGGTTTTCTTGGATTAAGTGATTTGAATAATTTGAGTCTGTTTTATTATTTGTATAACTAGAGCAATGTTCTTTAATACGTTTATCAAAGTTACGGCCTGTTTGCCCTATATATACTTTAGGGCAATCGTGACATTTTAATTTGTATACACCAGTTTTATTTCCTTTGTTTAGTTTTGTTTTATTGTTTTTAATATGTTTTCCCAGAGTATTGTTAGTTTTGTATGCTATATTAATATTTAAGTTTTTTAAAAAATTACCTACTTTACTACTGATGTGGCCTAAATAAGAAATTACTTTGTAATTATTTTTGTTCTCTTTTGTAGTAGGAAACACTAAGTTAATGGCTTTTTTATATAATTTATTATTTAGCATTTTATCTATCATTTTTGCGGAATATCCACACAACATATTTTGGCCATTGGGTCTCTGTTAATTCTTGATTTTTATTATAGTGTTTATGGACAGCATTTGTTAGCTCTAAAATGTCTTTATAATCTTGAAGTATTTTTGGGCTTATCCTTTCCTCATTATTTATTACTGGTGGATTCTTTAGAAAAAGTAAGTCGTAAAGATCCTTTGTGCCCTGAAATATGGCGACACTGCGATCATTTTTAAATATTGCTACTTTTCCTTCGTGAAAACGTCCTTCTGAATTGCCAACAAACATCTTTTTCTTATCCGATTTGGAACCGAAACGTACCCCATAAATGGTATCATACTGAGATGGATACCGTTTCAATCCGCCTAAATACGAAGAGATTTTTTTGTGTGATGATTTATCCAGCAATTGATGAAATTTTGTCGTAGCTGAATGGGGTGTTATATAGTCCAATTGCTCAATCGATTTTCTCGATGAAGTGATGTTTCATATATTGGTTCCTCTCTTTCAGTATCTGTTGTGTCCATTAGAGTTTTTCTTGTGATTTCATCTCTTTGCGTTTCAGGTGTAGATGTATGAAAATAACTCTGTGGAAAATTGAAATCGAATGTTTCTGATGGTTATTTTAATTTGGTGCTAATAAAAGGCTGCGATTTTATTTCAGGTTCTTGTTTTACATTGGCTGCTTTTTGCTTTACAACTTTCGATATAGATGTCAGAGGTTTTGTAACCGACTCGTAAAATTTCTCCAATTCAAATTTATTTTGGGCTTGGTTTGCTTTTATCTGTCTAAATTTTTTTCTTACAGCATCTGTAGCTTCCACCAGTTTCCATTTTAAATCAATGTTTGTATCCATGATGTTAACGGGGTATCGTCCAAAAACGAAATGAGGTGTTTCCGGTGTCATTACAGAAATATATAGCTATCAAATCCTTTACGAAATCTTCCAGCATTTAGGTCACTATCTTTGTCAATGACTAAAAAACCATATTTGTTGTCCCAGCATTTGGAACACATATATTGACATTTCTGAAATGAAACATCTGGTGAAACATGATCAGAATATATGTGGCGTAAATTCATCTCATCCTGTTTAAACATAATAATTAAATTAGCGTTATCACGTACTAGTTGCTTCGGAACTATAGAATACGTTTGCGCTAAATAAAAAGAATCGATATTTTTATGACGTCCCATGCTAAAATATGAACGTATCACATCCTGCTTTTTACACATAACATCATCAAAAATAAAAACTGAATTTGGTTTAAACGTATGAATGAAAGTCTACTTGTCAGGGGTACATATAAATATGCAAAAATTGAGAATAAATTCTCTAACCACCTGAAAATTCCTTATACAATAAGGATTTCAACAAATAATGGTAAAACAGCTATTCTCCGGGCTATATGCCCCTCCGAGCGCTGAATTACATACCAAAATTTGCCGTATTTTCTTCTAACACAGTTAGATAAGAAAATACTGTTTCAAATGCAAGAAACTACCAGGAAGAAGGAAGCTTTTTCTTTAGTTAGAATGTCGTCACCTGCAGACCGGTTTCGAACTCGTTGGTTCTCATCAGTACAGGATAGACGAACATGTTCGTCTATCCTGTACTGATGAGAACCAACGAGTTCGAAACCGGTCTGCAGGTGACGACATTCTAACTAAAGAAAAAGCTTCCTTCTTCCTGGTAGTTTCTTGCATTTGAAACAGTATTTTCTTATCTAACTGTGTTAGAAGAAAATACGGCAAATTTTGGTATGTAATTCAGCGCTCGGAGGGGCATATAGCCCGGAGAATAGCTGTTTTACCATTATTTGTTGAAATCCTTATTGTATAAGGAATTTTCAGGTGGTTAGAGAATTTATTCTCAATTTTTGCATATGAATTTGGTTTGCCATCTGAAGGCTCTACAATGTTTGATGCATCGCTAAATGTATAGTAGCCTAACCCTTTAATCGGTGACAAAATGCTCCTTAAATATTCATATTTTGGCTGATACATTGATTTGGAATATATGTAAACATTTTCAAAACGCAGTCCTAAAGGATGAGTAAGCAGAGAAATCATAACATTTGTTTTTCCACAATTTGATGGTCCGATTACTAGTCCACGAATTGATAATGGTAGTAAAGGACCATGTCGTCTTATGACCTGGCGCGCATGTCCGGATCCAACTTTTTCATCCAAGTTGTCGATATCAAGTTTCTCTTTAAGCTTAACAGTTCGCAGTTTACATACAATAGAAGTTACTATTTTATAATTGACTGTTGGTGTTACTTCTCAGTTAAATGTCACCCACCAAACGAAGTGGACGGTCCCGTATTTTGAAGAAGACAGGAAGCGGTTTAGTGAATTCGATTATTAATAAGCTTCCTTTCGAGTTTCATATACCCGACTACCAGTTTTGTGGACCTGGTACAAAAATTTTAAAACGTGTAGCAAGAGGCGATCAAGGAATTAATTCTTTAGCCTGCAAGAAACACGATTTGTCGTATCTAAATAACAAGAACTTAAGTATGCGACATCAAGCCGATAACGAACTTGAACAATGTACTTGGGAAAGAGTTAAATCGAAAGAAGCAAGTTTAAGTGAAAAAGCTGCTGCTTGGTTAGTAACTAATATAATGAAAACGAAACAGCGATTTGGGATGGGCGTATCACGTGTTTCAATAAAAAAACTGTCAGAGGAAAACCAAGGAAAGCTAGACCGAAACCCAATAAACGTGTAAAAAAAGTTTCTTTTGGATCATCTATTAGAATACCCATTCGTGCAGAACTGTTAAAAGCTGGAGGTAAAAAATTTATTTAAAAAAATGTTATTAAAACTTCTAAAGTGGCATTGGCGGCCGCTCGAAAATCAGTGAAAAATGTTGGTGGAAAACGAAAAATTCGTACGCCTAGAATAATAACTATACCCAAAGTGGGTGGGTTGCTGCCTTTAATACCGATATTTGCAGGTTTGTCAGCATTAGGGTCTCTAGCAGGTGGGGCAGCTAGAATAGTGCGAGCTATAAAAACAGTAAAAAACGCAAATGTACATAAAACAGGGGGCTCATTAAGTTTAAATTGGAAAGGAAATGGTTTGTTCCTAAAACCATATAGATCGGGTTTAGGATTATTTATGAGCAACAATAAACAAAAAAACTAATTAATTTGCTACCCAAACGACCTCTATGCAATACTGATCTGGAAAAGTATGCTTTGCTAATGAAAATTCCATATTTCAGAGGCGTAGTTATGAGAGATGCTCTGCCAGCACGCGGTCCGCGACAACACGAAGCAGCAATAATTAATTTGGATAGTGTAAAGGGAATAGGGACTCACTGGGTAGCATATAAAAAGGTTAATTCAGATGTAACTTACTATGATAGCTTCGGCGATTTAACCCCACCTTTGGAATTAATACAATATTTAAAAACTGGTTCTGAGGCAGCACAGAATATTTACTATACATACGACCGTCAACAGAAATTTGGAACAGTGTGGTGTGGGCATTTGTGCTTGAAGTTTCTCTCTACGCATTAAACTAAATAGAAATGACCCCACAGATGGATCATGACAATTATAAAAAGATGCACTTATCTCTTAAAGCATTCTCCGATCGTGGTGGATTATTAAAAATGACTAGGGAAGAGTTACAAAACATGCCTAAAGAAGTAATGATTGCTTGTGCACCGAATGATATCGCAATTGTATGGGAAAAGTTGCCAGAACACCTCAAAAACGACATTGATATATTGAAGTACCAGTATTGTACCGAACACTATATTAGCAATAATTTGGGTGAAGATGATGCCGATGGGCCAGCAGTTAGAAGCTTCTTTTGTTGTTACTGTAAAATAAGTGATATAAATATTCGTGCTGAATACAGTACAAACTCATTACAACGGGTTAAAAGATTTTTAAGTCTTGATTGTTTAAATTGCGGTAAAAAGCCATAAGAATACCAGGAAGTGTACACTGTCGTCAGTCATGTCGTACACATTCACACTAACAGGACGATCCAGCGTCTTAAGCTCCGACTTCTATCCACCTATTGAACTGAATCAGTCAAACCAATATGGGTTGGCGCTTGTGGGATTCTATACTTATAATTCTGTTTTTAACATTACTGAAACTAACAATTGTTTTGCTACAAGATAAATGATAAAGCAATTTATAATGTAACAAGAATCCCTCCAGGAGCATACGAAATTGGCGACATTGAAAAGGCGATGATTGCTTCTTTAACAAAAACTTTAAACAATGTGGACGAAAATATGTTTTCACTGACTGCTAATAATAGTACAATGAAGTGTGAAATAAAATCCAAATTAATTATTGACTTTACTAGAGAAAATAGCATTGGGGAAATGTTGGGATTTGGAAGTGTCGTACTGAAAAGTGGCCAGAAGCATGAATCTAAATTTCTAGATAATATTATGAATGTGCGCATTGTGAGAATCGATTGTAATATTACATCTGGAGCATACCTAAACTCACAAGAATGTCATATATTATTTGAATTTGATATAGATGTTGAACCAGGATATACATTATCGAAAGAACAACAAAATATTATTTATATGCCGGTACAGCCTAGCGGTCGTCAGTTCATAGACAACATCGCTCTACGCATCTTGGACGACAACGGTGACTTGATTGACTTTAGAGGAGAGAAAATCATCATCATACTTGAATTGAAGGAAATAGCCTAATTATGGGTTTTCGTTTTAATCGTCACTTAAATGTGCTTTCTTCGATGCATCAATCTGTAAAAGAACATAAAAATAAACCAGTTACCCAAAGACACGTCATTCGTTCTCCGCACCTCCGATCGGAAACACGTCATCGCCAACAACATCTCTCTACAAGGGATTTGGAGTTTTTAAAATCCATTGGGCTAAAAATTAGGAAGCATAAACCATGATGACTACCAGTGATAAAATCGAGGTTTTTACTGAACCTATTCTGGACAACTCTATCGTAAGTTTGCAAGAACACACCTATAAACCGTATGGCTCTCCAACCTTTAAGAATTCAGATGAAATCCGTGTCTCCGTTCAATTTCAAGACATAATTTTAGACATATGTGACAGTTACATTTACATTGAAGGAAGTTTTACACCTAAAGATCTTACTAAAAAGTGTCAACTGTCCAATAATGCTCTCGCGTTTCTATTTAATGAAATCAGATACGAGATGGGTGGTGAACATGTGGCAGTTGTCCGAAAACCAGGTATTACTAAAGCTTTAAAAACAATGACTTCATTTGGCTCTTCACATTCAAAGGCTCTCTTAACATGTGGTTGGGGTCTAAACGAAGAAAAGCAAGATATCCTAGATCCCACAAGTCACCCGTTTTCAGGAAAAATACCACTAACATATTTAATGGGATTTGCCGAAGATTATAACAAGGGTATTTTCAATGTTAAACAGGAGCTGATTTTAATCATTGCCCGTACATTTAGAAATTCGTATATTGGTGAAACAGATGCAGACATAAATATAAATAAGATCGAATGGAAAATACGGCATATTATTCCTGATGATCGCCAAAAGTTAAAAATTATGTCTCGTATTAATAAAAGTGGAAATAACGCAAATATTCAAATGGCTTATCGGAATTGGGACCTTTATGAACTACCTGCTCTGCGAGAAACTTCCTCAGATGTGTGGTCTTTGAGAACTAGCACGAGCTTGGAAAAAACCCGTTATGTCATTATCGGTTTCCAAAGCAATTATGATAAGCGGGAAAGGATGCCACCAAGTTTACTAATGCCAACATAAGTGACATTAGACTTTTTCTAAATTCTACGGTATTTCCATATGAAAAATGGAATTTGGATTTTTCTAAAAAGCTGTATGCCGCAGCGTATTATAATTATGAAAATATTCAAAGCAGTTATTACGGACGTGAAATAATTGATGGATTTGTCCGAATATTTGGAAAACCCAATTTTTGTAATTGACTGTAGTCATCAGCCAGAAGCAGTGAAGTCCTCTACGGTAGATGTGAAAATAGAGTTTGAAACACGTAACAATAAATTTCCAAAAGACACTAAAGTGTATGCATTAATAATTCACGACTCCTATTTTACATACAATGTTTTAAATGGTTCAGTTACAAACAGATCTGTCTATTAGTTCTAAGTTTTTGTTTTATGTATTACAATTTAGATGTATTAAGCAAAATTTAGGGGCCTACAATAAAATATAAAAATGAAATTGTTTTTTGTGTTTTTATTTTATCCATGTAACTAGACACAGAAAGTATGTGTATGCGAATAGGGTGAGCCATTCTTAAAAATGAGTAATAGGAGTTTAGATTTCAATGGTTGCTAAACACAGATGAGTGCGAGGAGGGGCACCCATCCTTATTTTTAAGAAATTTTATATTTTAGGGAAAATATCTTAAAATCTTACAAGTCGGAACTATATTTGTAATGATATACATTATCATTTAAAAAATTATTGTCAAGTTCGTGTTTGTGCAAACACGGTACAATTAAAAATTCTATAGCCCCGAAAAGGGCTGTTTTTGTTGGGGTTGGGGGAGGGTGTATTAAGAGGTAGTTGAGTCCGCTGGCCCGCCACTGACATCGTCCTCATAATCCCACCAAGAAGTAGAGTCTGCGGGACCGCTAAATTCATCGTCGGCATCTGTCGGCTCCCAAGAAGATGTGGAATCCGGTTCCACCCGCGCCCCAAAAACCTCACAAGGAGCTTGGGTTTGCTCCATTTTGCGCGGGTCCAAACTAATGTGAACTTTACAACTTCATTGTTTTTTTTTCGGGGGCGACGTCCCCAAACCCCCTCCAGGGGCTACGCTGCAGCAAGTACTGGCCTATCTAACTGTTTTTTTTATTACAGTAATATTTCCATGTGTTTGATACCTGTGGTAGACACCGGTTTAAAACTTTTTTTTGTATGGCGAATTCTTGTCCATTATCGCCAAGAGTCATTAATGAATTTTTCCAATCTCAATTCACATACAAGGATTTACCGTTTTAAAATTTTCAATATATTAAGAGAATTTCACACATCAAAATTCAACACCCTGTATAAAATACGATTACCTATTTATTTTGTGTTCAGCATACATAAATAGTATCTTTCTCTTTGGTACAAGTTTATTAAAAGTTATTTAAGAGCTAATATATCATGCTTTTAAGTGTCAGATACCTTTGAATGCCAGGTAAACTACAAATTGTTAGAAACGAATGGTTTCCCGCTGCGTTACTGAATAGTGTCATTATATTATCACCATTCACTACACAACTCTATTTCTATTATATTCTATGAAAATATCACATTGACATTGTAAAAGTGTTACAGAAAAAGTTGCCTTCTGTTGAGATATAATTGATTGATTGATTGATAATGCTAATAGGAATTAGAGGGTGGCTGGATACATTAAATGAAAAAAAAAATAGAATCTTTTGAAAAGAAATAATGTCCCGTTGTTTCCATTATAGTTGACTTTAACGTGTCTTCTTTTGTTAATGAGTTAGAATGGTTTTATGCACCTTGAAAATATCAATTTAAATAGGTAGGTTTGCCATTTTACCTGTGCTAAGAGGTTTTTTTCAGTTCAGAAACTTTTTAGCATAAAACCCAGCTCGCTTCGAGAGGAGCATCATTCATTCGATAGCAATGGAAAAGCCAAGAGCCGTTGTGAAACCGTTTTCGGTTAAGGGGTATGAAGAATGCACAGACTGTCAACAGTACACTTTTAAAGACAAAAAGTGTACTGGTTGTGTGACTATTACGCCGGCGGACATACAGGTTGGTGGCGCGCCTCCATCAGATGATCTTGCTGTAGTAATATCATTTGATGAAGACGAAGAGCGCCCGCCGGCAATAGAGCCTCCTACGGTACCGCAGCCAAGGTACCGTTCAGCACCACGAAGCGTGCTGGATAGGAGGCGACAAGAACGCCACCAACCGCATAATCCCACCAAGAAGTAGAGTCTGCGGGACCGCTAAATTCATCGTCGGCATCTGTCGGCTCCCAAGAAGATGTGGAATCCGGTTCCACCCGCGCCCCAAAAACCTCACAAGGAGCTTGGGTTTGCTCCATTTTGCGCGGGTCCAAACTAATGTGAACTTTACAACTTCATTGTTTTTTTTTCGGGGGCGACGTCCCCAAACCCCCTCCAGGGGCTACGCTGCAGCAAGTACTGGCCTATCTAACTGTTTTTTTTATTACAGTAATATTTCCATGTGTTTGATACCTGTGGTAGACACCGGTTTAAAACTTTTTTTTGTATGGCGAATTCTTGTCCATTATCGCCAAGAGTCATTAATGAATTTTTCCAATCTCAATTCACATACAAGGATTTACCGTTTTAAAATTTTCAATATATTAAGAGAATTTCACACATCAAAATTCAACACCCTGTATAAAATACGATTACCTATTTATTTTGTGTTCAGCATACATAAATAGTATCTTTCTCTTTGGTACAAGTTTATTAAAAGTTATTTAAGAGCTAATATATCATGCTTTTAAGTGTCAGATACCTTTGAATGCCAGGTAAACTACAAATTGTTAGAAACGAATGGTCTCCCGCTGCGTTACTGAATAGTGTCATTATATTATCACCATTCACTACACAACTCTATTTCTATTATATTCTATGAAAATATCACATTGACATTGTAAAAGTGTTACAGAAAAAGTTGCCTTCTGTTGAGATATAATTGATTGATTGATTGATAATGCTAATAGGAATTAGAGGGTGGCTGGATACATTAAATGAAAAAAAAAATAGAATCTTTTGAAAAGAAATAATGTCCCGTTGTTTCCATTATAGTTGACTTTAACGTGTCTTCTTTTGTTAATGAGTTAGAATGGTTTTATGCACCTTGAAAATATCAATTTAAATAGGTAGGTTTGCCATTTTACCTGTGCTAAGAGGTTTTTTTCAGTTCAGAAACTTTTTAGCATAAAACCCAGCTCGCTTCGAGAGGAGCATCATTCATTCGATAGCAATGGAAAAGCCAAGAGCCGTTGTGAAACCGTTTTCGGTTAAGGGGTATGAAGAATGCACAGACTGTCAACAGTACACTTTTAAAGACAAAAAGTGTACTGGTTGTGTGACTATTACGCCGGCGGACATACAGGTTGGTGGCGCGCCTCCATCAGATGATCTTGCTGTAGTAATATCATTTGATGAAGACGAAGAGCGCCCGCCGGCAATAGAGCCTCCTACGGTACCGCAGCCAAGGTACCGTTCAGCACCACGAAGCGTGCTGGATAGGAGGCGACAAGAACGCCACCAACCGTATTAGCCCTTTTAAGGACTCGTGCATATAGGCCTAGCGGGAAAAGCACGTATACAATTATAACGCACCGGTGAAGTCTAGCTCCTGTTATGTTTGTGGATAAAAACATAACTAAGATGGTGTGGAAACGACTTCAAAAATAATACAATAATTTAATTAATACTGTGGAAGTAATCACTAGTCGTTACGATTTTTAAAAGATGTATTAACACAACTATTTTCCTAATTTTAAACTAACTGTGTTTTATGCCTAAATTTTGAGCTCAATGTGTTTAGCATTGATTGTCGTTCACTGTTGTTTGGTAGAAAAGGATCTTATTTATTATTAAAAAAAAAACAGAATATTTTGAAATAATCGTTTATTCAAAGAAAAAAAATTACACACATTTTTTTTTAACTTAAATCTACTGAGTACAGTCTATTACAATTAAATTATATACAAAATTACAAATAAAAATATTTTACTACACTAAATGATACTAAATGAATACTGTATGTACAAATAAATATTATATACAATATTCATTTAGTATCTCCAAGTCTTTTTTACTTTGGGCGGCTGCACTTTTTAAATTTTTAAGTTCATTTTGCACCTCTTGCAGCCGCCTCTCGCATCATGCTCCATTACGCGCTTTCTTAATTGGTCGCGCGCACCATACAACCCCGACAACATCACACGATATTCACCTGATAGGTCTTTTATCCTATCAGGGAATTGCTCCTGCTCGGGGTTCACGTTAACTTCCGCAACCGCTTCCGTGACAATGGCCGCAACGTTCTTCCTCGTCGACACCGGTTCCGTGACAATGGCCGCAACGTTCTTCCTCGTCGACACCGCTTCCGTGACAATGGCCGCAACGTTCTTCCTCGTCGACCTTTTCTTCCTTCGGCTCGCAACAGGCGACGGGGAAGCCACAACTTGCTCAGGCTGCGCCCAACTGGTTGACGGTTGAGGCTCTTGACACGTCTGCCTCCTTTTCTTTCTTAAAGCGCCTGTATCTGTTGGAGCTGTCAAGAGCCTTTTCAGCGCCGATGTTGTGGTGGGTGCAGCTGGTTTCACCACCACGTCGCTGATGATGCACTGCCACCTGGTGGTCGACAACTTGGTCCAACTCTTGGGCCACCGCATCTTGTGCCGCCATCTGGTGGTCGACGACCTGGTCCAACAATGCGTCCAAACCATCCTCCGGAAACTCTATTTCTTGTAGTTTCACCTCCGTCGTCCCAAGATATTCTCTAAAATCATCTGGTGTCAGGAACTGCAACTCGTCCTGTTCGCCGATAAACTCTTGGGTTTGGTTTCCGATTAATTCACTTAGTTGGCTGGCCATCTTGTAACTTGTTTACTTTTACTTTCACTGTCAACTTAAACGCGTTAGGTGAAGATGTATGCTTTACACTGAAGAACTTCTCGCAAGCAGCCCGCTTTTATGCTTGTCTATTTCCCCCACTAGACATTCTGCTCCCACCGATTCTTACTGTCCTTCACACTCGTTCAAGGTTATGACTTCGTAGGACAAACGGTCGACCACCGATTCTTACCCTTCACACTCGTTCAAGGTTATGATTTCGTATTGCTGACGGTCGAGTTCGTTAAGATTAAAACATGACCCTGACTTTTAAGGTGATATAATTTTGTGGGGATAGGTTGATCGTATAAAAGAATACACATATGTTAAGATTTAGAATATATACACAAGACTTCAAACAGTTTGCATTATGTTGCCAACTGATCAAGAACCAGACTTTTCCGTTAAAGTATGTGAACAGCAACTGAATGGTTTTTTTACATCATGCATTTCATGTGGAAGACGTGATGTGTACTGGATGAATACTATCAGCCCCATCGGGTACATTGATTTTTTAAGAATTCAAATTATAAAGTGTGTTCAGTGTGGAATTCTGATGTATCACCGGAGAAAACTAATTACCGAGCAGGATTTGCAAAGAAGAGACTGGCTCTTGAAGGAAGTTTACAGCAAGCAAAATAATTAATTTACTTTTATCTAACATCGAATTTGTTTTTAATCATGTTTTTAATAAAAGAAGTGTACTATATTTAAAGAATGTGTTTTTTTAGTTTATACATTACGTGCTAGTAAAAATTCGTTTATAATCACAGCCTTATACTTTACAAAATATTTTTTTATTTGCAGTTCAAGCAACAATTATAAAAGCTATACTTATGGAGTAATTTTTAACCCTATATAGACTTTCCAGTTCAATTGCATATAATTACAAAAACGACTGAATAACTTGTAGTAAATTTTCTAAATTCTGCTCAGGATCTGACCTATAAAAGTCTATATCTGTTTGCCCCCAAGGTAGAGTTTTTGTAGACGAGGGAATTACATAACGTTTATCATCGTGGTGGGTTAGGGCAACTTTATTTATTATTTCTGTATAAACATCGTGCAAGTCACTTCGAAAAGTTTTCATTTTTCTAAATATTAATCCACCGTGCTCTACTATTTTTCGATAATCATCTATTTCGATAACTGATTTTTTTATACATTTTGCTTTTTTTAATTCGCTATTTAAAGACTTTACATAATAAGCTTTGGCCCCGGTACCATAAAAACCTATTACCGGATCACATGGAAATTCATCTTTCATCCTATCCAAAACCGATTGGCTTTTAGTTATATTAAAGTCATTTTGTTCGGGGTAATTGAACGGATCAAATTTATCCGGATTTTCGGTTATTATGCGATTAAAATCATCTGTAAAAGCTTTTAATATAAGCGAATCGGTGTCGGTGTAAAGTAAAGAAGCATTAGTACCAAACTTTTCCTTAATGAAATTATAGAAAAAATCATAAATCACAGTATTTGAAGTGTCTAATATGGAAAACCCAATATATATTGGTTTGCTTTAAATAATTTTTAATTTGTCCATATGAATGGCAACACAATCTTTGGTGAAAATAGATCTACCATTAAAATTGGGGCGTGCAATTAATGCTCGTGCCCCGACTTTCCCTCTAGCATTTTCCCAATGCGTTATTAATTTTATGTCTTCACGGTTTTCCATATTTTCCATCGTTTTTCCAAAAATTGCGTTTATGATTAATTTAAAGAGGTCTTTACCAAATTTTGTAGTTCATAAATTTCGTAATTCAGTATTAAAATCAATGTATTTTTTTAGCCACTTTGACTGGTCGAATTTTAAAATTCTATGCGTCCGCATTACCATTAGTCCCTGGTGTATGGCTTGTTTTAAAGTTCTGTAGTGAACAATATATCTTTTTTTATCATTTAAATTCGGAATTAATTTTGATAATTTTGCTTTTTCTGTAGGTGGCTTGATATTTTCTACTAAAAAAGGAAGATCGGAATGAGCATCATGTAATTCTACTGGGTAATGCACGTCCACTTCCAAAACGTATCCTTGCGGACTCTCATCACCGATATCCATAATATTTAAATCGAGAATTTCGTGCTCTGACAACCACTTAAAACCACCAAACGGTAATGCTTGGGACATACTATGACCATACAGATTTGTTGCATCGAGATATGTTATAAATGAAGAAGGTTTTGTAGGGTCATAGTCTGGTAAATAGGAATTATTGGCAATATGTTTTCTTTCGGTACACTGACTTATACCACCGCGAATACCTTTTTTTAAAAAATGAATTATATCGAGGTCTGTTAAAAGTTCTAATTCTACCTTAGTGATGCGCAACATACAGTCAAATGATAAACTTGGAAGAGTGTAATACTGCGCAGGATCCAATTTGTAAACGTTTAAACATGTGTCGCGAAACTGCTCAAAAACATCGCTTAATAATAAAACGTCCGACTTTAAATACAAGTCAGAATACCCCCCCCCCCCCCCAAATTCTTACACCCAAACAGGTGCCAAACTTCTTTAGCTCTCTCATAACACTCATCACTAATGTGTTCTTCACGTAAGTGATCATAAAATTGATTTTTTGTTGGTAAATTTGGGTTATTCATCTTATCGATGCCGATGGAATCAACAAAACTGTATGGAAAACACCTTTTCTACGCATTAAATTAAATTTATCATCATCGACAAAGTGTTTTCGTGTCTCTTTGAATTCGTTAATACTTAAGCCAATACACAAATTTTCCAATGAGGTTGATAAAAATTTAAAACTATCAATAAATCGCGACTTTAAATTTGTTTTCTTTATTTGTCCCGTTTTTTTATCAGTGTAGTCGTACATGTAAATGCTCTTTGTAAATGATATATATTTCTCTTTACTTTGAGCTATTACATCAATTTTATCCCCATATCTGCATAATTCTTTAATGAACATGTGGCTATCGTAGCCCCTTAAATTATGGAATATGATGGGGACAAAATTGGGTAATCTATAATTTAAATTACAAATACCGTTATGTGGCAGTGGTCTTTTACTTTAATATCTGTCTCGTCGAAGGGACCTTCACAAATTCCACAAAATTTGGCATTTTGAAATTCTCTCTGTTCATCAGGTGTTAGAGGATGCATTGGTGTAATATCTCTCGAATGTCTGTTATAAAAAACCTTAAATCGGTTTCAATGCGATCCACAAAAACTTTAGCCGCATCATTTCCCCGATATAGCTCAAACTTGGAAATAGAATCATCGAAAGAGCACTTAATTAAATAGGAAAAAGACTATGGCTCATGTTTTAAGCTCTTGACAGTGTAAGAATTTTGTGGGTTTGGTTCGACTGTTTTAATGGGTTTTAAAACAGATTCAAAATCTGCATAAACAACAAATGGAACCCGCATCTGCTTTTCAGTGCTATCGAATTTTAAAATATTTTCCGGTACACTTTTTCCAAATTTATCTACTTTTAAGTCAGTCGAGGGTGTTAATGTAAAGATGTGTTTACAGTCATGTTTTTGATGTAATATTAAAGCTGATGGTGATCTAAAATAAGTTAAGCAACCGTCACAAAAGTATAATTTATTGTGATGTTTTTAAATCTGACTAGAAACTAGACGAGACAAATTCTTTATCCAACAATAATGATTTTTTGAACAGGTTGCGTCACAAACATGTTCATTATCATCTTCTTTAATATTACAATGTTTCGTTAAAAGCAGCAAATTTACATGTGTTAACAACTTTTTCGATGCATATCTCAAAGAGCCAACAACCTCGTATTTTAATTTACTGTCTTCGAAGCTAGTCTCCAAACCGTATACATTAACCGAAATATTCAAATTTTCAAATTTTGTAATATCACACAATTTTACTGGAAAACCTATACCTGTTAAGTCTAATACTCTTGAAAAATGTGGGTAAGATGTATGCTGTGAAGACATGTTGACTACTGGAAATAATGCTGATGTTATAGCCCAAGCAAAACAACAATCATCCTGGTTTATCACGTTGACGACCGCTCGTTTAGCTTCGATGAATTTCGGCAACTTAATGTATGAGATCCACCTAGAGGCGAGTATTTGTTGATGTTGACCTCCAGATACAAAAATTTCTTCCAAAGACCATCCTGAAAAAGATCAATAAGTTTGTTTAGTATTTTTAAAAATAAATGTCAAATTTGGTTATACCAATTTTTACTTTTACATACCTGAATCTTTTTCCTGGAATTCGGTTGCTTGAACTTTCATGGCATCCACAAAAGATTCGTAAATATCGCTCAAATCATTTCCCAGAGTCACTATTTCATTGGCGGTATTAAAACACTTTTCACTAAATGTATCCTGCACTGCCAGAAAATATCGTCCAAACACAACCATGTTTATTTTTAATGATTTTTGTGCTCTCAATGTTTCACTGATCAAATTAACCACCACTGACTTAATTTCATTAAAAAATATTGTATAGTCCACATGGGTGTTATCGCTGCTTACACGGTATAATAAAATTCTGTTTTTAAATGCACTGTGAATAAGCTCAACACCGTGAGATACTGGCACACAATATTTACTTCTGTTTTCAAGTGTTCTCTGATGAGCTAGCATCTGACTTAGTGGCACAGTTACATTACATGTCACACAAGTATGTGTAGCAGATGCTGATGCAGCATCATCAATTTTACACCGTTTCCCACCAACCGTATTATCAAATCTTGCAACACAAGATTCTTTTTTATGCCGTATCAAATGGTAACTGCGGGTGAATGAACTTCCACACTTATCACACACAAAAGACATTTTTTAATATTGCTTAACACGTATCCACTAAGTGTAGTCGCAAACTACGGAACAAAACCAACTCTCCTGTTATGTACTCATCATTTCATGGAACTGCTGTGTTGCAGAATGCTGAGCTAAGCACAGTTCCCATGAGAATCTAATAGTGCATTTTGCATGAGGTTTTCAAGTTAGAATCGACATAGACTTTAACGTGTTAATACGTAAAATTGATTGTACTTATTTTACCGATTTTTACAACTTTTGTTAAATTAAATAAAAGTAACATTTTTTAAAAAACGTGTTTCTAAAAACGCGAAACGTAAAGTGGCGCAGTCGGTAGGATTTAGAAAGGGACTTTCACAGTGAAAAACCCGTCGGTTTTAACCGTTTGTTCCAAAAAAAAAATCGAACCGATAACGAGTTAGATTTAAGCAAAAGTAAAACTGAAATTGATTCTACATTAGATAGGATATTTTCAGGTCATTCTTTGAACAAAATAGAAGTAACACCAAATAACTTTAAACCAAAAATGGCCAGACCAACCTTTGAAAGTAAACTGTTAGAAATTGTTCCAAAATTCGATGGAAATCCATAAGAATTATCTTCATTTTTGGATACTGCCAATTCTTTGATTCGTACATATTGGGACCCAGCACCCGAAAATAAAAATTCTGACCAAAATGTCACACTTATTTACGGCATTTACGCCAAATTGATAGGAAAAGCTAGGAAAGTGTATAGCATTTGTATTTCTAAAGAATGGGCGAGCGTAAAAAGCGCACTAATAGCTCATTTTGGTGATCAACGTGACGAAAACGGATTATTATTCGATCTAGATCAAATGAGACAAGGTAATAACGAGCCTTCTTTGCAATTTTATACCCGAATAATGTCGAATCTAAGTGCTCTACATAACTACGTAGACACACATGAAAATAACCCCGGCATTGTTGCCGTAAAGAAGGACTTTTATAACACACATGCTTTAAAAATATTTTTAGCAGGCTTAAAAGATCCCTTAGGTTCGACTATTCGTGCTATGCGACCAGATTCTTTAGCAACCGCCAGACAGTTTATTATATCGGAAAATAATATTCGTCATTTGCAAAAACCACAACAAAAATTTGGTAACAACCAACCACATAATTTTTACAATAATAAAAATCAACCCCATAATTTTTATAATCATAATTTTCAACCTAGTTTTTCCCAACAATCTCATTTTAATTCTCCTTTTCCATGCGGCCCTATTAATATTCAACCAAGGCCCACATTTAATCAAAGATTTCCTACTAACAGACAAGTCTTTGGACCCCCTAGAAATCCAACAAACGTTTGGAAATCTAACCCTCAACATCAACCAAGACCTACCCCTATGAGCGGAATTTCACACGGGACCTTTCCCAAACCTAGAACTATGATTCAGCAACAACAAACCCCACGATATTCTAGACCAAATTTTGTTTTCGAAGAACTTTATAACATGGAGCAACCCCTCTCCTTTGACCCGAACACCCCCGGTCCTTCTTTTGAAAATTATGCGTCCTATGGACCCGAATATTTTTATTCAAATTACGACAATACCAATTATGTAAATGTACCCGATCAGCAAAACGAAAATTGTGGAAATTTTGACGAACAAAATACTACATACACCCCTGAACAAAACGATGATTCCGACCAAAATTTTCAGGAAATCTTGCCTCAAGAGCCAATCATATAGAAATTCATTCTATTTAGGACCGAAAGGACCTACCGTATATAAAAATATCGAACCCACCTTTAAAATTACTAATTGACACTGGTGCAACGAAATCATTTTTAAACCCCGAAATTGCGAAAATTATTTTGTATAAAAACCGAGCCATTTACTATATCATCTATATTCCAAACTACTAGTAGAGATCTATGTGCCGAAATACCAGCTTTTCAAGAATTTAACTCCGACGAAAAGATAAAATTTTATTTATTTAAATTTCATCATTTCTTCGACGGTCTCATCGGTTACGAAACTTTAAAAAACCTAAATGTTGAACTAGATTTACAAAATTCTGTTTTAAAAACACCCTCCGCTAAACTACCCTTAACACACTATGAAACTAAAAACAAACTTTTATTTTTTACACGTATTGAACCACATACTATAGGAACCTTAAAAATTCCTGTCACCGTAGCGGATGGTGACGTCACTATTATTGAAACGACTATTTAATTGTTTAATTCGTGAAGGCTTAACAACATCTACAAACGGATATGCTCCGGTTGACATTCAAAACCGCACCGATAGTGTACAAGAAATTTATCTCTATTCTCCAATATCAGTCAGTTCTTTCGCTAAAAACGAATACGAAATTTTTCATGTTACCGTAGAACATAACAAAAATTCGGAAAAAGTCAAGATACCCGATTTAATAAGAACAGAACATATGAGTCCCGAAGAAAATTATCACATCGGAAATTTATGCATAGCATTTTCCGATATTTTTCATCGCGAAAATTCACCCTTGACTTTTACAAATCAAGTTAAACACCGTATAAAAACGACAGATGAAATACCAATATACACTAAATTGTACCGATACCCATTCATACATAAGCCAGAAGTCGAAAAGTAAATAAATGACATGTTAAACCAGGGAATCGTACGACCAAGTGACTCACCCTGGTCGTCTCCAATCTGGATCGTGCCCAAAAAATCTGACGCGTCCGGGAAAGAGAAATGGCGCATAGTTGTAGATTATTGGAAAATTATCGATAAAACCATCGATGATCGGTATCCACTTCCGAATATATCGGATATCCTTGATAAACTAGGCCGTTGCCAATACTTTTCAACTTTGGATCTAGCCAGCGGCTTTCATCAGCTAGAAATGTATCATGATGACATAAAAAAGACGGTATTTAATGTCGAAAACGGGCATTATGAGTATCTGCGCATGCCTTTCGGGCTCAAGAATGCCCCCGCAACGTTTCAGCGCGTTATGGATAATGTGCTCAAAAATTTAATAAATAAAATATGTTTTGTTTACATAGATGACATCATCGTATTCTCAACATCTCTACAAGAACACCTAGCTAATCTTAAAGCTGTATTCCAAAAATTGCGTGAAAGTAACCTAAAGGTGCAACTTGATAAGTCAGAATTCTTGCGCAAAGAAGTAGCGTTTTTGGGTCATGTCATAACGCCCGATGGTATCAAACCAAATCCGGATAAAATCAAGGCAATCTTAAACTATCCCATTCCGAAAACTACAAAAGAAATTAAAGGGTTTTTAGGCCTTTTAGGTTATTATAGAAAATTCATAAAAAACTTTGCGAACATCACAAAGCCATTCACTAAGTGTCTGAAAAAGGGCGCTTCAGTTAATATCGATGACCCGATATATATTAAAACATTCGAAGATTGCAAAGCTCTTTTAATTAACGACCCGAGTTTAGAGTACCCAGACTCTTCTAAAGAATTTAATCTGACTACCGACGCAAGCAACGTTGGCGTCGGCGCTGTTTTATCACAAGGCGTAATAGGGAAAGACAAACCTATCGCGTACGCGTCGCGCACCCTTAACAACGCAGAACAAAACTACTTAACCATAGAAAAGGAATTACTAGCCATAGTATGGGCAACAACTAAATATTTGAGGCCCTACTTGTTTGGCAGAAAATTTAACATTATTACAGATCATAAACCTCTTCAGTGGTTGATGTCGTTAAAAGAACCAAATTCTCGTTTAGTTCGGTGGCGACGAAAACTTGAAGAGTTCGACTACAAAGTAATATATAAGAAAGGGAAGAAAAACACAAACGCGGATGCGCTTTCTAGGGTAGAAATATACCCCACCGAAATGGACGTCCCGCCTGTTTTACAATATATGAACGAGTTTAACGAGAACCCGGTTTTAGACCCACAACCTTCAACGAGCCGCGAAACCGATAATCAATCGATAATGGTACAAGCAGACCCTGAGGAAAACACCGATAATTAGACAGTGCATACTATTGCGGAAAATCCCATATTAACTATTAACATTACCGAAAAACCTATAAATTATTTTCTTTGTCAAATTATCATTAAAAAGGTTGACCAAAACCCACGCATTGAAGTGAAGAGAATTTTTGGCAATCCAATTAACCGTACGCGGTGGCATCTTTACGTGACAAACGAAACATTTCGCGAACAAACAATACAATTTTTAGAAGAATATGCCGAACCAAGACGGCAATATGTGTTTTTCGAAAAAATTTCGAAAATGATGACGATCAAAAATTTTTAAAGAAATGTGCAGATTTATCCCCGAAACGTTTAAAAATTCATCATACAGACTTCTGAAATCTAACACCATCTTACATGACGTCACACGTGATAACACAGCAAAGTCTAATAAAAACACAACATGAAGGTATTACGAACCATCGCGGTATTCATGAAACAATTGACGAATTAAGAACCAAATATTATTGGCCTTAGCTGAGTGATGACTTCAGAAAATTTACCAATAATTGTCAAGTTTGCCAACAAGTAACGAACGAACGAACGAACGAAGAACGAACGAACGACGTACAAGTAACGAACAAGTAACGTAACGAACGTACAAGTAACGAACAAGTAACGAACAAGTAACGAACGAACGAACGAACGAAGAACGAACGAACGAAGAAGAACGAACGAACGAACGAACGAACGAAGAACGACACCCGCCATTAATTAGACTACAATTAACACCTACTCCTAAAAAACCATTTGAAACCATTCATATAGACACGTTTAAATTTGGCAACACCGTAACCCTCACAATTTGCGATAGTTTTTCTCGATTTGGCCAGGCTTACGTACTACCTAGCCTTTCGGCCTTACACGTATACCAATCACTATTACAATTTATTTCTTCATACAAAATACCTGAAAATATAATTTCTGGCAATGGAAGCGAATTTACCCAAAACTTATTAAAAGATTTTGCAAAATTATACAAAATTAACTGGCATTATACTTTACCATTAAACTCCAATAGTAATGCTATAGTAGAACGATTTCACTCTACACTACTAGAACACATGCGTACACTATCTATTACAAAACCCAACTTAAGCCCTTTTGAAAAAATCACATACGCAGTTTTAGGCTATAATAATTCCATTCACTCAGTAACTAAACGAAAACCAATCGACCTATTACTAGGACAGTTAGAACTTAAAGATCCAATCGACATCGATAATCAAGCAGAACCGATTAGTCACCAAATTCATGAACATAAAGAAAATTAAATGAAAAACGCGATGACCCACCAGACATCGAACCGGCTACCATCGGTTATAGAAAACTGACAGACAGACAGTCAAAAACTAAACCTCTTTATCGACCCGAGCATGTAGTAAGAAGCAACGATCTCACAGTTGCTACCCCGCGTAATACCTACCACAAACAAGTATTCAAAAAACCACGAAAATTTATAGACAAATCATTGTTACAGGTTGATGACCTTTCTGGTTCAAACCTTGATGACACAGAAAATTCAAATACAATCCCTCCAGTCCAATCCGGGAATCCTACCATTTAAATTAGGATCTGCTAAAATAAAAATAGCTTCCCATACCTTTCTACATTACATTCAACTTAGACCTCTCCAAAAACAAATTAAGTCAATAACCGATCAATACAATAATTTAGAAGGACTATTTAATAAATCATCCACCACTCATACAGATCCCCTGTATAGTGCATATAAACATTTAGAATATGAAGTAACAACTGTTAACAGGAAACTACAATCAGTCTTCCCGGAAAAACGTAGTAAACGCGGTCTTATCAACCCGTTAGGCTCGCTAGTAAAATATATTTCTGGTAACTTAGATCAGGAAGATGCTAAAGAAATTCATGATAATTTGTCAGAACTGGAATCTAACCAAAATAAAATAGTAAAGAAGGTAAACAAACAAATGTCTTTAACATCAAATTTAATGAAAAATATTAACGAAACTATGACAAGAGTAACACACAATCAAAAGCTAATCGAAGCAAAAATTGAAGAATTACGAAAAGACCTAAATGACCTTACTTATAGGTATATGCATTACATAGAACTACGCGAAATATTAGATGAAATAAAATTAAACTTAGACTCGTTGCTAAACTTTCTTTCAGAAATTGAAAATGCTATCAGTTTCGCCAGTCTCAAAACACTACACCATAGCATCGTCTCTCCAACAGACTTAAAAGAAATCGTAAATAACCTATATCAAATTCATAGTCATTCGCAAATATTATTTACTGATAACGATTATCTAAAATACTAGAGCGTAGTAGAAACAGATGTTTTCTACATTCAAGAAAAAATTGTTTTTTCACTCGATTTTCCTCTGATACATCCCGATACCTTCGACTACTATCATTTGTATTCCATTCCAAACCAAAACTAATCAATAATAATTCCACCATCCACATACCTTTCTATAAGCAACAATGGCTACCAATACCAAGAAGACGAGTGCATCAACCCAAGACCAAACTTTCTCTGCCTGAAGAACCACCTCTTACCTCTACAAGACAACTTAGATTATGTAACATCATTGCTTTCCAATGGACCCAAGATAGAAAAATGTCAACAAGTTCCCGTCCATATCAGTGAAGAAATTATCGAAGAGATAAATGATGCTCACTACATTGGTATATTTCCTAGAACAAAGAAACTTCAAGCAGAATGCGCCGAAAATGACGTCGCCCTACTACAAGGAACCTACCTGTTTGTTGTCCCGCCAAATTGCGCTATCAAAGACGCAAAGTTCACCTACAAAAACGAAAAAGGCATTATTTCCGGCCACTCAGTCACATTATAAGACATCAAGGTGTTACATATCCCCACCTTGGAAGTACACAAACTGAAACTAGAAAACGTACCATTGGATAAACTCCATGAAGTCCAGCTCCAACAGCTACAAGAAGAGCCACTGAAAGAATTTCACCTTCATTCAAAATACTCCATTTGGTCCCTGGGTTGCGTCGTGACGCTAGTCTCATGTGTCACTCTCTAATCCTGATCACACGAAAAGAAAAGATCTACAAATTGATATGCAAGAAGAAGCCTACAGCAGCTAAAAGAAAACAAGTTGAAGAACCGTTTATGGCAACTCAAATGGTTCCACCCTCGAGTTCATTTTAGGGATGGAGGAGTTATGTACTCATCATTTCATGGAACTGCTGTGTTGCAGATTGCTGAGCTAAGCACCGTTCCCATGAGAATCTAATAGTGCATTTTGCATGAGGTTTTCAAGTTAGAATCGACATTGACTTTAACGTGTTAATACGTAAAATTGATTGTAGTTATTTTACCGATTTTTACAACTTTTGTTAAATTAATAATAATAATAATAATAATAATAATAATAATAGTCTTTATTTCAAAATTACATACCTTTACAAATACGTAAAGTGAAACAGCGTCAACAAAAAAAAATCTCTAAGAAAAGGTATAGTCAATATTAGTAATATACCATTTTTTCAAAGTATTCGTCCAAACTATATGGTTCAATATCTACCAGCATTCTAAAAAGTACCCTTTTAAGTTTTTTTACACTATTTAATTGTTTCATGTTAATAGGCAAAGTGTTGTAGAATCGAATACAATTGTAATAAGCTCCACCCTCATACAGTGTTAACCTATGCTTCGGATAAGTGTAATTTAATGTCCTTGTGGGGTAAGCAGCTTGAGACGCACTACCACTAAATAGTTCCCTATTTTTACAAAAAAATAAGATACATTCCTGCACGTAAACAGCGATTACCGTGAGAAGTCTATTTGCCTTAAATTTACCTCTGCAGGTTTCTATTAAATTAAGACCTAGCAAAGCTCTCAGAGCTCTTTTTTGACACAAAAGGATCCTCTTGACATCACCACTGCCCCCATACAGTATAATCCCATATCTAACATGTGATTCAAAATTTGCGTGGTAAATAATCTTTTTTGTCTCAATATCAATATATTTAGACAATACTCGAAAAGTATAACATATTCTATTTAACTTTTGGACAATATAATCAATATGTTTTTCCCAGGTCAAATTGCAGTCCAATTAAATAAAAGTAACATTTTTTTAAAAACGTGTTTCTATAACCGCGAAACATAAAGCTCCTGCTTTATATATAAAAGACTGGCAAGTCGAAGCCACACACATACACCCGACATATGCAAGGCCAAGTAAGAATAATCAAAGACAAGACCAAGGTTAACCTTCAGGGCCAACACTTCTCGACCAAGGTCATACAAATGTCGTTCAATGTCATCGAATTACATGGTTACGGACAAGGTTAAAAAAGAAATCAAGGTCAACTTGCCAAGGTCAATTAAAATTTTAATGTCATAAAAACCGCCTTTCAAGAATGATGTAGACCAAAATTTAAGGCTTACCTTACAAGGTTTCCAAGTCGTATGAACGCCATTTAAAACCACTACATTACCAGATCAATTCAAGGTCAAAATATTACCCAAGGTCAACATAACTCGATACTTTCAAAGTCATGCTCAAGGTCATACCATACCAATGGCAAGGGCAAAAACTCACTCAAGGTCACCTTGAACGCTCAATGTCAGCAACTAGTACAACGAACTTTTCAAGGTCATCACAAGGTCAAGGTCAAGGAGTGGGGGAATTACTCTTCTCATTTCCACACTACTAAAGTAAAGTAAAGTAAAATTTATTGATGCTATCAAAGTATAAACTTCTTACATAAGTCAAAGGACGGTACTACATACAATGTAAAAACACCAGTACCACAAAAATTAACACAATAAAAATTTAAAATCAAACATTAAACATTTGGAGATTTTAACTTTTACACATTACATTTCAGAAAACAAAAGCCTGGTTTTACACATTAGGTACACGTTAGACCAAATTTGCTGACAAAAATTCATCTATGCTATAGAATGCATTTACAGTTAGTAGATCCTTTACTGATTTGACATATGCTTTCTCATTTAAAGTTCTAATTCGTTCGGGTAATCTGTTAAAGAAGGTTGGAGCATAATAAAGTGTGGCAGTCCAAAACCTCTTTAATCTAAGGTACTTGACATGCACATCTAACCTTTTCCTAGTATCATGATTGTGGTGGTCAGCACGAAGACTATAATTGTTCAAATTTCTTGTCATATAGATTAGGCATTCAAAAATATACCTGCATGGCACGGTTAATATTCTTAATCTCCTAAAATTCTCTCTTACATCATCTCTATATCCCAAACCCTCGACTATCCTTACTGCTCTGCGCTGCAACCCAAAGATCCTGTCGGCTTGGGCCATGTGACCCCATACCAGCAGCCCATAACTGCTTGCTGATTGTACCAATGCATGATACACCATCATCATCAGTGATTTTTCTACAGTCTTTTGTAGATTTTTAAGAGATAGATAGCTTTAGTCATTTTTTTAGCCGCGAAATCAACGTGCTTCTCGAACAAAAGCGCGTGGTCAAGGCGGACACCCAAGAATCCCACCGCAGCAGTACCTGCGGCCTCATCTTCTGGTATTTTCCGAAGTGTAAACACCATATTTTCCGTCTTTTTCGCGTTCAGGCCAAGTCTGTTTGCAGAAAACCAGTCTGTCAGTCCTGCGACCGCGCCCTGCATCTCAGTTTTCAATGATGTAAGGTTTTGGTGCTTGCATAGTGCTATAGTGTCATCAGCAAATAGCACCAACTTACCGTCAATAGAAGTCCCCACATCATTTATGTAGATAATAAAGAGCAGCGGTCCCAGGACCGACCCCTGGGGCACACCATGCACCACCACGGCCTCATCCGAGAGGCACCCCCCGTGGAAGGCTCGCTGTGTGCGGCCACTGAGGTAACTCCGCAAAAATTTAGTGCTGGATCAGTCAGCCCATAGTATTTTAATTTTTTTATAAGAATATCATGTGATATACAGTCGAAAGCCTTGGAGAGGTCGCAGAAGGTAGCTCCTACGTATGCCCCATCCTCAAAGCCCCCAACTATATATTCCACCATGTCTATTATCGCCATGGTTGTAGAGCGACATTTTCTGAATCCGTACTGCTGTGTACTAAAAATATTATTTGTTTCAAAATATCCATATAGCTGGTTTTTTAATAAAAGCTCTAGAACTTTTGATATTGCGGGTATTATCGTTATCGGCCTAAAATTGTTAACATCATTACAATCTCCCTTTTTGAAAATAGGTATGACTCTGGATTTTTTAAAGGAAGATGGGTAGACTCCTTCCCTTATACATATATTCAGAAGTTTTGTTAACGGTATTAATAATGTTTCTTTAACCTTTTTTAAGAGGGATATGCTTATATCATAAACATCCCTACTATGTTTATTTTTTAAATCATTTATAGAGTCACGGACCTCAATGAAGGTGACCTCCCTAAAGTTAAAACCCCCCACTGGCAGTTTCAGTTGTTGGCCTTTCATGTACTCTTCGACCCCTGTCTGGTGGTGTGCTACCGTTGATTATCTTCTCCGCAGCGTTTGCAAAGAAATAATTAAAGTCCGCTGCGCTCAGATTCGTGGATGTCTCACCAGTTTTGATCCCCCTCCTCTGTTCATTTACCACCTGCCATGCCGCCTTTTTGTGGTCATCCCAGTCCGCTCGACAAAATTCGAGGTTGCCACTCTTTTTGCATCACTTATAGCTGCTCTGTACCTAGACCTATATTGCCTAACCAGAACAGCAATGTGGGGTTGCCTGAAATTTTTATACATATCATTTAAGAGCCTTAACTGCTCTCGCATGTAGGCTAAATTACACCGGCACACACAAAAAAAGTGGTCTGTACATTTGACCAGACCCATCTATTTATATGCATTTTGATGCGCTGCATCCAAATCCGAAGTACGTTTGGCCCGTACACCCTCAAATTTTGAGTAAATTGCACAAAACGCTGAAAATGGCTAAAAATTGCGAAAAAGTGCAGTTATGAAAAAGAAGGGCTACTTATTTTAGGGTATTTACGACGTCGCCTTACATCCGTCCAACCTGAAATTTCGTCAGAATTTGGATTTTTTTCATCATTTTCCGCTCTTTGTTCTTGCTTATCTACGTCAGTGTTATCAGCTGTCAATAGTAGTTTGTTTTGTGATGCTTCCGTCTCAGTGTTGTTGGTTGCAGCCGTCGTGACTTTCGACAATGCCTTTTTTATTTTGACCTCGCCATCTGTTGGGTTATTTAGTAGGACAACGTGTATTTTTGGTTGCATTGTACTCCCGGTAGTACCTAGCACTTCCGCCCATGACGACCCGTGCGCTTGCTCACTTTGCTCTTTGATGTTTTGGACATTGCTTTTTTGCTCTACATATTTCTGGTTCTTGCGTTCTTTATTATCTCTAAGAGTGAAATTTTGTTCTTTTCTTCCATAAATGCTATTTTCTCTCGGAGCAACACTGCATTTTCCTCGAGTATTTTGTTTTTGCTGGAAAGTTCATGTACTAATTTCTTGAAATAAATAATTTCTACCCCTTTTCCCGCCTCGGATGAAGATCGGGAACGTTCTTTTCCCATAACCTCCTTTGGGCCGTTGCCTTGATGCACACAGACTGCACCTTTCCTTCCAGCAGATTGTTTTATGCAACTAGGGTGAAAGTCTTCACCGCACTTTACACAGTTTTCATATACTCGTGCTACACTTTTTTTACAATTTCCACACTTGATTTTATCGATTTTGTATTCGTCTTCATTCTCTGGCTTCTCACTTTCCGCCATCTTGAATTGATTACTGATAAAGTAGCCCACTTAACAGTACTAATGTAATTAAATCTTAATAGATTGGGTTCAGATTGTTTATAATAAAAGCTTCTGTTAATTTACTGATTTCCCTGACCTTTTCTTTTCAAACTCAAGGTCTATATTAAAATAATTTTGAACAGTTTATTTGCTTAATTTGTTCGTCTCTTGTATTTAAGTATTTCTTGATACCATGTAAAAAGAATCTTTCTTATTACCCGTCTACTTAGGAATTTAAGCCAAAATGTAGCTTTTTGTATACAATATAACGATTAATGTCTGACGTAGGATTTTGGAATATACTTGGAAAACTCTCTACCGGTTTGTATGCCCCTCTCTCCTACCTACGCTTTAAAAACAATTGTACCTATTTTAATAGGTTTGTTTACTAAACTGCTGGACACTCGAAACGCACCGATCGATTTTTCTTGCATTTTTTGATAGAAGATTTCGCACAAACTCCACAATATTTTGAAATGCGGTTTTCAGTAAAGTCCGTTGCACGAGTCTAGAGCTACAACGCCTGAGGTGGCAAGGGGGTAAAAGACGTAAAAAGTGGCGTTTTAGCTGTGGAGGCATAGGCGTGCGTAATACTCAGTTTCAATTCTATATATTAAGTTAATTAGATAAGAAATAAATAAAAGTATATTTGTGTAGAAAGGTTTGTACCATCATATTAAAAAACAAAGGAATGTATATGATCACAACAAAAAATATTTTCATAAAAATAATATTATCGAAATAAAAAAATTTAAAAACGGATTCATAAAACAAATATTACAAAAAAAAATTATCTAGACCAAAACATAGGATTTCTCTGATCTAAGATTTTTTACAATAATTTTATTATGCAAAAATTGAGAATCAATACTCTAACCACCTGAAAATTCCTTATACAATAAGGATTTCAACAAATAATGGTAAGACAGCTATTCTCCGGGCTATATGCCCCTCCGAGCGCTGAATTACATATCAAAATTTACCGTATTTTCTTCCAACACAGTTAGATAAGAAAATACTAATGTTTTGAATGCAAGAAACTACAGGCGCGGCCTGTGTCTCACTAGGTTTGTTCCAACCCAACCAAAAACCATACTTAGTACGGTCAGGCGCATGCGTATCAAACAAAATGCGTTCCAACCTTAAATTGACGATTTATAGGACGGTTCTGTAAGTGTTCCAACCAAATTTGTGACCGTTCTTGAACTGGTTCTCGTACCGTCATTTCGATCCTTGTCCAAACATCGGAATCGTTTGGGATGACCTGCGCACTAAGCTTTTAGTCAGCTGGGGCTGACACTTGACAGTTGAAATTTCCATTTATTTTTAAATCTTTTTCTATGTATTTATGGTTTTTGTTAATGGACATTTTTAGTCGAAGGGTTTGAGATTTTCACAGCGTTTAGTTTTGTTTAATTTTATTCTTTTACCATGCGTGACGGAGGAGATAGCGATGTTCTATCGGACATATCAACGAGCGAGGACCATTTGGAGCTAATGCTGATTGAACCGAAAAAAATGCAGAATCCTACCCCCTTACCTCCCAATACTGTATTTTCGGTCATTATTTTGTTTATATCCATAGATATAGATAAAGATTTACGTTTTATGATCCTTAAATCGTCAATTGACAATTCATTACATAAAATAAGGTTATGTTATTAATTCGATAACTAAATCGGTTCACAAAGCGTTCCAACCCGTGTTTATTTTGCACCGTCACGGAACTGTGAAAAATACACACCTGCGCACAACATCATTACGAATGATCCCAATAACCGTTCTGAGACGATACAAAAATTGTAGGTTGGAACAAACCTACTGCTTATGCAGTACGACATAGCGGTTGCTCTGGGTGCTCTCTCCGTCTCTCCTCATCTTCTCTCCGAATTCTTTTTACCGAATTTACGCTTACTCCCGTATATAAGGCGGTTCGTTCAACTTTTTGTTTTAGTGGCAATTTAAATTGATTATTTGTAGCTTCTTCATTGCATACCCTATAAACATGGCCAATTACTTCCCGAGCTTGACTATGCGAGGTTTTCCCCCGCGTGTACTCGTTCATTTTAATAAAAATCACAACAATAAACAACAAATTTCAATCAACCGCTTCTCCGCCACTGCCAGTCGCTCGTTAAACCTTCAGATGATAAGAGTGTCTGTTACACTTAAGTGGGACAAAGAAACATTCTTTAAAGAAAACATGTATAATGAAAAGAGACGGAATATTCATCAAACGAACGTTATTTTTAGTCGGTGCCTTGGATTGGTCGAATGCAAGGCCGTTGCCAGATTTAACAGAAGAAAGGGTTAACTAATATTTTTAAAAATATTAGGCTTGGTGCCTTACGCTGATTGAAACGTTGTTTTGTTTACGACTGCTTTATTTTTTATTGAAAAGTTAAAAATCTGATTGGTATACAAATTACAAAGAGATAAATTTACCTATATAAGATAAATTGAAATGAAAAACTGTTTACAATTATTTTATTTAAATTTCTATAAATAATTATGACAACAGTGTAAGTTTTTTGTCCGCATTTTTCCGCCAGCTCTAGACTCGTGCAACGGACTTTACTTTGAAGTCTTATCCCTTTATGTTTCTGTCAAAGTCGCGGGAAATTTTAACACTTCATAAACAACTTATACAGGGTGGATAATAACAGATTGAAAATTTTGCTAATTTTCATTCTTAGCGCGAATTTTATTCAGCTGATATTTTTTTCAAATTTACTGACCAAACGAATCCTTATTTTAAACGTCAAAAACGACTTTGCCCGACTTTACTTTTCTTCTCTGTTTTTGAAGATACAGCTATGCTTTTTGATCTAAACTAAGCCGTTTAGTATCAAAAAACTTGTAAATTAATCATCAGATGTTAATTGCCACTCACATATTCAAAACATTGACGACAAATTAGAAATCTCCCTGTATCTTCAAAAACAGAGAAGAAAAGTAAAGTCGGGCAAAGTCGTTTTTGACGTTTAAAATAAGGATTCGTATGGTCAGTAAATTTGAAAAAAATATCAGCTGAATAAAATTCGCGCTAAGAATGAAAATTAGCAAGATTTTCAATAAGTTGTTTATGAATTGTTAAAATTTCCCGCGACTTTGACAGAAACACAAAGGGATAAGACTTCAAAGTACTGAAAGCCGCATTTCAAAATATTGTGTAGTTTGTGCGAAATCTTCTATCAACAAATGCAAGAAAAATCGATCGGTGCGTTTCGAGTGACCAGCAGTTTATATACTTAATCGTATATGCCACTATATACTTACTCGTATATGTGATTAATATATTTTTATATTATTTGTCCTGTATTCCAATGATATTTATTTATTTATTTATTTTATGATTATTTATTAATGACTACATTTTTTGAAGCGCTATATAGTATAGGCTTAAATAACAAGGAAACGACATCGATCTTTGATTGATTATTTTTAAATGGAGTTTGCGAGAATACTCGTGCATACGAAGTTTTCTTGCGTTCCGTACACTTATAGTGTTTATATTTCTACGCACTGAATTCGTGCATTAACTTTATTTTCAGGAGACAGTGATAGAGGGTTTTTCTCTCCAAGTATTCCAGCGTATATCGTTTTTTATGTCTCTCCCCTGACTATGAGATAGTTCTATTCCTTCTTCCATTGGTGTAGGGGTAATATTATCATTCATTTTAATTATAATATAACCGTGATTGAAAGGACTATGATGTTCCACACTAAAAGAAGTGAGTCGCTATGAAGTTCGTAAGTTTCACTATATGAAGTTATTGTGGAATAAACCTATTTAATTGAATCGAGAACATTTTTAGAAGTGTCAGTGGAGGTTAAATTTAAATTAGATATGAATGAAAAGGTTTTTTAATTGAAGAGTGAATAATCTGCTATCGGGAGTTCGAAGTACTTAGAGATTTCGGTAACAGAAATGGCCAGTTCCTGATTCGATACTCTAATTTCTTCTTCCAAGGGCTTCCAAAACGCACTGACTTCCACGCTATATGCTTCATACTTTGCAGTCTGTCCTTCATTTGTTAACACTATTATTGGTAATCTGATAAAAAAATTATTATTTATATTTATAAAAAGTCTTGTATCTAATAAGTGAGCATTGTTTTCGCAAATATTTTTATGTAGGTATTGGTCCAATTGTCGTTTAACCAGCTGTACCTACCTAGCATATCTGAACCTTTTAAGAAAAAAATATTTTTTGTGAAATCTTTGTATTATTTTTCTTTTAATTACGTGCATGTATCTAAGTTTAAAATTGTAAATATACACTCTCGGGTATCCTACTTTATAATATGTATATTTTTGTATTAGTACCTAACTGTTATTATCTTATATTAATACCAAAAAAAATGGTAAAGACCTCTTTTTTATTTTATTTTTTTTGTATTAAGCATTAGTTTTTTAAATATAATTCTACTTAAATTTGTAAGTTACCATTATTTACAGAGGTAATTAATTAATTAAGTTAATATGTACTTTCAACAACTTACATTATGTAGTTATCTGCTTAATGCAAATGTTATAAATATTTGTTATTTTAACAGCTAGGGTTTGTGATTAATAATTATTTACGTTTCGTTTGTGATTATCTTGGTGGCGGATATTGTTTTAATTATTTCCCCTTCGACCACGTACTTCTCTAATGATGGTGTACTTAGGATTTTCTCGAGGAAGTTCTACCTCTTTTTGACTTATTGGGGTTGATGGAGTTTCGTTTGTTTCTTTCGGTAGGTCGGGGTTAGAAGGGGTTGCAGGATTGTCTTTATTGTTTTTTTCAATAATTGTAAGGTTCTCGACAGGTAACTCAAATGTGAATTTATTTCCTTCTACAGGTGCTGACGCTGGACTTCTAGATATAGATGCTCTGGGTTTAAATGGATTTATTTCGGTACTTCTATGAGAGGGTTTAAAGTTTGGCCATAAGTTACTTGCAGCTGTGTTAATTTTTAAATTTAAATTAACTTTACTCCTGGTAATTCTTTCGTCACCACTCATTTGATTTAAAACTGCCTATATATATATATATATATATATATATATATATATATATATATATATATATATATATATATATATATATATATATCGCGAGACTCCCACATCCAAGCTACCATGGGAGATCCGATAAGGATCCCCATGACATTTCTCAGAGAGCAATCTCAAGAACTTCTATCTTTCAAAACTTTCAGGTTGTCTTTTATAGGCAAGAACTGTGGAATTATATGGGAGCAGAAATGCTCATGCTACTGTAAGGCCTCTGATGAGTCGATGTGGTGTCTTTTAACAACTAGACACCGAGGAAGACGAAACAGTAGTTCTCCAGATAATTCCAAACATACTTAACTATATATATATATATATATATATATATATATATATATATATATATATATATATATATATATATATATATATATATATATATATATATATATATATATATATATATATATAACTCTTTTCCTAGTAAAAAAAACCATTTTTTTATGGTAAAATATGTGTTTTATTTAAATAAAATCACTTTTCTATAAGCGCGATATTTATCCAATAAAGGGTGCAGACTTTTTAACATCATTCATCGCTACAACCTCTAGCCTCACACCTTACTAATAAAGATTAGGACGGAATGATTAGGAATTATAATGGGAAAGCAAAGCTCTTTTCCAGTCTTTTAAGGAACTGTTATTAGTTTTAACAAATAAAAAAATGAATTTTGTATGTTGCCACGCTCTTTTCCGCACAGAAGTAGAATTTTACTTCTACTTACCATTCATAATTAAAAATCCTAAGGTCGGTAAAAAAAAAAAATTTAAGAAAATAAAAATATTGAGAATTTCCAAAATTGACTCACGTAAAGAGTTGAGTTGAAGGCGAGAGGCTTGCGCATGCGTGCCAAAAAAAATTGCCCTAGCTCCAATGCCGGAGAGAGGGGTGGATTGAGGGCGCCACTGTTTTCGAAGCCGGGTGAAAAACAGAAACCCTCCTAGATGATGTTGGGACCTCGCTTTCAGCTCACTCACTCACATAAAGTTACCATATTATAAAAGTTAAAAATAGAAATTGCGCTGTCTGGTGAGGCAAATAAAACACTACGCTTAAAAACAAATTTCACAAATATATTACCAGGTTTGTTAGGGCAAAATTTTTAATGACACATCAGTGTATCGTGTCATTTTGTGAAATTTGATACAATAAAATTATTAGGTATTATTATTAATATTATGTTATTACTGTGACAGTTTGTAGTAAACCCTGAGGGGGAAATAAAAAAAGTACTAATCGGTTTTAAAATTAAATATTGCTAACCATGGTTAGAGCCGAAATTGAATAAATTTGTTATCGTGAAAAAGGTGATCCTGGTTATTACAATAAAAAAAAATAAAAGGTTGCCTGAAGGGGTTCGTCCCCTGATGATGGTTTCCTAGGTCAATGCTGACGTGGCCTAGGCAGCTTAACTGACTCAGCACGATCAAAGGCTGGAGATGTCTCCCAGCCACAAAAGAAGGATCGGTGTCCTCCAGTGAAAGGTTTGCTGTCTCCCAGCAAAAGATGCTTGGAGTCTCCCAGTAAAAAGGATTGTTCCCCAGCAAAAGAAAAGACGTGGTGGGGTTGTCTCCCAGTAAAAAGAAGTGCTGTCTCCCAGCAGAAAGAAAGACCCTGATAAAACAAAAGGTATGCGTCAAGGCAAGGTAAAATTCAGGTACTATGCAAATATAATTTAGAAGAAATATTAAATTTAAATCACAAAAAAAAACTTTTAGTGGCTGAAGGCCTTATACAATTATTCACTGGTATCAAGAAAATAAAACCGAAGGAAATATTTTGAATTAAATAGAAATCAGGTCAAAAAAAAAATAAACAGGCAATATCGAAGCCAATTAATTAACAAATCAAAGTTAAGTTAAAATTTACATAAAAGTAGCCATTGTACGCTACTGTACACAGACAAATATTCATTATAAAATAATTATATTTACATAAGTAATGCAGCTACAAAAATCTTAAACAATTAGATCATACACTGTGACAAAATAACCAAAATTGTTAGGTAATCGCTTAATTACACAAAAGAAAAGTTTAGCCGCAAAATACAATGTGATAAAATTTAGCACGTTAAGTATAATCAAAAGAGAAATTCAGTATTACTATTACTAAACATATACATCCAAATATAGTAAATGTAGCTTAATATTTATGAATATAGAATACCCATACCGTATCTGTAAGCGTAACCCAAGAATGAACAAATACCATAGGCCATAGTGAATAGTTAACGGTACTATATTACACCCACCCTGAAATTTTGTAACCAAATCTAATAATTAAGAATCAGCCCTGTCTATGTTATACCCAATATTAATTAAAAGCTAATTAGCAGCAGAAAAAGAATAAGTGAAATACGAAAGTCAACACTTCTGACTGTCAGACATTTAAAATATTTACCCAAATTACTATAGTTTTAAATTGCCGGTCTCTAACGCTGTCAGCTGACATTCCAGAACACAAGATCTGAATTTTTAATGACCTGGCTATCGATTATTAGCATAATTAGTTGATAAAAAGAAACATCATTAGGTTCCAATTCACGGGCATACACCAATGACTGATTCACTATGACTATGAAAACGAAATAACAAAATAAAATTTAACCTTGGGTCACCCGGTAGAGTTCTGACCAACATTATCAAAGAATGTAGTAAATCAAGCTAGCATAGCTGACAAAAAAAAATTAGGTATCGATAAGAATTTGACCTACAAACCTGTGAAGGTCACCTAAACCCCATTTAATTTTTAATAAAAAAAAGAACCATCTGTACATAATTTTCCTACCACGAAATGTAGCGATCTACTTGTATTTAGAGAAGTTTTAACTACAGAAAAACTAATTAAAAACGTGGACGTCGTAAAAAAAAATAGAATCAAAAAGGAAATCAACGAAAATTAATTAAAATAGCAGTTTAATCGCGGGATTCTGTATTTTTAAGGGTTTAATAGTGGCAAAAAGGCATACCTGTCGATCTCGGGTCGGGTCTAAGTCCACATGTCCGCTGTCGTCGTAAAAACCGACGAAGAAATGTCGAATTTCTTCTACAAAATCAACTAAAACGGCCTCACTGGACCAACAACGTAACGCCAAAATGGCAAACAACAAAACAACGTAAAAGAAATTAGTTGTACCGCATTCACGGATCCCAATTTTGGGTGTCTTTCTAAAGACTTTAGAATACGATACAGTCGACGACGCGATCAGTTTGTGAAAAGAACCTCTCCACACCCAATCCTTGACGAAAAATTCCAATATCGATTTTTTTTCCTTGCAAAGCGACGTCACAAGAGGTTGTTTGTAAGTACACTTTGGTACTCAATTAGGTACATTTTCGAAGGCTTTGGTTCCATGGTATTCCCCTCAATGCATTGGCACGATGTTCTGCCAGTAAAAATTAACTTAACCAATGAACACCGGCAATATACCAACAAAACTATAACAATTAAATACATTTTTCCGTGTCCATAAACCGACATTCATTAATAGTTCGTACAATTGGCAGTACAAATGCATCCCACCTACGATTTTGGTCAACCTCGAACCGTAATGCATGAATGAACATTAGAAACCTTTAAAATCAAGGGACCTAGAACTCAGAACGCAGATCCCATCGTTCCTGGCTTCGACGTTTTCCAACAACAGTCACAGAGGGCGGCTCAGGACAGAAAACTAAGATGTATGCAACAGGCTCGACAGAAAATAATTACGGCCGATTCAAATGTCAAAAATGACGTTTCACGTTTGTCAGGGTAAACAAACTCTAATTTATATTTATTGGCAACTATAGTTTTTAGGGCCAAATTCAGACATATTTCCTTAGGGATTAACTATACAGAAAGAGGGAAAACAAGGCTGGATCCAAGACAGACTAGTGACGGAAAATTTGTAAAAATTAAATTCGAGGTTAGGAAAGATTTTGACTAAATGGAAAACAAATCAAAATAAAACGTTCAAGGAATAAGGGAATATATTCAAAAAGGTAGGTCGAAGTCTTAAAACTCAACTAATTGTTGCAACTGCTATAATAATAATACTTTAATTTCGTATGACAAAACAAACCGTAACAACTCCCCCTCTCCTACGAAAGGAGGGAAATTTTCTCAAGAAAATTAACCGACGATAAGTACTCAAAAATCTACAGTATTTACAAGGTAAGGCAAAAAAAAAAAATTAACTACCGGAGCTCCGGGGGTATTCCCCTAGGAAGCAACGGAAGAGAGTGAAAGATACTAGTGGATCGCTACTAACAAAATATATACTCACACAACCATAAGAAAAACTAAACCAAAAAAAAAACTCTGACATGACATGACTGGTCCGAGTGTTTCTGACGGCAGCCACCATCTCCGCACCGAAAAGTCAACTGTGCCTCAATGGTATAGTGGCCACATAGACCAACACTGGGAAGATGTGTCCCCAGCTCCGGAATTTCCACCAAGGTCATAAGACACCCGTACTCATCCTATCAGCCTCCAATAAAAGAAAATAAAGAAATAAGTTACTAAAGGTATGGCCTGGGTTTGGCAAAAACATACTAAGTTAAAGTTGAAGATTAAGTTTTCAAAGAAAAGTAAGACAGTGAAGAGCCAAACCGGGTTTGTAGATCATGGCCCGCTTGACGGCGGCCAAACACTTCAGCACCAAGAAAACCAAATGTGCTTTTTATAGTGTAGGGCCACGTAGATCGGTCCGGATTCGACACCCGAGAAACCGAAATTTCCGCTAGGCCAAGCATCACCATGGCCGACAACCCTAGCCAACCAAAATTAACCAAGAAAAGAAATAAAATGAAAATTCATGAACCAGTGTGGTTCCAATACAAGGACGAAAACAAACCAAAGGCATAATGAGGTAATTTCTCAAACTGCCTATAAAGACACCTACTAAAAATAATACCCGCAGGTTAGTGGATTACTAAACCCACTAACTCAGGTAATCGACAACCCAAAATATTACAATAACCAAAATAATTCAAAATAATTCAAAATAAAAATTAACTTTGGTCCCCTTGCCGCTAGACAACCAGCGACCCCTCCAGGAGTATCCGGGGTGGAATAAAACTTCAGGGTGCAGGAAGCACAGCCTGGTAACATTAACCCAGAGATGGTAAGGGGGCTAGCATTGCGTAACACTCGAAGAAAGCGTGAGGTACCTCGTGTACTAGCCTCACTCCAGAGCGTCCCAAAACAGATAACCAACTGTCACGCGTCGAGTCAACCAAAGGGTGGAAAAACTAAAAAGAAAAGATAACTAATATACAACCAAGGTAATTTAAGAAGAGAAAGGGATAGCCCATATGTTCCACCGAGCATAAGGAAGTGAATTATAGTAGACACTAAACTAAAAGATGCACCGAATGGGTAGTACATCAGTCCCTGTATGAAACAAAATAAATTAAATAGGGTACTCTGAATGGTGGCACTGCCACCGGCCTGTCGCAACCTAATAGGCCGACTTGAGCTCAGGCCGAACAAAGTAGCTTGGCCCTCCCCTGGCCCGCCGAACAAGTTCGATGGGCAAAATGTTACCCCAGGGGTCAGACTTCCGCCCCCCCTGAACAGCCCTTCCAGTCGGTCTGCTCTCCGAAGGATCAATAGTTCCAACAAAGAACGTCGAAGCGACATTCGGTAGCACCCAACACCGCGCAGCCTAAACAAGGAGATAGGGACAAATAAGTCATAATCGGGAAGGTTCTATTTTGGCTAGTTAAACTATAGCCCAAATATAGAACGCCAAAATAGGGGTCTAGGTACCAAGACCTAGGCCAAAGTCAAATCCAGGATATCAAAAATAGCAAGTCAAATAAGACTATAAAGAAATATCAAGGTAAAATTAAATTAATAATTAAACACAAGAAAAGATAAGGTAAATCAAGGTAAGGTAAGAAACACCAAGTCAAATACTGAAATAAGACTTGGTAGATATGAAGGTAAAATTAACCGAATAATTAAACCCAAGGTAAGATAAAGTTACTCAAGGTAAGGTAAGGTAAGGTACCAAGCCAAATACTTAAATAAGACTTGGAAGATATGAAGGTAAAATTAACTGAATAATTAAATCCAAAATAAAATAAAGTAATAAAGGTAAGGTAAGATAAGATAATCAAGGTAAGGTAAGATAATCAAGGTGAGGTAAGATAATCAAGGTAACGTAAGGTAATATAAGAAAGTCACAATAAGGACACTAAATCAGATCAAGCTAGGATAACGAAATCACTCAGCAAGATGCGGATTAGTGTCATAAGTCAAATCAAGTTAAGGTGAATTAAATTATCCAAAACAAATTATCAAGTATCATTGCAATCAGTGTATTACGAAATTCAAAATAGGTAAGTTTAAGGTAAATTAAAATAAGGTAATTTTGAGGTAAGTTCAGATAAGGTAAATTTAAGGTAAGTTCAGTTAAGGTAAATTTAAAGTTACTAAAAGATATTAATGAATTAATGACTCAAATAAAAATACGCTAAATTTCAAGCAGTTGAACTCACAAATAAAATAAATCATCGCCTTAAGAGGGGAAAAAAAAACTAATGACCATGTATCGTGTCTACCCTCATCCTGTCTCGCGCCAAGATGAGTGCCTGCACGACTCCGCCCAAAAGAAAAAAAACTCTAAAATTAATGTTACTAAAGCCACAAAAGTTAAAGAAATTTAAAGATAAGGTAAAGATAGATCATACCATAAGCAAAGACGTAAAGCGATGATAGCAAGTAAAAGTAGTAAAAATGCTGAAGGCAGACTTACTACGCGCAATAGCAGCAAGTTGGCTGAAGGCCTAGCTTGCCACGGCTTTCGGAGGGCTCCTACCTCCACTAGTTCACCAGTGCAGCACAATTCTAAGCGACAGTGTCCAAATCCATCAAGTTTCGCACCCAGATGGATCCAGACACAATCACGCCCATACTGCAGGGCATTAAAAAAAAGGTATTAAAAGAAAACGGAATAAGGTAACATTAAAGAAAAATATTCAAAGGTAATACTAATCATTATCTGAACTCTCATTTGTGGTCGATGGATTATACAGTTTGAGATCTTTTACGTGCCAAACACCTTTACTTTGTCCTGCTCGATCTTGAAGTTCGTAGGTGCAGGACCCTGTTTTCTTCTTAATAATAAACGGGCCCACATAAGCCGGAGCCAGTTTGGCACTATAATAGTTCGCGGCATCGGAAAGACTTTTGTTTTTACGCCAAACCTCTTGTCCAGGTGCATACTCAACGGGTTGTCTACGTAAGTTGTATCTACGTTGATTTCTAACATGAGATGTTTTAATTTTATCCTGAACTTCGCGATATAATTTCACAAAGGCGGCTTGTCTTTTCCTGACATAATCTTGAAGGTCTGCATTGGTGTTAGCAGTCTCTTCTGCAAAGTCTTGTCCGTACAATTTATGTTCTCTCCCAAAATTAAGAAAATGCGGAGTAAATCCAGTGGTCTCGTGTCTTGATGTTCGCAAAGCACAGCCTATAGAAGCTAGGTTCTCGTCCCAGGTACGGTGGTTATTGTTCTTGATGTAAGATCGCATCATGGTCTTTATGACTCTGTTGACTCGTTCGGTCGGATCGGCTTGTGGATGATAAGATGCTGTGTAGAATAGCTTGGTTTTATAGCGTTGACATAGGTTCTGAAATTCCTTGGACTTCATTTGTACTCCATTATCACACATTAGGAACTGTGGTGATCCAAACATTAGGAAAATACCTTCTTCAACCTGTTTGGTGAGGGATTTAGCTGTCGCTGAACGAGAAGGAAATAAAACGGGGAATTTGGTGAAATAATCGGTAACCACAAGAACGTAAGTGTTACCTGACCTCGAACGAGGAAACGGTTCAATATAATCCAGGCTGATACACTGCCAAGGTTGATTTATTGTAGGACGATCACCCATTAATCCTGCAGGAGGTTTTTGTTCTACTTTGTGCTGGGCACAAACTCGACAAGCTTTCACGTAACTAGTGACGTCACTCCTCATCTTAGGCCAGTAATAGCGTTGGCATACTTTCCAGTAGGTCTTGAATACGCCTACGTGACCTGAAGCAGGTATATCATGGCAACGAGCGAGTATCTTGCGCCTTTTATCCTTAGGAACGACAATTTTCCAAGAACTGGATGGAGTACCAAGGTCCGGATGATTGGTTCTTGCATATTTATACAACATGTTGTTTTCTACACGCCAAGCAGGAAATTTGTCTGGTTGTTGTTCAAGCCTTACAAACATATTTTTATACCATCCATCAGTGGTGGAAGACATCGGAACATCACTATCGTCGGTGTCAATAGCTTCAGCGGAAACAGGAACGGATCTGGACAGAAAATCGGCAACAATGTGCTCTTTACCAGGGCGATGGATTAAGGTAAAATCATAGGGTTGCAGACGAAGCGCCCATCGCGCTAAACGACCTTGAGGGTCTTTTAGTCTGTGCAGCCATAGTAACGAATGGTGGTCAGTTACTACCGTGAAGTGTACCCCTTCCAAATAATGTCTTAATTTCTCCACACTCCAAATCACTGCCAAACATTCTTTTTCGGTGACTGTATATTTCATTTCTTGTTTAGTCAGTGAACGTGATAGGAAGCATATTACTTTCTCACCATCATCAAAAGTCTGTGTTAAAACTGCACCAAGGCCATATGCGCTTGCATCGGTTTGCAGGACAAAAGGACGGTTAAAATCAGGACAGGTAAGTATCGGTGCTGTAACTAAAGCTTCCTTGATCGCTTTAAAGGCTCTATCACAGTCGGTTGTCCATGACCATCTGACATTTTTCTTAGTCAAGTTAGTTAGCGGAGCTATGGTGGATGAAAAATTCGGAACAAAGGGACGGTACCAAGATGCTGTACCAATAAATCGGCGAATTTCGGTGACATTCTTTGGTGGTATAATGTTTACAATTGCCTCCACTTTTAATGGATCTGGTCGGAGTCCCTGACGGTCCACAACATATCCTAAGTACTTCAATTCTGGCAGGCAAAACTGACATTTTTCTAGTGAAACTATGAGTCCCGCTTCATGTAGTCGGTCGAAAACTAAGCCCAACAGACGTAGGTGTTCATCAAAGTCCTGAGATATGAGAATTATATCATCCAGATATACCATGACCGCTGGTTGAAGGTCTGCTCCAAGGACGGTATCTACTATACGCTGCCAGGTTGCTGGTGAATTGGTTAAACCAAAAGGCATGCGACGGAACTGAAATAGTCCTCTTCCAGGGACGGTAAATGCAGTATATTCACGCGAAGATTCACTCAAGGGAACTGTCCAAAATGCGGATTTGATATCGATGGAACTGAGGTAAGTTGCATCTCTCAGGCGGTCCAAAATGGCAGAAATGTAGGGCAAGGGATATGCGTCTTTCTTGCTCAAACTGTTCAAAATTCTGTAATCTACACAAAATCTGTAGGAATCATCCTTCTTGCGCACTAAACATATCGGACTGGACCAAGCACTCTTCGACGGTTCGATGACTCCGTCCTCCAACATTTGTTTAAGTTCTTCATCGATAATTTTCTGCTTAAATGGAGACACCGGGTAATATCTTTGTTTGACAGGTTTCGTACCTGGCTCCACTTCAATAACATGTTCAGCCACCTTACAACATCCCAGGCCTGTACCCATTAAAGCAAGTTTTTCTTTGACTAAGTTATCAAGAGTCATTCGCTGAGCAATAGTAAGGGTACTCTCATCCCGTATGCAAAGTACTTGAGTAGAATTCGTTTCATCTGCGAAATGCCAAACATCCTGATTCAAATCTGGTACGATTCCCATGCTCTTCCAGAAATCGACTCCCAAAATTAAGGTATGAGCCAGTGCAGGCAGGACTAACACATCTATCATGCGGGTTTTTCCCATTAAACTAAACGGTACTTGCATGTAACCAATAGCAGAACAGCTCTCTCCATTAGCAACTGTACATCTTGTTTCTTTACCTAAAAGTTGCAGTCCCAAACTCCGTAGCAACTCATATCCAGGAAGGCCAACAAGTGTTCGAGTGGCACCAGAATCCAGCAAACCTCTTATAGGTTTACCTATAATAGAAACTTCCAAATAAGGACGTTGATCTCCTCGTGCGTGACTAATGATGAAATCTAAAAGAATTTTGGATGAAAAGTCAAAATCATTGGTCGATACACGCTTGGTATTGGGAGAAATCGTACGACCTATTGATTCCCCCGGGAAGCGTTTCCCGAATTAGCACATTTTGGGCAAGATCTTACAGTGACATTAGGTGTTCCACAACGATACCAGTGTGTTTTTCTAGGGCTTTGACAATCTCGATTAAAATGTCCCGTTTGTTGACAATTCCAACAGACTACTTCTCTAGGACCTCTACTGGTAGTAGGAGGGTTGACATGTCTCACTTCATTGACCTTAGTTGGAGGTAAGGCTTCTTGCATATCTGAGACGAAGGCGAAATCAGGTTCTACAAATCCTTGTCGCTTCCGAGATGGCGGTACATAATGTTCTGCACGGTATTTCTTGGCTTCTAAAACCAGGCACTGCTCCTCTAATTCTTCCAATGAGTTCACTATGGGTAACTGAGTGGTGTAAAATGGAGCTAAATTCCTAGTTATCATGTCCAACTTTGCATCCTCACTGAGGGAACCATAACGCCGAAACAGAGCCTGCATGCTTGAAAGATAGTCCACTATGCTTTCTGATGGATCTTGAGTCCTCTCGAGCATTTCTTTAAAGAGTCGAGCACGATAATCTGGTGGTTCAAAGTGTCTGCAAAGCAGTTCAGCAAGTTCTCTCCAGCTGTTAAACCGGGAACGGTTCGCTCTAAACCAATTCAATGCCTTGCCTTCAAATAAATCTATGGCAGACTCAAACAGTTCTCCTTCTGATACATTACGAGCCAATCTCAGCTCGTTTACTCTCTCCAAGAATCCATGGACTGACATACTCTTGGGGTCTCCTGTAAATTTAAGGCCCCATTTTTCAATACGTAGTGCCTTGAAGTTCGACACTGGCTGTCTATTTGGGGTTGAACCATGTTGAGTTGGTCTAGGCACTTCATCTTCTGACGAATCATCAGAATCAGAACATCCCGAGCGTGCTGCATCCAATAAGACACTCAAGTTAGGATCTCGTCTGGATACTTGCTCTAGCTCGTCAAGAGCAGATAAGGTTTCTGCAATTAATATTGCTCGTGCGTCAGCATCCTCTGACGACAGTTGGTTAACTGGTACACGATCAATTCGGTTGAGAAGATAGACCAAGTGTGTCTGTAGACGTTCAAATTTGGTCTTGGCTTTTTCTCCAGTAACGGACTTAATCGCCAATTTAGTCTTCCTCAAGTTAGTCGCCACATAAGCTCTTTCTTCAGCAAAATCCATATTATAGGGAGGGTGACTTATAGACTTACTAACTTTCTCCATCTGCAACAATGGGCGTAAAGATGCACGAAGGCTTTCGACAGTTTTCGTTTCATCAGCTGGAATGCCACGAACTTGCAACTCATAAATGAGCATATCCTTTCTAAGGTAATGCACTCTCATACTGTAATCCATCGTAAGTTATTACGAGTCAAATAATACACAAACAAAAATAAATTTAAAGAAAAATCAATAAAATATTAACACTGATTGCACTTGACACTGTAAACTGCAAATAATTTGCACAACTAAATTTTCAGAAAATTTTCACTAATTAAACTTCACCAAAAAGATTTAAAAATAAAATAAACCGGTTAGGACAGCGATGTCCTAACAGAAAGAATAACGAAAACCCGTCAGAACAGCGAAGTTCTGATGGCTACTACAAAACAATAGGTAGGCCGCAAAAAAAAATATTGCATTATCAGCAAAAAATCTCATCAGAGGTAAGACAACATATCAGAAGCGCAAAAATCGATAAATGAAAAATTTAAAAAAAAAAAATTTTGATAATGTTAGTACCAAAGTGCTCTATCTGGTCTCACCAAACGCAGTTTCTTTTTGCTTGAATGCCCCACGTTGGGCGCCAAAATTTGCCACGCTCTTTTCCGCACAGAAGTAGAATTTTACTTCTACTTACCATTCATAATTAAAAATCCTAAGGTCGGTAAAAAAAAAAAATTTAAGAAAATAAAAATATTGAGAATTTCCAAAATTGACTCACGTAAAGAGTTGAGTTGAAGGCGAGAGGCTTGCGCATGCGTGCCAAAAAAAATTGCCCTAGCTCCAATGCCGGAGAGAGGGGTGGATTGAGGGCGCCACTGTTTTCGAAGCCGGGTGAAAAACAGAAACCCTCCTAGATGATGTTGGGACCTCGCTTTCAGCTCACTCACTCACATAAAGTTACCATATTATAAAAGTTAAAAATAGAAACTGCGCTGTCTGGTGAGGCAAATAAAACACTACGCTTAAAAACAAATTTCACAAATATATTACCAGGTTTGTTAGGGCAAAATTTTTAATGACACATCAGTGTATCGTGTCATTTTGTGAAATTTGATACAATAAAATTATTAGGTATTATTATTAATATTATGTTATTACTGTGACAGTTTGTAGTAAACCCTGAGGGGGAAATAAAAAAAGTACTAATCGGTTTTAAAATTAAATATTGCTAACCATGGTTAGAGCCGAAATTGAATAAATTTGTTATCGTGAAAAAGGTGATCCTGGTTATTACAATAAAAAAAAATAAAAGGTTGCCTGAAGGGGTTCGTCCCCTGATGATGGTTTCCTAGGTCAATGCTGACGTGGCCTAGGCAGCTTAACTGGCTCAGCACGATCAAAGGCTGGAGATGTCTCCCAGCCACAAAAGAAGGATCGGTGTCCTCCAGTGAAAGGTTTGCTGTCTCCCAGCAAAAGATGCTTGGAGTCTCCCAGTAAAAAGGATTGTTCCCCAGCAAAAGAAAAGACGTGGTGGGGTTGTCTCCCAGTAAAAAGAAGTGCTGTCTCCCAGCAGAAAGAAAGACCCTGATAAAACAAAAGGTATGCGTCAAGGCAAGGTAAAATTCAGGTACTATGCAAATATAATTTAGAAGAAATATTAAATTTAAATCACAAAAAAAAACTTTTAGTGGCTGAAGGCCTTATACAATTATTCACTGGTATCAAGAAAATAAAACCGAAGGAAATATTTTGAATTAAATAGAAATCAGGTCAAAAAAAAAAATAAACAGGCAATATCGAAGCCAATTAATTAACAAATCAAAGTTAAGTTAAAATTTACATAAAAGTAGCCATTGTACGCTACTGTACACAGACAAATATTCATTATAAAATAATTATATTTACATAAGTAATGCAGCTACAAAAATCTTAAACAATTAGATCATACACTGGTGACAAAATAACCAAAATTGTTAGGTAATCGCTTAATTACACAAAAGAAAAGTTTAGCCGCAAAATACAATGTGATAAAATTTAGCACGTTAAGTATAATCAAAAGAGAAATTCAGTATTACTATTACTAAACATATACATCCAAATATAGTAAATGTAGCTTAATATTTATGAATATAGAATAACCATACCGTATCTGTAAGCGTAACCCAAGAATGAACAAATACCATAGGCCATAGTGAATAGTTAACGGTACTATATTACACCCACCCTGAAATTTTGTAACCAAATCTAATAATTAAGAATCAGCCCTGTCTATGTTATACCCAATATTAATTAAAAGCTAATTAGCAGCAGAAAAAGAATAAGTGAAATACGAAAGTCAACACTTCTGACTGTCAGACATTTAAAATATTTACCCAAATTACTATAGTTTTAAATTGCCGGTCTCTAACGCTGTCAGCTGACATTCCAGAACACAAGATCTGAATTTTTAATGACCGGGCTATCGCTTATTAGCATAATTAGTTGATAAAAAGAAACATCATTAGGTTCCAATTCACGGGCATACACCAATGACTGATTCACTATGACTATGAAAACGAAATAACAAAATAAAATTTAACCTTGGGTCACCCGGTAGAGTTCTGACCAACATTATCAAAGAATGTAGTAAATCAAGCTAGCATAGCTGACAAAAAAAAATTAGGTATCGATAAGAATTTGACCTACAAACCTGTGAAGGTCACCTAAACCCCATTTAATTTTTAATAAAAAAAAGAACCATCTGTACATAATTTTCCTACCACGAAATGTAGCGATCTACTTGTATTTAGAGAAGTTTTAACTACAGAAAAACTAATTAAAAACGTGGACGTCGTAAAAAAAAATAGAATCAAAAAGGAAATCAACGAAAATTAATTAAAATAGCAGTTTAATCGCGGGATTCTGTATTTTTAAGGGTTTAATAGTGGCAAAAAGGCATACCTGTCGATCTCGGGTCGGGTCTAAGTCCACATGTCCGCTGTCGTCGTAAAAACCGACGAAGAGATGTCGAATTTCTTCTACAAAATCAACTAAAACGGCCTCACTGGACCAACAACGTAACGCCAAAATGGCAAACAACAAAACAACGTAAAAGAAATTAGTTGTACCGCATTCACGGATCCCAATTTTGGGTGTCTTTCTAAAGACTTTAGAATACGATACAGTCGACGACGCGATCAGTTTGTGAAAAGAACCTCTCCACACCCAATCCTTGACGAAAAATTCCAATATCGATTTTTTTTTTCCTTGCAAAGCGACGTCACAAGAGGTTGTTTGTAAGTACACTTTGGTACTCAATTAGGTACATTTTCGAAGGCTTTGGTTCCATGGTATTCCCCTCAATGCATTGGCACGATGTTCTGCCAGTAAAAATTAACTTAACCAATGAACACCGGCAATATACCAACAAAACTATAACAATTAAATACATTTTTCCGTGTCCATAAACCGACATTCATTAATAGTTCGTACAATTGGCAGTACAAATGCATCCCACCTACGATTTTGGTCAACCTCGAACCGTAATGCATGAATGAACATTAGAAACCTTTAAAATCAAGGGACCTAGAACTCAGAACGCAGATCCCATCGTTCCTGGCTTCGACGTTTTCCAACAACAGTCACAGAGGGCGGCTCAGGACAGAAAACTAAGATGTATGCAACAGGCTCGACAGAAAATAATTACGGCCGATTCAAATGTCAAAAATGACGTTTCACGTTTGTCAGGGTAAACAAACTCTAATTTATATTTATTGGCAACTATAGTTTTTAGGGCCAAATTCAGACATATTTCCTTAGGGATTAACTATACAGAAAGAGGGAAAACAAGGCTGGATCCAAGACAGACTAGTGACGGAAAATTTGTAAAAATTAAATTCGAGGTTAGGAAAGATTTTGACTAAATGGAAAACAAATCAAAATAAAACGTTCAAGGAATAAGGGAATATATTCAAAAAGGTAGGTCGAAGTCTTAAAACTCAACTAATTGTTGCAACTGCTATAATAATAATACTTTAATTTCGTATGACAAAACAAACCGTAACAATGTTTTAAATCAAAGGATCTTCTGCCCTGGTATAGCAATGATAATTTTACTCAAATTTGTAAAACCTGTGCTTTTTGGAGTAAAAAATGGAAACCAAAAGAACATATTGCTTTGCATGCTTTAAAACGAAATGTTGTCCTAGAACTTCATGGGAAAAGATGTTTTTTATGTGGTATAAGTTTATTTTCTTTGAAACCGGCAAGTCAATGTGAAAAATGTAAAGAATATATTAGTATATTGGAAACCAATTTACAATCTCAGTTAGTTAGGAAAAATTCTTTGGAACAATTTTATAATGAGTTTTTAAACAACAACTTATCAGATTGGTCGACATCCCACCTAGGCCCCACCTCCCGGTGCGTGGAGGCGGGGCTTGGAGGCGGGGCTTGGGTGGGTGGTTGACCAATCCTGTGCTTGGGGCGGGGCTAGAGGGCATTGACAGGTGCAGATTGCACCCCCACCACTTTTTTGACTGGTCGACCCCCCCACTGGAGGCGGGGATTGGGCGGAGCTTAGGTGTGGGGTCGACCAATCAAAAAAGTGGTGGGGGGTGCAATCTGCACCGGCCAAGTATACCTACTAATAATGGCCTCAATTTGACAAAGAACTGTATAAAATTCTTCATATGTAAGAACTTGTAAACCAACGACCCTAGCTAAATGTGTCTTAGTAGACTTAATGCTACTTTCCCAAAGCCCGCCAAAATTAGGGCTACTGGGGCGAATGAAATGCCAATTGATAGGTTCCGTGGAATCATAATTCAAAAGTAGCTTATTTGCGCTAACAAAATTTGTTCCGTTATCACTGTATAGATCAGCACAACGGCCGCGGCGAGCTAAGAATCTGCACAGTGCGGCTATGAACGCGTCGGCGGTTAAATCACTGGCCAATTCTAAATGTATTGCCTTTGTCGCGAGGCAAACAAAAAGGCACACGTACGCCTTGGTCGTTTTGACACCACGATGTTTATTCATAGTAATTGCGAACGGCCCACCATAATCGACACCACTGTGTGAAAATGGTTTTAATTGCGAAATACGTGGAACAGGGAGATTTCCCATTTGAGGTTGAATAGAGCGCGGTTTTACTTTAAAACATTGGACCCATTTAGATAAAAGAGGACGGATCAGCTGCTTGGCAGAAATAATCCAAAATTGCTGATGTAATAAATGTTGAACGGTCTGAATTCCAGCATGTAAATATTTCCTATGCAAATTATCAATTAATAAACAGGACAGTCTGCTGTTTTTGGGTAATAAAATAGGAATTTTTTTATTATATGACAGAGTAAAATTATACAAGCGACCTCCAACGCGAAGAATATTTTGCGAATCAATAAACACATTAAGTTTTCTGAAAGATTTTGGGAGAACGTAACCATTTCTCAGGGCTCGGATTTCTAGAGCAAATTGCTTATTTTGTTCATGCTTGATCAAAACAAGAAAACTCTTATAAAGTTCTTGCGAGGAAATATATCCTGAGATTTTATCCTTTGCATTACAGTTATTTATGAAGCGGAATATATATGCTAACACTCGATTTAATTTAGAAAATGAGAAACATTTATTAAGTAAAGAATCCAAAAAATTGGTAGGTTCCATAGTAGAAGCAGTTAGTGTAACTATTTCCTTTTCTTCGTCTTCTGGTTTAAAAGTGTCTGAAGAAACATTTTGCTTAATTTTATTATAAGACTTTGGCCACAAATCTACCGAACAATTAAGAAATTCTGTACCTTTAAAGAACATACTATTATTTGACAGGTCTGAAGGAAAAATTCCTCTTGATGCGACATCGGCTGGATTTAATGATGAATCTACGTAAAACCAATTGTTTGGAGGTAATTTTTCTTGTATCAACGCGACGCGATTAGCGATAAAGGGTTTCCAGCGTGAGGAGTGCGATTTTATCCAATAGAGTGTAACGGTGGAATCCGACCACGCGAAAATATTGTGAAAGTCAATTGGAAGCGAAATATTATTTTTTACGAATTCGAGTAGTTCGGATAATAATTTGGCGGCGCATAGCTCAAGACGAGCAATACTAATAGTTTTAAGCGGAGCGACCCTAGTTTTACTAGCGATAAAGTAAACCGAAAATGATGATTTCCATAGAACTCGTAAATACACTATAGCAGCGTATGCCTTTTTACTGGCATCAGCGAAACCATGCAATTCATAATTTGCACGTCCGCAGAACGTATTTATGTGACGGGGTAAATTAAAATTTTTTAAACATGACAACTCGTCTCTAAAACGTTCCCACTCTTGACATATGTTGGGTGGTGGTGTATTATCCCAGTCAACACCTAATACCCACAATTTTGAATTAAGCATTTAACGAATATTACACATGGCGAAAGAAAGCCTAACGGATCATGAACTCTTGCTAATTCCGATAATATATTGCGCTTGGTACATGCCCTCTGAATTGGCTCTATATGAAAAGTAAAATAGTCACAAGAACGTAGAACGTAGTCCTAACATTTTTGCTGTCTCATCGTGATCCAAAGAGAGGAGAGCATCTTAAATTGTAGCGCATGACGTCACAATATCGTCAACCAAGACATCGCGATCGGTGAGTAAAACTTTCGCGGCGGTTGGAAAGTAATTTTCTTCATCTTTAGCTAATTGTTTTAGAACTCTTAATGCGAGAAAAGGGACAGGCGTTGTGCCATACGTTAAAGTAAGTAAGCGGTATTCAGAAATAGGCTCTGTACTTTTAAATCTCCATAAAGTACGTTGATATAATCGCACTGATTTGGCGTTACCAAAATTTGTCGATACATTTTTGAAATGTCACACGTTAAGACAATTGCATTTAACCGAAAATTTATCAAAATTTTACAGATATCTGTTTGTAATTTTGGACCAGACAATAAAACGTCATTCAACGATTCATCCGTACCACTTTTTGCGGAAGCGTTAAATACTACGCGGACTGGCGTTGAAAAACTATCCGGGCGTTCAACAGGGTGATGGGGAATGTAGAAACTGGCACTTGTTTGTAAGGGATTTTTTAAATATTCCATGTGTTTTAATTCCAAATATTCTCTAATAAAATCAGAATATTTTTTGTACAAATTTGGATCTTTTTGTAGTCGACGTTCAAGCAATAAAAAACTATTTAATGTTAATGCTCGACTTGTTTTAAAACTAGGATTTATTTTAGAGAACGGTAGAGAAACAATGAATCGACCATCGGTGGTTTTAGAACACGTAGAAGAAAATATTTTTTCACAATATTCTTCATCGGGTGTAAGAATAAGTTTACTTGGGATATTATCTAACTCCCAAAATTTAGTAAGCATATTATTTATTTCTTGGCAATTTATTTTGCATAAAAAGGACTGGACCACCTGTTGCGTAGAAAAGTTTTCAATCTTACCCAATAAAACTACACCGAAAATACTATTTAAACCTACAGGACGATTGTCTCTATCAAAGAGTCGGCCATCCTGTATAATATATGGATATAAATCAGCCCCAATTAGAAAATCAATAGGTCCCGGTTTATTGAAATCTGGATCTGCTAATTTTAAATTTTTAATATAATTTCAGTTGTCAACACTAAACTCTTGACTTGGAAGTGGCGAACAAATTTTTGGTAAAATCATAGCAGTAATGTTAATAGTGGGACTACTTTGACCTACTGGTCGAAAATTTAAACGTACTGAATCCACTTGGGATTGCACATGGGTAGCCCCAATACCTTGTATATCAGAATGTATCTTTTGTCTTTGCAAACCTAAATTATTTGCACACTTGTGAGTAACAAAACTAATTTGCGAACCTGAATCTAATAATAATGTACGAAATTTTTGAAAGTTTCCGCGTACGTCTTGAATTTCAACAAATGCAGTGGCAAGTAGTACTTGAGATGATTTAGAAATAGAGGAAAAACTTGCGTTTGAGTTTGTAGGTAAATCGGATGGCGTGTTGGTTGCGTTTACACCGTTCATTTCAGGCGGAGACGAGTGTAAAGAATTTGAGGCGAATTATTTAAGTGTAACAAACTATGATGGCGTTTTTTACATACTCTACATGACATGGCGGATCAACAATTTACTGTACGATGAATGTTACTAAGATAGTTACAACATAATCTTTTTAATCTTGCGTAATCAAAGCGTTCTGGCGGCGTTTTAGAAAGAAAATTTGGACAGTTGTATAAGGCATGATCTGCGTTACACGCAATACAGCGGAGCGGATTAGCTGTTACGTTACCTACAAAAATTTCATTGGAAGAAGGACTAGGTCGCGGTTGAGAGCGTATAGAATATTTTTGCGGTCTTAAGGCGAGTTTAGGTTTTCTAAGAAATGGTAGACATTTTTATATTTCGGAATTTCTCCATGTTTTCCGTGCGCAATTTCAAAACGGGTAACAATATTTGCGTCAACCTTTTTAAGAAGTGAGTGCGTTAATATAAAATCCCAAGAATCTGGATCTAAATTTAACGTTTTAAGTGCTTCTATATTTTTTGAAAATATATCTAATACATTTTTTAAAGCGTTCGGATCATCACAGTTTACACTGGGGGCATTTTCAATGCTGCTCCAATATGCTTGCGCTAAAAGTCTAGTATTTTTGTAGCGTTTTACTAAATTGTCATAAGCGATAGAATAATTAGCGGCAGACATTGGCAAGCATTTAACCAAATTTAAAGGAGTACCTTCAAGGTGCGAAATCAAATAAGAAAATTTTTCAATATTTGAAAGTATAGGATTGTTATGTACCAAATTCTCAAAAAGATCATAAAACGCAGGAAACGATTTGATATCTCCTTTAAATTTAATCAATTCAATTTTTGGCAGATTAACATGGTCTGGGTTTACTACATTGGAGTTACCAATGCTTGTTCTAGAATTTCTAGAACTAGTTATAGATGATAATGAAAATAATTCATTATCAAGGGCTTGGACTTGCGAGACTGTAGAATTGAATTTATTAATTTCTTTAGTAGCCAATTTTACTTCATCATCCTCGCTATAAGTCAAATTTATAAGCGCAGAGTGATGTTTAAAATATTCATTACGAATTTGTTCCAAATCCTCACAAGCAGGTTCAAAAATGCGTTTCTTTGAATTATCTGATTTTGCAGTTAAACCCAGAGAAAGCAATTCGTTAAGTTTAGGGATTTCAATATCTCGCAACACTTTACACTTTTTAATTTTATCAGCGCTTGACATCGTGAAAAGAAGAAAATTTAATTTAAATAGCAATAATTAATTAGGATTTTTAAGATATATTATTAAAATACAATGTCAGTTTAATTTTCAAATGACCCACTTACAACTGTGTAAACGTAGTAAATTATTTTGCGATATTTAAACTATTTGTTTTTGTTTACTACGAACACTTCATATCAATGGCAAACAAAATGCGACAAAAATGCAAGTTTAAGGAATGTAAGTGATACTTTTTCGTAAAAAATTAGAAAACTAAATACATTTTTAAGAAAGTAATTAATTACCTACGCCTTCATGCACAAATATCAAAATCCGGCAAGCGATTATTAATCCCTTCGATAGCTGTAGTTTTTTGTAAGGTTCAGTGAGATTGGCGGAAACAAAGAGAGGATGACTTACCGATCTGCTGTCAGTCCACTGGAACATGGGGGCCCCCTGGATGTGTTAATCTGAAGATGTCCTTTGGGTTATAACTAGCACTTAAAAGTAGTCTTAATCTAAATTATTTATAAAATGCGGACACTATATGGATTTCACCAGCGATTTTATTAAGAAGCGTGTATGCCGGTATTTTGTTAAGTTACGGTTTCTGAATGCTGACGCGAGACTTCCAGTCCCGCGCATGGCGATAAGAAGTCACCTCTCAGGTAAAAGCCAAATCACTGAATTTGTCCACTAGATATTTAAGTTAATATTAAGTTAGGTTAAACAAAAAAAGTGCAGATGGCGCAATTAGTATTAAATGTTAAATTATATTAGTCTGACGGGAATTATATGAATATGTTACAGGACTAACTTTAAATTAAATAAAGTTAAACTTAAACTAAAGGAAAACGAACCAAGCTGGTTGCAGGCTTGCTTATATAAATAGGTGAGGAGCCAGTGACACTGAAAGTCCCGTCATCGCGGAATCAAAAATTTATTATGTAAATTGATAGTTAATAGTCATACGAACAAAATGAGCTCGGTACGCGTTGATTTATTAAGACGGAAGTATTTTTAAAAAAATCCATTATTATAAAAAAGCAAAAATGTTTTACCATTATCACGAATCTCAATGAATTATATTACATTCGATAGGAAATTTTGTAATTAAACACAAAAAAATAGGCTTACCAGCTTTATTTGGCCGAAAGTGTCTGGCGTACCTATTTGAAAGGTGTGAGATGGGGTAAAATTTTACCATTACCATGTGAAAACTTTTTCTTAAAATTTTACTCGTTTCGATGTGATTTTCAAAATATCTTGGTACGCCTGCCCAAAAACTGCCGGAAGTATCTAGCATACCAGTTTTGTTGCATAGGCTCGATTCACATCAATTATTAAAAGCCCTGAGTTAATAGTATATTATTTAACGAGCGGTAATGTAGGTCATAACTCACGCAGATGAAGTTTGCAGCACGAGCCGAAGGCGAGTGCTGTAATTCATCAAGTGAGTTATGACCATTACCGCAAGTTGAATACTATACTTTATCTACGACTATAACAATAAATACTAAGATACAAGTACAGAGAAAGAACTTTATAATTAGGTATTAACTTAATTTGAAAACGTCAAAATTATTCGAGTGACATTACTTCCCTCAATAACAATAATGGACTGTTTCCTTTCGGCCAATCGGCTTGTACGGAGCCACCTTGATGTATCGGTTCGTAAATCTTTTCCGATTTATTATAGTGAGTTATAGCAGTGAGTTATTATAACCCATGTTGTTTGTTTATAGATACTATTAATTGTTCAAAAGTAGTTGAACAATTAATATATAATTTAATAGGAGTAGATAAATAATTTTATTTCGGAGTAAATGTTTTTACGAAATTTTTTTTACTTAATAATTATTATACTCTCCTATATTATATCAATATCAATTCCGTTTCAAGGGAAATTACTTTTGTTTTGTGATTTTTGTGTGCATCATACAACTTAGTGTAAGTACTACATTCGAGGAATGTTTCAATAGCTGCAGCATTTCCATGATCCTGAAATAGAGTAAGAGAGATTTCCGGCACAGGTTTGAACACTGTATGAGTTTTTCTCTCTCCATCCCCTATACTATAGATATATAGGTACTAACCTCTGCTCTATGACATTATGGTATATAATATACATTAAGGTAACGTTATCACCCAGCATTTTTGGGAGTTTAAGACATTCTGTCCCTTCAGTCTGCTGATCATCAGAACTAAAGCCAGAGAAAAATAAAAGAGAGAATAATATCTCTTCTTCCCGCCAGCTCGACAACGCTATGGCTTTCAAACGGCAACACCCCGAGATTGGCGCGTAGAATTCTCACAATACACCCCGACATAGCCAGCGCGGTAGCAACACGCCAAGCAGAGAGAGTTTTCTGCGGCGCGTCTCAATACTCACTCTCACTGTGCTTTATAATAACCCAAAATCTGCAGCGCAAGCCCATGGCAGCTTATTTCGACGTCGGTTTGGAGGTCATCGAAAGCAAATCGTGTTTATGAATGAAATCGGTAAGAGATATTATTCTCTCTCTCTTATTTTTCTCTGATAAAGCTTTGCAAACGTGGGTTATTCCAGGGACGGCTCTAACCTAGTTAACATAAAATTTGGATCCGATTTGAAAATTAAATAGAAATATTTATCTACCCACACTGAAAATGCGAAATACAAAAATACTTCGGTTACACTGATAGACCATACAGGGTGTCTGAAAAGTCTTAGCATGGGCAAATATCTTTACTATTAATAAAGATAGAGAACCAAATTTTAGTTGTATCTTATTGGTTAATAAATCTATTTTTTAATGTAATTTGACTTTTTCAACCCCCTTGGGGGGTTACGCTAGGAAGTTGAGGTCAAAAATTTTAAATGCAACCCTATGCCATGTGTTGTACCCCATTTTAAAGATCTTTTCGAGAATGGCAGATATTACTTCTTGGCAGAGTTCCAAAATGGACTTTATTACTGGCAAGAAGTTCATGGTGGTCATTCTAAATAACTTTTAACGTAATAACCCACATAACAATTTCACGTTCTTAGTAGATGAATAGAACATTCTTTGTAGAAAAAGTAGATGCTGAGAATATGCGTTATTACCATTGATAATGTGCAAAGTAAATACCGAGTATGTACTACATTACAGTACTTAAACGTTCCAGTTATATACTTAGCATGTACTGTCGCACTTCTTTTAGGTATATGCTAAGAATAAACTTTTAAGATTATGATACGAATATTCCAAGACTGTGTCATATTAGTTAAAAGTACGTTCTTAGTATATCCCAATCTCATACTAAAGTACCTCCCAAGTAGTTTCACAGAATATTCCAATTACGTGCGCGGTACGTTCTCAGTATATTCTAATCGCATACTATATTTTACTAAGGTACCTCCTAAGTAGTTTCTCAGTATGTTCCAATTAAATGCGTAAATAGGACCAGTACATTCAAAGCATTTACTAGTTAGATGAGATATTATAGTTTTTGGTATTAGACCGCATCAAATTGAAATTACTATCAGACATTTCGCCTACCGTTGCACAAGGCACCTTCGTGGATTTTCAGAGCGCTGAATTCAGTGTTCTAGTCTCAATGGACAAGAAATTCATGAAGATGCCTTGGACAACTGTGTGCGAAACGTCGGAAAGTAATTACAATTCGACATGACCTAATATCAAGAACAGTAATTTCTCTCATCTGACGAAAACCGTGAATGCATTCCTTCCATACTTGGCCCATATTCGCTGTACTAAATATAGTGTTTTCTAGGTAGGTATTCAGTAGAATTAAAAAAATCTCCAAATCGGATGCTTTACTTTTGCTCCGTCGACCTACCTTTCCCAGCAAAAAAAAAAAACAACGAACATCGATGCACCACCCATTATTTTTTTTTGGGCGACGAGTCGGGCCGGCGAATGAAAACAAATGCAGTCGATTTGTTGAATTTTTATTTTTGAATTCTATTTTACTACAAGCAAAAGTTCTGTTAGGTTACGTTGGTCACACTGAACTTTTTTTTAATTTCCGTGTCAACCAGTGATTTTCATTTTTTAATTCATTTGTTCATTATTTAACACAAAACTCTCATCATACGGACTATATATACAGGAGGATCCAAATTAAGTGTCCATCATTGGTAACTTTGTTATTATTAAACATAGAAGATTGTTTAAATTAGCAAACTGGTAGTATTTTTAACGCTTATTAAAATAAAAGAACGCAAAAAAACGAAATCTTGTAAAACAAAATTAGTGGAAACCCCTGTATAATATTTTTTTTTTGTTAAAGCTTCATTCAAAACAAAAAAGCTTAGAATGAATTTTCTTTTAAAGTCATAAATAACATCGATATTACGCTTTATAAATACTAGAAATATTAAAATATCACTGAAAACTAACTTAATTGTTTCAGTTTGGGCTTCATGACCTCATTAATTTTTATCCTAGAAAACAATTCATTATAAGCTTTTTTGCTTTGAATTTAAAGTTTTAACAGAAAAAATATAATATACATGTGTTATCGTTTACAATTGAAAAAAAAATTTCCTTGAAAACTGGAAAACACTATGCTCAATTGTTTCTTGAGTTCTTTTATTTTAATAAGCGTTAAAAATACTATTAGTTTGCTAATTTAAACAATCTTGTATCTTTAATAATAACAAAGTTACCAATGATCGACACTTAATTTGGATCAGCCTGTATACATAGGTGTTATAGTATAACCAGTATTTTTAAATGGAATGCAATGTCGAATATACGTTTATGGTTGTCAGAATAAAATAATGAAAGTTGATTTATATAATAGTTTATTGATTTTCGGTCTGCAAACTTGTATTTTCTTTTCTTTCAATTTTTTTGCTATTATCTTTTTCGCTTTTACTAACCAATATTTAATTATTTCAATGATTTCACCTTCTTTGCATTCATGCTGTATTTTCACTGCATCTAAAAAACAAAATGTCATGCATAAGTATATGTGTATATGTCAGATGTCAGTCTAGGATTATCACTACTGCAAATAATAGTATAAAAGTATTACTTCTTATGGTGAGGCTTTAGGTTCGAAAAACGAGCGTAGATAGTCTGACAGCCACAGTCGAACCATAAAAAGTAACTTTTACTTGTATCAAACATGCTATTTCTTCTTCAAAGTTTTGAAATATTATATAAAAATCCTTCAAAAAAGTACATAACTCTAAAGCTTCTAAAATCTTTAGCTGACTGTAATAATTTCAGCAAAAGTACCTAGTACCCTTATGACATGATTACACATAATAATTACAAAATTAAGTTATACTTATATATTATGGTCCTGCCAAACTGCCAATATCAACAAAGCGACAGATTTGTCAAAACACTTTAGCGGCAGCAAACGTACTTTTGCTGACTCTAATAGTTATCTTCAAAAACATAATCCATAAGATGAAACTTCACTATTACAAATTGTCAATAAATGTCATGTCTCCTGACATTAGGAGAAAAAATTAATTGTATAAACCCAGTATCACTTAGTGTTTTACCATTTTGTTAAAAAATTTAAATAATTGATAATTTGCTTGATACCTTAAATGTACTACGTTCATTTGTTTTAAAATTTTAGCCTTGATTGTTTTAAGGATTTCCAAATCCTGTATACTGAAGGCTTGTAGGAGGGTAGATTGTTGGGTTGAAATAGATGCAAAGGGGTAATAAAAAGGGAAACCTGCTTTTTTTAATATGAAGTTCTGACTTAATTGTGAAAAAATGCCTGTACCACAGTTTCACTCGAGTCATTGACATTAGCCTTTAGAACTTAACTGTGGTATATTACTTTGTATCATAGACAACTGAAAACTAAATTATTTTATTAGTGTAAGTTTAACTTACCATAACAGCCCAAAATAGTAGCTGGGAACACTCCCCAGTCTGTCAAAGGACTATCACAATGCACAATTAGCTGGAAGATTATTTCTCTTTTATATGTATTCGGGGGCCAAAAGCACTCCTGCGATTCTTTAATAAACCACGACTCTGGTACTGCTTCAACTGCATCTTTCTTAGTAAATTTAATTACTACCCAGTGCATTTTTTCGATCTAAAATTAATCTAATGCAATAATGGAAAACAAACAAATTTGTCTTTAAAAGGTAATATTATTAATTTTGTTTTAATACTTGGCACCGAATTAATATTTAAATTTGCATTTACTTTTTCAATGTTATGAAATTCCAAAATGTAATGGATCTATGGGTACCTACTTTAAACAGTGGCGATATTTTTCTATAATAGAAACCTATAATATGAGATGTTAAAGAAATTTCAGTTGTACAGTCACTGCCGGTGCTAATTTGTGAGAAGATATTTTTGTTTGCAACCAGAGGCTGGACTTGAAAGAGTTACTAGGCACCGAACTAGAGACCCTTTCAAGTACCCCCGACAGGTTACTTTCTTGTGATTGACTTACCAATTCCACGGCATCTTGGTAATGTAATTTTTGTGTCATGTTGTCTATAATTGTACGCAGCAAAGATTCCGGCTATTCTACTTTGTTTCTTTTTTCTTTTAAAAGCAAAGCTATGACCTTCTCTAGCACGTTTTGGAGACATAGCAAGATGATTGGCTCTGCTCGGAGTTCTGACTAGTTTCAAACTGCTGCAGAAACAAACCCAACACATCAACAGCCTGATGAATACTACCAAAATGCCGAATAATTAAATATTAAAACTTTGTACTTACCCTCTAAGCAGTAACTAATTAATTTAGCAATATTTCACAGACAGTTCCATAAAACAAAATGCAAAACATGTGTAGCAACTTGCATGTTTTGTGGCAACTGAAAGAAAAGAAATAAAAGAAATAGCCGACACGGAAATGGAGTGGCTAAATCAATGGTTAGCTGTGCGATCATGACCACACACTTCGGAGGCCTATTCGATTGACAAAAACTGGATCCGTCCGGATAAGTTTGCGAACATTAAGCGAAGTACGTAATTGAATCAATAATGGTAGTAGAAAGAGGTAAAATAGCATTCGAGTGTCGTAACGTGATCCTGATGGATCCAATTTTTGTCAATCGAAGACGCCTCGGGTATAAGTGATTTTTAAAATTTTTAGCCAAGTCGAGTGACATTAAAAAGATGAATTGCAAAATGAGAATTCAAAATATTTTACTGATTAAAAAATAAATTTCAGTAAAGTTTGGCAAGCATCGTTTTCGACCGGCTAGTGGTCATGGTCATGGTTGACAGTTAAATAATGAATTAAACTTCAAGTTTGTTTATTGTTTAACTGTCACCGTGACCATTGCCACTAGCCGGCCGAAAACGATAAAGTTTAGGATCAAATGTCCACTCTTTGATGGTCCGTGTGCATCATCATCATTGCATATTCTTTTTACACCAATTTGCTTTGATCAATCGCCATCTCTTTTTTTACGCAGGCTTTATCATGACTCGGTGTAGTGTGGAAAATAGTCAACACCCCGAGAAAATTCTAGATATTTTTTCTTCCACCCTTCTTTACACTTGCATGGTGTGTTTCTTACGTGACCTATTTGTTATTTAAGCAGAATTTTTATCAAATGGCAACTGACCATTTCTGCACCGAGAGTAAAAAGTGTAGCAAAAAAAACTGATCCGTCGAGCGAACACATAATTACTGCCATACTAAATTCCGGCTTCTCGGTGGGAATGTATAATAGCATTTTCGGTTGTCCTTCAGTTTTGCATCGAGACCAATACGCGTGCATCTGCATCTTCTTTCAACCGTGCAAATTAGAAAGAGATGTACTAAGAATATCACTCTATGTATATTTAAGAACATATTTTTAAATAATATTCTTTAAAGTATGTTCCAAGCACAAACTTCTCCGAATGTTCTAAGATTATTATACACACGAACATGCTCAGCATACACTTTTAAAGAATATTCTTTAACGTATGTTCCAATCACAAACGTTTTTGAATGTTCTAAGATTATTATACACACGAACATGCTAAGCATATACTTTTAAAGAATATTCTTTAAAGTATGTTCTAATCATAAACTTTTCCGAATGTTCTAAGGGTATTATACGCACGAATATGCTAAGCATATTCGTTTCGAGAATATTCTTTAAAGTATATTCCAAGAACAAGCGTTTTCGAATGTTTTTTTACGGTACACTCGTTGCTTGTGCTACGCATATACTAAAAAAGATATACTTCAGCGAATGTTGATAGCACATGCTTCGAACGTGATGAGAACATTAATGTTATCTGGGAAGTAAGGCAGGCACTGTTGGTCTGTTACCAGAGGCTTCGATGCCGAAAATAAGTACATACGTATACGATATTGACAGAAATAATTTAACTCATGTGCTCAGACGTAAAGAATTGTTCATTATATTGGCTATACTTATTTGAATGTGTCAGAGAACTTCTCTGAGCGTTCAGTTGATTGCTGTACACTTTTTTGTATCCAAAATAACCAATTTCCAACAAATTTGTAGCTTTATTTATTCCAACTTTTTTGACATACCAAATGATTTTTTCTAACAATTACAACAATAAACTTAGTTTCCATGGTCACCCTTTAGGGCTTGACAGCATAATGTCCTTATGTTAAATAGTAAGTTCAATGTTTTACAACAAAACAGTGAAGCCAAATAATTTCATAAAACATTTCATAATTTCATAAACATAAACAGACAAATTTACTAACAATATCTAACATCTACCCCCCACCTTGAAAGGGCTACTTTCAACACAAAACCCTTGCAAATATGATTATTCCTATAATATGTACAAAAGGTACTTGCAAAATACATTATGATAATTATACTAATTGATAATAGCGCAAAAACACTAGTAATGTCATTTAGTTTACGCATTGTCCTCAATTGGAAAAGGGCAAAGCTCTGAGATAGGTCTTTTAAACACACTATGAGTCGTTTGAACAGAAGCAACACGGCACTGTTTGTCAAGTCCAGAGTGAAGCTCCTTAACTCGTCCAATCTTCCAATGTAGAGGAGGTAAGTTATCATCACGAATAAGGACGAGCTCACCAACTTGAAGATTTCTTTGTGGGTATTTCCATTTCAGGCGTTGTTGAAGTAGAATCACATACTCCTTTGACCAACGTGACCAAAAATGTTGATATAATTTCTGTATATGTTGAAATTTAGAAAGACGATTGTCAGGTACATCACTGACATTCAAATCTGGTAATGCGGTTAATCTTCTGCCTATCAAAAAGTGAGCTGGTGTAAGGATATCATAATCACTAGGATCAGGAGAAACTGGGACTAAAGGACGGGAATTTAAGGTGGCTTCAACTTGGGTTAGTAACGTGTAAAAATTCTCAAATGTTAAAGACGCGTTTCCCATAATACGCTTCATGTGAAATTTGCAAGCCTTAACACCCGCTTCCCAAATACCACCGAAGTTTGGGGATTGAGCAGGAATAAACTTCCAGTTCACACCTTCATTTTCGACAGTTTCAACTAAATTTGTACCTTGCTTCTGCAAAAAATTTCCAAGTTCTTTCAACTCAGAATTGGCTCCAACAAAATTGAGACCATTGTCTGACCAAACATGGGCTGGTTTACCTCGCCGAGACACAAAACGACGAAAAGTGGCTATAAAAGCTTCAGATGTTAATTCAGAAACTAGTTCCAAATGGATAGCGCGAGTGGAAAAACAAACAAACAAGCATACATAGCATTTTAATAATTTTGTACCACGACCATCCTTTGTCTTTAAATTGAATGGACCAGCATAGTCAACCCCTGTTGTGTGAAAAGGCGGTGTAGGTATAACGCGATCCTTTGGCAATACACCCGTTATTTGACCAATGGACTTGGGTTTAACTCTAAAACAAGTTATGCATTTATGAACAACCTTTCTGGCTAAATTGCGACCTCCAAGTGGCCAGTAGTGCTCCCTTAAGGACGCCAGCAACTGCTGAGGACCAGCATGAAGCAAAACTATATGCTCAAATGAGAAAAGCAGCTTTGTAAATACATGTTTACATGAAATAACAGCAGGATGCTTTTTAGCATAATCCAAATTGGATAGTTTTAATCTACCCCCACCCTTAAGACACCCTGGGAATCTATAAATGCGTTTAGGGAGCTCAAGGGTCCTTTACAAGGTTTGTTTTCTAACACCAAAGGATATTCATCAGAGAAAGATTCTTTCTGAGAAATAATAAGCAAACGTTGGTTTGCGCTATTTAATTCATGCGATGAAAGTGGACCAGTTAATCTAGAGCGCTGTTCAATTTTACAATTATTGTAAAAACGCCAAAGGTATGCGAAACTGCGTTTGAGCCGAGAAAAATTTGAGAATCTGTACATAGGGAAGACTTCAGGAACTACCCGACAAACCCTCACTTCTTTCTTTAGTTCAGGCAATACAGTCATTTCTCCTATTGACTTGGGCCAATTTGAACAATCTTGAATTAACCAGCTAGGCCCCTGCCACCAAAATTCACACTGAATCAAATTTTCTGGAAAACAACCTCTGGATACAATATCTGCAGGATTATTTTTAGAACTAATATGGCGCCAATCGTCAACAGAAGTTAATGTCTGGATTTGTGAAACTCGATTACCAACAAAAGTATGTAAATTATGAGGAGACTGAGAAATCCAACCCAAGACAACAGTTGAATCAGTCCAAAGGTAAATTTTTGAAATATTCAAACTGACAGATTGTCTGAAGTTGTGTACCAACTGAGCTAAGACCAATGCCCCACATAACTCTAGGCGTGGCAAGGTTACCACCTGTAAAGGGGCAACCTTGGCCGTGGCATATACAATGAGATTTTAATTTGACCATTAGTACTAGTACTTTTAAGGTAAAGGCATGCACCATAGGCTTCTATGGAACTATCGCAGAATCCATGAAGTTCAACGCTATCAATACTCATACATATCATTTGCCTAGGAATTGATAGATCATTTAGAATTGACAATTGTGGTCGCAGCTTATGCCATAGTGAATGAATATTTGACGGTAAAGACTCGTCCCAACCAATTTTTGCGCACCACAATTTCTGCAAAATAATTTTTGCTAGGATTATGCATGGCGACAGCAAACCAAGAGGGTCATATATCTTTGCAATAGTTGAGAGAATTGTGCGCTTTGTATATTTATCACGATGAGGTAAAGAAATATGATACATTAAAACATCACTCTGTATAACCAATAAAGTCCAAGTGTTTTATTTTCGGTTTTATCGCCAAAAATAAATTCTTGATTGCAAGAAGAGGAGTCCCAATAAACAATTTTCTCTAAAACTTGAGATGAGTTTGAAATCCATTTCCTTAAAATAAAGCAACCAGTTTCTAAAATTTCTGATACCTGCTTACTTAGCATTACTGCCTCTTCAATAGTATCTGTACCAAAAAGCATATCGTCAACAAAAAAACTATGTAGAATAATATTAGATGCCTTAGGGTATTTATCCTCTAACTCCAAACCAAGTTGCTTTAGACATCGAATTGCCAAAAACGAGGAGCCGTACCATAAGTAACAGTGTTTAGTTTATATATTTGAAGCTCATCACTGGGATTAGCCCTCCAATATATTTTTTGAAGACACCTTTGGTCCTCATGCACCATAATCATTCGATACATTTTCGCCACATCAGCACACACAACTACATTATGAACTCTAAACCTCAACAAAATGGAGAGAATATCATCCTGTAGGTTTGGTCTAGTGTATTGAATGTCATTTAGGGAAATATCATTATCCGTTGGAGAGGATCCATTAAAAACAACACGCAAGCGAGTGGTAGAGCTGTTTTCATTGAGAACACCATGGTGAGGCAAAAAATAAGGGTAGTCAGTAGACAAGCTTCCACTATCCAAAGTCATGTGACCCATAGATTCGTATTCTCTCATGAAGTTGACATAGAGCTCTTTCATTTTAGGATTTTTTTGTAATTTTCTTTCTACTGAGAAGAATTGCCTTTTTGCAGTGACGTTAGAGTTACCAAGAACACGCGGGGATTCTTTTAATGGAATTTTAACAACAAACCTACCAGATTCCTCACGTTTCATTTGTTCAATGAAAATTGACTCACACTCCTTGTCATCATTGGATAAAATAGGTTTTAGACTGCTAGGAGGTTCCTCTATTATCCAAAATTTCTCCAACTGATCATGAAGCTCGGTATTAATGCTTACGTTACAACGACTAAGATTCTGAAATGAATTTGAAAGAGACAAGGATCCAGCAATGATCCAACCAAAACGAGTTTTTTGCATTATAGGTTGATTTTGACCCAAACTAATCTGACCAATGCATAAAAGCTGGTAGAAAATATCAACTCCCAAAAGAAGATCTACAGGGCCTGGAACTGCATAATCTGGATCAGCCAATTTGAGATGTTTTGGTATATTTAAGTGAGATACGTTTAACCTTTTGCTAGGAATGCAGTTACTTATTTTAGGCACTACCAAACATGACACAGTGCTAGGAAATTCATTTTGACGAGATTGAACAGTTACATTACATCGATATTTGATACAGGAAGTTACTTGGTTTATACCAACAATTGAAATGTTTACTTCTTGCATTGCAAGATTTAAAGTGTTACATACCTTTTCAGTCACAAAGTTTGACTGTGAACCAGAGTCTAGAAGTACTCTGCACATGCATTGATTACCATTCGGACCAATTATCTGCACTAGTGCCGTTGACAACAAAGTATAGTCTTGATTTACATCAGCAGATGACATATTGACACTTACCAATTCCACCCTATCACCTGTTTTAACGTCTTGAGAAAAACTAGAAGTATTATTGCTGTTTGTAGGATTTTGTCCGTAGGACCCTTCCTGTGTTGAAATCTTTTTGTCATAATGCAACAATGTGTGATGACGAGTAGAACACTTTCTACAACTACTGGAAATGCAATCTTTACTAAAATGGTTAGGTTTTAGGCAGTTAAGGCAAAATCTAAGTTGCTTAGCACGCTCATATCTATCATATACAGAAAGCTTGAGAAAACTACTACAATTTACAATAATATGACTTCCTTTACATATAGGACATGAGTGATTTGTAATCGAAAAGGATTTAGACTGTTTTGCTTTAACATGCAGCTTATTTTCCTTAGAACTTGCTTCCAGTGTTTCCAGAAGCTCCGCCCGTGACTTTAAAAACAATTTAAATTCATCCAAAGTAGGTAACTTCTCCTTTGATTTTTGCTCCTGCCATTCACGAGCAGTCACCAAGTCTAATTTCCCACACATAAAGAAAATTATTATTAAATCCCAAGTGTTAACAGGTATTTCAAGTGCTTCAAGCGAACGCATACCCTTTATAATACCATCCAATAACTTTCGAATATCCGTTGCAGACTCCTTTGTCATAGCAGGGAGCCCAAAAAGTATTTTTAAATAATTGTTTACCAACATTGATTTATTATCGAACCTTTCACACAACAGGTCCCATGCAATCAAATAATTTACCGAACTAATTTCCAAATTTAGTAAAACATCTTTAGCACTACCTTCTAAAGCACCACGTAAAAAATGAAATTTCTCAATATCTGAAACATTGTCATTATTATGTACTAAAGATTTGAAGGTATCACGAAACTCGAGCCACCTCTCAAAGTTTCCATAAAATTTAGGTATAGGTATTGCAGGAAGTTTAGGTCTAGACTGAAGTCGATTAACAGGATTTTGTGTAAGATTTGAAGTAGGACTACCAGCTTGAGAACCGTTATCAAGGTCAATTTCATTTTGGTCTTCAGAATTAATTTTTAAAATATTTTTTGCAGTGGCAAACAAATTATAATATGAATTTTCAAAAGCTTCTCTTTCTGATAATTGTTGTTCAAAATCTTCATGATGTAACTCTATGAAAGTTTGATATGTATCGTATTCTGCCAAAATATCTGGTAATTTATTTAACCTGCATTCCAATTCGGTAAGTCTTGCACTGTTAATAGGCTCATTTGTTGGTAAAGAAACTAAAGGATTCAATAATTTTCCAAAACAAGTTAATTTTGACTTGCAAATTCCCCGTTTTTTAATATTAAGTTTCAGATCATCATTTTCCGACATATTTCTATAACTTTTCTCTTTTTATACCAAAAACAACAACAAATTGTTAAATTTCAATGACTAGGTTCTTAACCTAAATAAAACACCAACCTTTTTTTTATTTTCCACCAATTTGTGCCAAAAAAACACGTTTCAAAATTTAAACACGTTACCACACCAGTTAAATTAGGAATATGTTTAAGAACCAATATATGGAGAAAAGGATACACCAATACTCACAACTTTTGATCGATTTTACCATTTAACTAATATCTTTCTTATTTTTACACAACCAACAAAATATGTATTTTCTCTAATCTCTGCTATTTCTTCATCTGGCGATGATTCATGACGTCACCAACAGTTGTCATCCAAAATTGCCAATTTTTATGTTTTTACCAACAAGACCATTCCAATACTAGCGATAATATCCGACGACGAAGGACCATTTCTTATGTCAGAGAACTTCTCTGAGCGTTCAGTTGATTGCTGTACACTTTTTTGTATCCAAAATAACCAATTTCCAACAAATGTGTAGCTTTATTTATTCCAACTTTTTTGACATACCAAATGATTTTTTCTAACAATTACAACAATAAACTTAGTTTCCATGGTCACCCTTTAGGGCTTGACAGCATAATGTCCTTATGTTAAATAGTAAGTTAAATGTTTTACGACAAAACAGTGAAGCCAAATAATTTCATAAAACATTTCATAATTTCATAAACATAAACAGACAAATTTACTAACAATATCTAACAGAATGTTTGTATAAAATGTTAGAAATAAAAAATTTGCTATAAATTCTGTGATTCTATTTATCCTCATATAACGTTAAATCTAAGAAAAGAATGACATATTCCAATATTTTATATAAGACATTTACTCCGAAATAAAATTATTTACCTCACGGCTTTTAATAATTGATGTGAATCGAGCCTATGCAATAAAACTGGTATGCTAGATACTTCCGGCTGTTTTTGGGCAGGCGTACCAAGATATTTTTGAAAATCACATCGAAACGAGTAAAATTTAAAAAAAAATTTCTCATGGTAATGGTAAAATTTTACCCCATCTCACACCTTTCAAATAGGTACGCCAGACTCTTTCGGCCAAATAAAGCTGGTAAGCCAATTTTTTTCTGTTTAATTACAAAATTTCCTATCGAATGTAATATAATTCATTGAGATTCGTGATAATTGTAATACATTTTTGCTTTTTTATAATAATGATTTTTTTTAAATACTTCCGGCTTAATAAATCAACGCGTACCGAGCTCATTTTGTTCGTATGACTATTAACTATCAATTTACATACAAAATATTTGATTCCTCGATGACGGGACTTTCAGTGTCACCGGCCCCTCACCTAAAAGGAGTATTACATATTGGACTTTCTTTAGTCACTGTAGGTTATGTCGTCGATATCGACATTCTTGAGATAAAATGAGGAATTAAACCTCCAGAAATATTTCATCTGAGTATAAAACTAACTTCAAATAAAGTTTATTATTATTATTATTATATATATATATATATATATATATATATATATATATATATATATATATATATATATATATACATATATATATATATATATATATATATATATATATATATATATATATATATATATATATATATATATATATATATATGTATATATACAGGGTGTCTAAAATAGGTGATACCACTATTGCTATCTCCGAAATGGTAAAAGATACGAGGTCGGTTAAATTAGAGAAAATGTGCCATTTCTAGTCCCTATTCATATTCCGTTTACGGAGTTGCCAAATTCTCTATAGTTTCTTATCTACAGGGGATTTTTTAAAAATAGTCAAAAATTTAATTCTTAAATATCTCGAAAACTATTATAGTTAGAAAAAAGTTGTTTTTACAAAAATCACACGATTTTTTACCTTCTCTAAAGTAACGTTATTGTTTTGTTTATACCATTTGTTTTTACTGAGTTACTGATACTAACTTGTTTTTTTCAAATACGGACCTGGATTTTTTGATGCATTTTTTGAAAGTATACTTCACAGCCTTTACAACTGTGTATCACTTGATTATGATTTCGACGTTTTGGTGAAGAATAGTATCATCATCAGGATATTCTACCAGTACGGACCTGGCACCTGGCATTTTTCAAGTTAATGTGCCATTTCACGACCTATTATGGCTACAATTAGGTCAGAATCAGTAACTATGGATTAAATTGTTTTAACTGGTAAATTTTAATTATAATCATGATTACTAACCAGGACCCTCAGTTTGTAAAATTGGTCCAACGCCTGAAAAAAGCATAAGCTTAGTTTTAATTATAACAAATCCTAATAATTAATTCTTAGAGGCGTGATTGGCTTCGTGTGGTCAGTCCAATCGCGTCCATCAACCTGTTCATCCGCCCGTCCATATGTTATAATTCAACGCAACGTCAAAAAATAAAGTAGAAAACGGATTTTAGATTCGAATTCCTTATAATCCGAACCCAGTAAATATGACAATGGTTTTATGCTAGAATATAGTTAAAGGTCTTTAATTTGAGATAATATGGTTTGTTTTCAAAGCCAGTAAATAGTAATTCAACTGTACCAGCAGAATGAGTTGCAGCAGAAATGAAACCATTAGGTAAAATAGGATTATTTATTATTATCTTTTGAACTGAAAGGTGATTTTTGGATACAAAAATATTAAAAACGTAAATAATGAAGACGTATCATCAAGGGTGCCTTTTACAATATGTGGTAAACGTAACCACTAGTTAGGTGCTGTTAATAAAGGCCGCTAATTATATCTGTTCTGAGTCTGCTAAACTTTTGCTTTCAATAACTCATTGGCTTAAGTGCAATTTGACAAACTTTAATGACCAAAGGGTTCTGGTTAGTAATCATGAACATATTTTAAAATTTAACAGTTGAATAATTTAAATCACAATGATAGGTTGTGAAATTGTGCCTTAACATGGAAAATCTCAGGTCCGTATCGATAGAAAATCCTGATGATGTTGTTATTGCTGATCAAAACGTCGAAAACCATAATCAAGTGATACATAGTTGTAAAGGGTATGAAGTAGTCTTTCAAAAAATGCAGCAAAATATCCAGGTCCGTATTTGAAAAAAACAAATTAGTATCAGTAACTCAGTAAAAACAAATGGTATAAACAAAACATTAACGTTACTTTAGAGAAGGTAAAAAATCGTGTGATTTTTGTAAAAACAACTTTTTTCTAACTATAATAGTTTTCGAGATATTTAAGAATTAAATTTTTGACTATTTTTAAAAAATCCCCTGTACATAAGAAACTATAGAGAATTTGGCAACTCCGTAAACGGAATATGAATAGGGACTAGCAATGGCACATTTTCTCTAATTTAACCGACCTCGTATCTTTTACCATTTAGGAGATAGCAATAGTGGTATCACCTATTTTAGACACCCTGTATATATATATATATATATATATATATATATATATATATATATATATATATATATATCTGACGGTCAAAATGGCATCCGCCCAAAAATAGCACAAGTTAGCGTCCACCCTATATACACGAATATACTCCCTGTATATTAGGGTTTCGTGCAAAGGTCTGGTTAGCCTCCGTACTACAGACGGTAAGGTTGGCATCCATCCGTATACTCTACATAATTAGTCATAATTTGGCAAAGCACAGCATTTATTTTAGATTAATGTTACTTTGTTATATCTGAAGACCGACAGAACTGGTTATTATTAATGAAATTTGGTATACAGGTACGAGTAATATAGAAGATCAAAAAATAAAGGACATAGATTTTTTAACTACTAATATTTGTTATTCAAGAAGTAGAAATTGCCCTTGAATTTTCGCAAATAAATCACATTTCTAGTTATATTTCACAAACAAGAGTTGTAAGCATAGGTGAGTCCAGGGGCCAGGGGCGCCCGCAGAGGAGGGCCAGGGGGACCGTGACAGCCCCTGAGATTGTCGGATTGTCATACTTCGTACTTTTTGTTGGACGAATTGCCAGATATCGAATATTTTTATAATAAATATCTCTTTTTATGACAAATGTTGTCTAATTTTCTAATGATTGAACACCTTTATAATGCCACGTAGAAAAAAATTCTATTAGAATTAGGAATATTATTTAAGCCCAGTCTTAACCCAATGCAGCTGGCAGCCAAATTACTATGCATTTTCTGCAGGCGGCATGTTTATTTTATGAAGAAGTTTTTAACATTTTTTTTTAGTGTTCCGTGCTAAAATTAGCGAAATGGAATCACTTCGGTGTCCGTCTGCCACAGGCGATCTTCTCTGAAACTATTCGCCGTAAAAATTTGAAATTTAGCTCAGACATAGAGTGTGGTGGCCCAATCATAGATGTGAAGTATAAAAAGTTGAATTTTGATTCTAGGGGAGATTGGGATATGAAAAAAAAGGGCATCGTGTGGAGTGTCAAATGAAAGCTTATTGAAGCACGAATTCAACGATATACAGGGTGCGCCAAACTCAGTGGCCTATTAGAAGTATTTAGAAAACGACAGAAGATGTTTTTCTGAAAACTTGGGTGAGGTTATAGGAACTGGTGTTCTATCGTTTAAAAATATTTTGAAAGAGGCAGTGTTGCCAGATCATTCTGAAACTCATAGCAACTTCGGAATTTTAAATGAGACACCCTGTATATTATTTTACATTTTGATTCTGATTTATAATACAAATTTTTTTTGTGTATAATATCCTATGCCTATCTCTGATAGTTTTTTAAATATTAATTCATAAGTAAATTTTTGGGGCTAAAACATGCTCCCTAAAAAATCAAATATTTTTGTGACCAAGGCACCTAGAAAGTTAAAATTTTTGCAGAAGTTTCCCAAAATATTGCTTTCTTAGAATTTTGACGAATTATTAAAGTATTTTTATACAGGGCGCCTCAAAAAAATTGTATCTTCGTAATATAAATAAATGCAAAAAACTCAACTTTTTTAAATAGAACACCCTGTATTTTATTTTTTTAACAAAAACCAGAACAAATTTCCTACCAAACTGTATACCATGTTCCTATACCTATCTTTCACCGTTTCGAACTTACAGGCATTTTAGAAAATTAATAACTAAATAAAAATGTTTTAAAACATTTTAATAGTAGACTTTGGCAGAATTTGTCCGGAAACAAATAAAAAATAAAAATGTCAAGTAAGTTGGCTTTGGGGAAAGATCTATTTTTTAAATTATCAAACAAAATGGCAAATAACTCTTATTCTAATGCAGAAATTTTGAATTTATTTTTTATACACGGAGAGTGTAATAAAATTATATCAAGAACATGTAGACGATTCAACGAACTGTATCCGAATTCACCTCCAATGACACCAAAAAAGTTTAAAAGAATGGAAAGAAATATGTTGCAGTATAATAATGTTAAAGCGCCCAGAATTCAAATTAAACCGGTAACAGGTAATGAAGAAAATGAAATTAATGTTCTGGCATATTTTCATGCATTACCGCATGCGTCCATATACAGTGCAGAAAACGACTTAGGACTCACATATAAATCCATAGAGCGAATCTTACATAATCATAAAATGCATGATTACAAACTTATTACACTTCAGGCACTTCAACAAAATGATCCTCTAAAACGTGTAGAATTTTGTGAAATTATATTAGTCCGGACACAAGAAGACCCCGATTTTTTAAAAAGATCATTTGGAGAGATGAAGCTAAGTTTTCAAGGGAAGACATTTTTAATCGAAGAAACTCCCATTTTTGGTCTAGAGAAAATCCCCACTTCGTAAGAGGAAAAAGTTTCCAGTATCAGTTCAGTTTTAACGTTTTTGTTTGCTAATGGATAATAAAATGGCCTTTTGTATTTACGACGATAACTTAACGGGCGCAAAATATTTAGAAATATTAAGGACCACTGTTTCGGACTTTTTAGATGATTTACCATTAAATATGCTTGAAAACTGCTGGTGTCAGTTAGATGGAGCACCAGCCCATTCTACCAATGAAGTGCGCATAGAATTATTTAACATGTTTGAAGACAGATGGATTTGTCGACAAGGACCATGGAACTGGTCCCCAAGATCTCCGGATCTTACCCCATTAGATTTTTATTTGTGGGGTACAATAAAAGAAAGAGTTTATAAAACCCCAGTTACCACCAAGCAGGATCTAGAGCAACGAGTAAGGGCAACTCTAGGAGCTATAGATGGAGAAGAAATACGGAGAGCTACAACAGACCATGTAACAACGTCTATTCATGATTGCTTAAGAGCAAACGGGGGACATTTCAAACAATTTAGTTATTAGTTTTATTTTTGTATTACTTTTATATTTGTTTTTTTTTGTACAATTTCATTCCTTACTTACCATGTAAGCATAAATTAATAACATTCTTTCATTTTAAAATTTAAGAAAATTTTGCTAATTTGTTTGATAATTTAAAAAATAGACCTTTCCAAAAAGCCTATTTACTTGACATTTTTAATTTTTATTTGCTTCCGGACAAATTCTGCCAAAGTCTACTATTAAAATGTTTTAAAACATTTTTATTTAGTTATTAATTTTCTAAAATGCCTGTAAGCTCGAAACGGTTAAAGATAGGTATAGGAACATGGTATACAGTTTGGTAGGAAATTTGTTCTAGTTTTTGTTAAAAAAATAAAATACAGGGTGTTCTATTTAAAAAAGTTGAGTTTTTTGCATTTATTTATATTACGAAGATACAATTTTTTTGAGACGCCCTCTATAAAAATACTTTAATAATTCGTCAAAATTCTAAGAAAGCGATATTTTGGGAACCTTCTGCAAAAATTTTAACTTTCTAGGTGCCTTGGTCACAAAAATATTTGATTTTTTAGGGAGCATGTTTTAGCCCCAAAAATTTACTTATGAATTAATATTTCAAAAACTATCAGAGATAGGCATAGGATATTATACACAATAAAAAATTGTATTATAAATCAGAATCAAAATGTAAAATAATATACAGGGTGTCTCATTTAAAATTCCGAGGTTGCTATGAGTTTCAGAATGATCTGGCAACACTGCCTCTTTCAAAATATTTTTAAACGATAGAACACCAGTTCCTATAACCACACCCAAGTTTTCAGAAAAACATCTTCTGTCGTTTTCTAAATACTTCTAATAGGCCACTGAGTTTGGCGCACCCTGTATATGATGTCTTTTTTATGCATTTTTTTAACAATTTTCGGGAGAAACGCATAAAAATTGCTGTCCCCCACCCTCATGACCAAAAGAATCGCTCAGAAAAATCTGAAAACAATCATGAACATTAAGAATCAGGTGTAGATTGAGCTAAAATTATCAGGTTTGAAAAATTCTTGCGCGAACAATTGTTATAAAGAATTAAATTGTTTATTTTCTTATAATAGCTGAACCATTGGTTCTAGAGAAAAAGTTTTTCGACAAAACATATTTCTCACGATGTAAGGAACAACTTTTGTTGTTACACGTTGTTTAAAATTTTTAATTTGACTCACTAGACACGCTCCCCCACTTAGCTCCGTGCATACGCGATGTGATACGGCGTTGGTGCCGTCGGCTTCGACCGAATTTTGTTTGCTTGTAATTATTAGTGTATTTGTATAAATCACTACAAATAAAATCTTTAAAAATATATAGGTATTATTATTTTTTTATTTGGAATCACTTCGGTGTCCGTTCGTCTGTCACAGGCGATTTTCTCTAAAACTATTCAACGTCAAAAATTGTAAATGCAACCCTATGCTGTGTGAGTAGTTATCTTTCACCGGTACGAGATCAATCCAAATCCAAAATCCAAATCCCCCCACTCTTCACCCCACCAAAATCCCCCCACTCTTCACCCCACCAAAATCCCCCCACTCTTCACCCCACCAAAATCCCCCAACTCTTCACCCCACCAAAATCCCCCACTCTTCACCCCACCAAAATCCCCCCACTCTTCACCCCACCAAAATCCCCCCACTCTTCACCCCACCAAAATCCCCCCACTCTTCACCCCACCAAAATCCCCCACTCTTCACACCACTCCTCTCCCCTCTCCGCTCCCCTCTCCTCCCCCCTCTCCTTTCCCTACCAAATCCTACTCAATATTAACAGTATTTAACACAATTCAGATCATGTCTGTAGCAGTCCCTATTGATTATTCATGGGACGCAGAACATTGCGAAAGCTATAATCCACAAGAGTACATAGAAAACAATTTAATAATAAATCCACCTCCCAATCTATCTAAGAGTGCTAAAAAAAGTTTCGAACTCAACAGAGAAAGAAAGTTCAAGAATTGGAAGCAAAAAAGAAAAAACTATGTCTTGCCCAACAGCAAATGTAATGTTTAGTCATGTAAGCGGAAAGAAAACCTTGCAAGATTTTACTACAGATGAACTAGAAATGTTACCTTTGGAATATCTAATTAATTATGCAGATCCTTTGGAACTCTTGGATGTATGGGGAAAATTACAATTCAAATTAAATTGCCATGTTTTTTTCATTATAATCGTCCTGACTGGAGCACACAATTCGATGCTCCTCCTGTATCTCAGAAATCATGTTTCGTGTGCTATAGAAACATAAAGTAGACTAATGTAGAGAATAGTATATTGTACAACGAGCATGGAATGACATGCATTTCCTACGAGTATGACGTTTGCAGCACGATGCCGCAGGCGAGTGCTGCAAATCATACGAGTAGGAAATGGTCATTCCATGCGAGTTTTACACTATACTTTTTCTACGAATGTTACTGTTAATAAAATGGGATTAGTAATATTTTTCTTTTTAAGATGTCAAAAAATGTCAATCAAATTATAAAGGTTTTGACGCGGCGACGGTCAACGCCACCTTTGTAAAAATATACCCGTGCACAATGGGAACTTTGTAGTTGAATCACCATGGTGATTGAACCACAATGAAAATGTGTAACATACAATGCACTATGTTCCGAAATTACTATTGAACATACAATAAAGGTTTTTATTAACAATCGTAGAAAAACATATTTGTTCAAAAATAAACCTGTATTTTAATAAATGTATTTTTTTTTCATCGTATTACAGCGCGTTACTTAAAAGGGTAAGTGCGGTTAAAACGCAAGTGTTGTACTTGAATGACAACAATACACAGGTCAATAAAGACCCCCATATGTAGAGCGGTAGAAAGGAACCGCTCAAACAACAAATATTTTTTATTTGTAGCTTCACTATTGGAGTTATATTCTTGAAAGTGGGTGGGTTGGAATGTATACACCAAAATTTAAACATGAACCGTATGCTTTTTGTTATTTCATTAAATGTTCATATGATGATTCTTTGTCGGTATTAGATTCATATTTTGGTTTGGATGCAGCTGATGAATTTTGTAAACGAATTGAAGGTCATGTACATAGAATTTATAATGAACATCTTAAACCTGTAGTGAAAATGCTTCCTTTATCAGATGAGGAAGAGCTGGCTTATAAAAATAGCACAATTTGTCATATTTGTAATACAAAACTTGAAGAAAATGAAAAAGTAAGGGATCACGATCATTTAACTGGTAAATTTCGAAATGCAGCTCACAGTATCTGCAATCTAAATTTTAAAATTCCAAATTTTATACCTATCTTGTTCCATAATTTAACTGGTTATGATAGTCATTTATTTGTTAAACAATTGTGCTGTGAAGAAGATAATATTGATGTACTTGCACAAACCAAAGAAAAATATATTTCATTTTCAAAATCCATATTGGTTGACAAAGTAAAAGACAGGGATAATAAAGAAAAAAATCTGTTTATTAAAATGAGATTTTTAGATTCATTCCGTTTCGTTGGTTCCTCTTTGGAAAAGCTTGGTGAAAGCTTGGAACCAAATCAGTACATTGAGATTAAAAAATATTTTGAAGATCCTAACCAGTTCAATGAAATTCGAAAAAAAGGTTTTTTTTTTTTCAAAATCCATATTGGTTGACAAAGTAAAAGACAGGGATAATAAAGAAAAAAATCTGTTTATTAAAATGAGATTTTTAGATTCATTCCGTTTCGTTGGTTCCTCTTTGGAAAAGCTTGGTGAAAGCTTGGAACCAAATCAGTGCATTGAGATTAAAAAATATTTTGAAGATCCTAACCAGTTCAATGAAATTCGAAAAAAAGGTGTTTATCCCTATTCTTACGTTGATTCTTTCGAAAAATTACATGAAAATCAACTCCCAGCTATTGAACATTTTTATGATAAACTTAAAGATGAACCTATGTGTCCATCGGATTACAATAGAGCAATTACTATTTGTAATTTATTTAATTGTCAAAATCTTATGGATTATACCAAAATTTATTTATTGTCAGATGTTCTCATATTAACTATAATTCCAGATTCTTTTAGAACTTTAGCTTGGGGGCACAAACATATAAGTATTTTGGAAGAGAAATCCAAGACTAATGATGACCAAGTTAATAATGTAATTGACATTCTAAAAGATTTAGTTCGTGACGAATATAAAACATAAGATCCCTGGGAAAATATTTTATTTTGAAAATGGCTCTGCTACCAGTAGGAGTTCTATTTCTATCAGCAGTCGTTAACAATACTTTGTTATTCAAGTTGATCCTAATGTTCGAGAAGCATTTATTTGTCTATCTGTGAATAATGTAAATAATGATAGTTGGCCTTCAACATGGAAAAGAATGAATATAAATAATGGTTTATTTACCCACAAAATAGATGATAATATTATAAATGAATCTACCGTTGTACAGTATAAGTTAAGATTATATTATTTCAATAAAACTTCAATAGTGACACAGGAATGGAATCAGTTGTATAGAAAATCTTGTATAGAAGAATGTAATTCAAATGTGTGTATAGTATTATTAAGTATATTGTTAGTAGTGTTTATATGTTCAATAGGATATATATTATTCAAAGTATATTTGTATTATAAATAAAATTCAATAACAAAACATATTTATAATAATGGTTTTTATTCATAACAATGTCTATAATTATATAACAATTTTACGTTTGCTAATGCACAATGCCATGGATTCACATTTTTGTGAAAATAACATTCTGGAATTTTCTTAAATTTTCTTAATTTTGGTTCTTGTCCAATGGGAATAGCGTATATGAAATCTTCATCCAAAAACTTTTTTAAGAAGTTTATTTTTTCATTGCCTTTCACGTAAATTTTGGGTGATTGGTAAACTTCTAACACATGCTTAAAAATATCATCAATTTCATTAAGTTCTATATTTCCAAAATTCCATTCCAATCCATGATACTCTTCGGCCCATTTAACCATTTTGAGATCGAGAGCAGATAACATATTTTTTTGAAATGGTGATTTAAACAGATAATTTGAGCAACGAATCCCATAAATCGCTAATTCTTTTGGAATGTATCCAAAGGAACTGTTATATCCTTGAATGTCGATAAAAAGTTCTGTCTTACACTCATTCATGGTTAGTCGCTAAATGATGTTTAAATCTATAAGATTAGTGTTTAAATCCCCCCACCACTCTCGCTATCCCCACTACCACGCTTGCTTATTTAAGCACTCACCCACAGTTCTACAACCATTATTTCAAGCAAGCATCTGAAAATGTATCAACCAACAGGAAACCGACAAGAGTTTAGTAAGAAGCGCAATGCAGCTCTCGTCAATGAAACAATTTACTACATTAACAAATCCAAATCCAAATGGGTCAGCATTGGATTTTCCTTAGAGAGAAAATATATTCCTGTTGTTAAACTCTGTGGATACAAATATAATCAAAATGTGACTTTTAATGAAGATCAATGGATCTCCTTCCTAAATAATCAAGGAATTATGATGAGCTTCATTTATTCCAACAACACCGGGTGGCAACCCATGAAGGGAAATGGTTATGAGATTCACTTTGTGTTTATTGGGGATGCAAGATTACACAAGATGGTGGTTATGAAGTATTCCTAGCTGGTGATACCATCAATGAATTAGTGAACTTGACAAATTTAATCAAATATCGTTTTGATATCTTAAAAAACCAGGAATTTTCCAAATATTACAATATTTTGGTTAGTGGAATCTCTATGAAAAATGGCGATTTGTTAAAAAATGTATATGATGTTATCACACCCATGGAAAATAGTTTAAATGTTTGTTGTGTTTTAGAATTATTAAACTTTTACTCAGATTGTGTTGTGGAGGATGTAGAATCATTCGCATGTAATGAATTTGTAAAGAGTTGTATTGAAAAATAAAATTTTAAAATATATATTTCTTTTTATTCCTCCCACCTCCTAAATTAATATTTAAAGCTCTGAACATACTTTAAGTCTGTACATTCTCCAACAAGATGTGGTTAGCATATGTTCGTGAACGAATAGCATATAACCTAACAAGTGCTATAGAGAATCTATCACAACACTTTAGTAATTTAGAATTTGATGCTGCCCATGAAGCCGAGTATGGATTCGAAAGATTCTATACGTATGAGGAATGTATGGATATGGCTAGAAAATATGAAAAAGCGGCAGAAGCCTGTAACATATATTTACATACTTCTGATTTAAAGTCTTTTCTGTACACGATGCAAGAAATGGGATTTGAGGAGCATTTGGATGAAGTAAAGAAGTTTTTGTCACCTGAAATTATTCAAGAAGTGTTTGAAACCTAATTTATAAGAAATAAAAAACTTTAATATATTTATTTGTTTTATTCAATCATTAAATAATTATTATATAAATTGTATACATTAGTAAGTGCGCATATACATGGTGATTTAGAATGATAAAAACAATGAGCTTCTCCTTCTTGTAATTTTGGATTTTCATCAAGTTCTATGACTGGTTTTAATGAATATTTTCGGATGCATACGGATTTCTCTCTCCCTTTCACATAAACTTGATCCGCCTTTTCTGTTAGATTCTTGATTATTTCAGAAAATTTGTGAATTGGTGTATATCCTTCATTCCAAGGAATACAGTGATGATTTTTCATTAACCATACAGCTTGTTTATCTAAGTCAGGTGGTAGGTATTTTATATCAAATGGTGATTTAAAGATATAGTGGCATATTTTGTGTCCATCATAGGCAGCCAACTCTTTGGGAATAAACTTCTTATTTTCTATGTTAAATCCTTGCACATCGACAATTAATAACCTCATAATTCCAAAAGTGAGAATTGTTTAATCATAGATTTCTTGTCGGAATATTCTTGTAGTTGTTGTTTTAATTTTTTCAGCTCTTCTAAAAAGTAGGATACTCGAAGTTCTAGATCTTCACCCATAATGGTAGGAAAGAATAGTAGAGCATTGATTTTATATAGTTAGATATGTGCTTTAAAGTTGTCTAACATTTTTGGTTAATGGATTGTAGCTAAATACTTTGTCATGCATAATAAGACAATAGGCAGATATTTTGTCTTTAAGATCATCATGTAATTCAAACTCAACTCTCATAAAAATAGGTCCGGATTCTATTGTTTCTTTCTGATGTGAACAATCGATATATACGATAGGAGCATAAGTATTAAATTCCTTTGGAGAAAAAATGGGTTCAGGTGTTATTCCATAGTAAGATTTTTGAAATTGTGAAAGCATTTCATATAATGATGCAAATTTATTTTTAGCAAAGTCTAAAAATAGATCGTTGTAGGGATATCTCTCAAAGTTTAAAAATACTTTGATGTTTCGTAATTTAACGTTGGAAAATAGAGACATATCAGTTGTTGATTTATCCCTTAAGTCTTTTTGAAAAGCAATTGCTACATGACGTGGGGTATTAACTTTCGTAGATGTTTTGACAGGCCAGTTATGACTATTCGTTTTTAATAATTCTGGGTATTCGATGAGTTACCAACTCCGGAAAGCAATTATTATATCAGTATTCTTATTAATTATTTTAGATAATGCTAATTCTTGAGGAATAGCTACTGAAATGTGAGGTATATTCCAAGTTAGATTCGTAAGCTCAATTTTTGGATTTTCATCTGCAGTATTAATTGTTGCATTTTTGTCCGAATTATCTCGTACTAAAATAAGTTCTTGTTTGGCATTTAAAATAATTTTTTCTACTCATGTCAATAAAAACCTTTTTTGTATGTTCAATAGTAATTGCGGAAGATAGTCCATTGTTTTATACACATTTTCATTGTGCTTCAATCACCATGGTGATTGAACTACAAAGTTCACTTTGTGCGCGAGTATATTTTTACAAAGGTGGCGTTGACCGGTGCCGCGTCAAAATCTTTATAATTTCATTGACATTTTTTGACATCTTAAAAAGAAAAATATTACTAATCCCATTTTATTAACAGTAACATTCGTAGAAAAAGTATAGTGTAAAACTCGCATGGAATGACCATTTCCTACTCGTATGATTTGCAGCACTCGCCTGCGGCATCGTGCTGCAAACGTCATACTCGTAGGTAATGCATGTCATTCCATGCTCGTTGTACAATATACTATTTTTGTAGTCTTCAAAAAACCCCATTAAGAATTTAAGCGGAATGCAAAGATTAAATAATCCTGTCGTTGCATCAACAACTTGTGAAGATTCCATAGGAAACCAACCTGCGTTTTTAAGTTTATTGCATTCATTTTTATTATACGACATGTATCCCTTTATTGTCGAAGTTAACCCAACGTCTCTAACTGAATCTATTGTAACACCGTTTAGTTGATAACGCATTTCTTTAAAAAGGAATGCAATCCCATCGTTTATCAATTTTAATGTATTTGAGATAGCATTATTATCTTTTGTTAGTTTACCCTCTATGTAAAGAAAGCTTTCGGAAGGAAGAGTATACTTGTCTACTTCATGAACGAGTATTATAATTTCATCATTAATTCCCAATTTTGTAGGTAGGTATGGTTCATAACCATGAACTTCGGAATGTACAATTGAATTATCTATGAAAAGACCTTCTGCTACGTTAAGGATATCCATTATACTAAAACCTTTAAACCTAGAGATTTCAAAAAGCTTATATTTTCAGGTGTTATCCCTTGTGTGTTTCTCTTTCTACTAATCTTTGGTTTACGATGTTTAGTCTTCTTATAGTTTTTATTAGTTTTTGTGGGCAAATTGAAGGTTTTTCTATTATAAAGGATAACCATTATACTTCTTTTATATGCAACCTTATAGTTACATTTTCGTTTCGAAAATCAACAATATTTAAATCTTGGTCTATTACCTGTATTGTTATTTTATCTATTACTTTTACTGTAACAGGAAAATAAATAATATTTTGGGGACTTTCTATTATTTTAAATCCAGGGCTAACATTAGAGAAAAACTGATGAATAATGTGTACTGGCTTTCCGTTCAGATAGGAACCTTCTGCGATACTGCAGTCTATGCATAAAGAATTAACTTTTATAATCTCTGCTGGATTTTGCGATGTTCTTGGAACTCCATCACCAGATACAATGCCCTTATTAAAACCCAAAAGTTTTCCTATTGTTCCATCTTTAAACTCAATATCTGTAGTAGACTTTATTGTTGATTTTAATGTGTTGTTATTTGCATAGAGGTGAAACGAAATATTTCTTTTTTGAAATTCAGTCTGTAAATATTTATTAACATCGTCCATTTCATAACTTCCCGTAGGAATTTTTAAAAATTCATTATTTTTTCCAAAAAATACTTTATTATTACTTTAATCAATATTTGGTATTGCATTAAAAGTTTCAAAGTTGGTAAGTCCTACAACGTAGGAAGTGTTAGGATCTAAGTAAATAGGTGGATGGAAATCTGCTTGAAGTATAGCTGAATTTGCGGAAAGAGCTATAGTAAACGACATGATGGTCGTAATAAGAGTAAAATGGAAACACAATTACGCATTATTATAAATAAACTGTAATGATAACTGTCCACAAGTTGAGGTATTAAAAGATTGATATTTTTCATAGTTATATTTAATATTGTTGTTGCTACCATCGCTATAGAAATAAGTTATAACTTCATTTGGTGGTCGTAAATTTCCAAAACTATGAAAGTAAATTATGTTATTATTATTTTTAACATACGCTGTCCAGTGAGTGCCTTCCCCCATATCGTCATCTAAATTTATAATACCTGTTTCATATTTTTTTATTTTTTTGGGTAACTTATTTCTCATAAAGACACCTCTAAAATGTGGCAACTTTAATATTTTCGCATACTTTAATAAATCTATATTTGTCAAAGGTCGGCGAGGTAGCAAATTTAACAGTTTTTTGAATATGGTTTTAAATATAGACCACACCCTTGCTTATATGGTTTTAAATAAAGACCTTTTCCAATTGATATTTTTTCCATTTCTTTGTTGTGTCTTGTTTGTTCTTCTAATTTTTTTTGCCCGTTTTTAGCTGAATTTACTGCTTGCGCAATGCAATCAGCGCCCCCGCTTAGGGCTCCTAGAGCAGATAAACCAGCAAAAATAGGTATTAAAGGTAAAATTCCACCAGTTTTTGGATTTGGAATAATTCTTTGTTTAGGTTCTTTTATTTTTAATTTTTTAATCGATGATAAAGCTGTGCTGGCAGCATTCCTTATATTAGCAAACTTTTTTCCAACCAGCTCTTCACGTGCTTTTCTTACACCTTGGTTAAAGGATATTTGACCTCCTTTCTTGCGTTCTTGTTTTCTTTTTCTTATTCCCATACCGAGTTTTGTTTTTGCTTTCATGATTCCGGCCACAGCCAAGGATGACAGTTTTTCGCCTAGATTTAAATCTGAAGCTTTAAATCTATTAAATGCCTTTTTATCTAATATTTTATCTGCCTCGTTTCTGTTTTTTAAATCGGAATATTCCGAATATGCTATATCGTGCTCTTTGCAAGCTTCGTCTAATAAATTAATTCCCTTATCACCTCGGGCAAGCCTTTTATTTAACTTTGTACCAGGCCCACAAAAGTTATAAGAAGGAATATGGAGCTCTACTGGTAATTTATTAATAAGAGTATTTAATAAACCACTACCTGTTCTCTGTCCTTCCACGCAGTGAATGACATTATTATGTCTAATCATTATATATAAATGATTTAAAAACGCAAATAACCTTACTTAAATAGCGATGTTCAAACAATGAAGATCAAAAAACAAGATTTTTCTTTACCGATAAAAAATTTTGATTTATGTCATGATAATTATCGAAAACATGGACAATTATTTGGTGGAAACTGTAAAAGATGTTTAATAGTAGGACCATCGGGTTGTGGGAAGACAAATGTTATGATTTCTCTTATAACACACCCTAATGGATTAAGATTTGAAAATATATATGTGTACTCAAAATCCTTATATCAATCAAAATATGAATATCTAAAAAGGCTTTTTGCTCCACTAAAGTTTATTGGTTATTTTGAATCATCGAACGCTGAGGATATTGTTTCACCCACTGAAATCAAACCAAATTCATTGATTGTATTTGATGATATAGTATGCACTGATCAAAGTCTAATGAGGGATTATTTTTGTTTCGGACGTCATAAAAATACAGATTGTTTTTATTTGTGTCAAACATATTCATCAATCCCTAAACAACTTGTACGTGGTAATGCCAACCTCTTGGTAATTTTTCAACAGGATGCTACAAACTTGAAACATATATATGATGATCATGTAAATGGTGACATGAGCTTTCAAGAGTTTAAAAACTTGTGTTCAATGTGTTGGAAACATAAATATGACTTTGTCGTTATTGATAAAGACTGTGAATTTAATGGTGGCCGCTATAGAAAAGGATTTGATAATTTTATTTCCACTATATAACTCTCTGACACAACGATAATTTTCTAGTATACAACCTACCTTTTGTAAAGATGGACGAAAAAACAGCGAAAGAGTTGGTAAAAACTAGACAAGCCGTTAGACAAAAGTATAAAGCTTTAAAATCAGATTTATCTGATAAAGAAATTCGTATGGAAAAAGAATTTAAACCAATAACTCAACCTTTGCATGAATTAATTCAGACAATTAAAACAGAACCGTTCATTAAAAAAGAAGTATATTCACCACAATTAGTTTCGACCCCAAAATTTCAATTTCCTACGCCAGAGGTCAATCAAAGGAAATCAAATGCATATAGTAAATATCTTTCAACACACATGCCCTCACTTTTAGGAGATGAAGAAGTATTTTTTGAAGATTCGCAACAGTTAGGAGAATCAAGCCCTGAAACAACAATTGAACCAACTATAGGTGAGTTGCGACAAGATGTTGTAGAATTAACAAGAACACCTGCTTATGAAGAATATTTGGAAGATTCACTTCTAAGACCTTTCGTGGATGGGCTAATAAAAGACACGGAAGGCAAATTTGATAACAAATATGGGTTTAGCCAGGATGTTGATGCAGATAAATATAAGATTGCTAATTCTGTGGTGGATTTCATAGGAAAAGATTTTAAAGTTGAAGGAGTTAGGTATGAGGGAACACCTGGATTGTATGAGCTTCTTTTTAAAAAAGAACCTGTTGGTTATACATCAAATGATATGGAAAATTATATGGATGTTTTGAATAGGACAAATGCATATAGACGAAATTTTGATCCTAATAGTCAAATTCAAGGTTCGACCGACACTAAATACTTGACAATAGTTAAACCTTACTTATTACAAAAAGGTATATTAAAACGTGGAAGCACAACAGAGACAGGTTATCGTGCAGTTCTACCAAGCACTTCACGTGTGTTACCTCCACAAAGACCGCGTTCTACAAGAAATCTGTCTACAAAAAGTGGAAAGGGGGGAGCTATGTTAAATTTATCAAAAAAGAAATTAGATTACGTTTATTATGACGATCTAAACGAAATCATAGATAGATTGAAATTGTTGATGTCATCGCAAATGGCTGGACATACTGGTCATCAAAATGAAATAATATCGATTTTAGAAGAACTAAGAGAAGAAAAATAATTAAATAAATACTAATTCTCACATGTTTACTCCTTATTCTACCGCTGGCAACAACCATGTCTATTGACAAGTTTGGTTCCCCCATCTTTGGCAAACATAATAAAGAACATAACATTATAAAACTTGTTGACTTTAGTGCTGTTAAACTATATTATAATTTGGTATTACCTTTTATGGGAAATTACTCTCTGTCCGAGAGTTTACCATTTATTACAAGACAAACGAATTACGTATGTTTTTCCTATGGAATCGGCTACAATAATTGGGACAGAGTATCCAAAAAAATATGTTTTTTTAAAAATTAATGGAAAAAAGATCACTGACCCTGTAGGTATTCGGTTAAAGAAAGGGGATGTTCTTTCTTTTCATCGTCCTGAAAATAGCCATTTAGAAGATTTTTATGGTGAATTGTTAATAAAATGTCCTGCAGAAGTAACAAACTAAACATTTAGAAGTCATGAGTAAACAAACCAACATCAAGGAAGATCTAGTCAACGAGTTACATAAACCTGCTAGAAAAAATTTTAGACGACGACGGGTTATTATTAAAAATTTAAACGATTTATTTCAAGCAGATTTGGTGGAAATGATACCTTATGCAAAACTAAATAAAGGATATATATATATATATATATATATATATATATATATATATATATATATATATATATATATATATATATATATTAAGAAAAATTTTAAAGCTTGCGAAAACGCCTCCAACTAACATACATACAGATCAAGGAAGAGAATTTTTCAACAAAAACTTTAATAAATTAATGAAAAAATATGACATTAATCACTACAGTACATTTTCCACAGTCAAAGCAAGTATTGTTGAAAGGGTCAACAGAACTTTAAAAACTCTCATGTGGAAACAATTTAGCTTGCAAGGCAATTATAAATGGTTGGATATCCTAAATAATATTGTTTTTAAGTATAATACAACTAAACATAGAACAACAGGATTAAAACCTATTGATATAAATGAAGAAAATGAAAAAGATGTTCTAAAATCAACTTATAATAATATAAAAACAATTGACCCCAGAAAATCAAAATTTAAACAAGGGGATTATGTTAGGGTTAGTAAATACAGGGAGGCTTTTCAAAAGGGATATACACCAAACTGGTCAAATGAAATTTTTCAAATTAAAGAAATTAAATTAACCAACCCAAGAACATATCTGCTGACAGATGATAAAAATGAAATAATTTTAGGTAGTTTTTATGAACCGGAGTTGCAGAAAGTCAAACATTCAAACATGTATCTCGTGGAAAAGGTGCTAAGAAGAAAAGGAAACAAAGTTTATGTTAAATGGTTGGGAATGGATAAATCACACAATTCTTGGATATTAAAAAAAGATGTAATATAATAAAATAAAAAAACTTTATATTTAACAACATGGTTTTATTTACTTCTTATATATCTATATTAAATTCATGTCACTTATGTACAACAATATCACTAGAGCTTGATCAGCACTGTCATTTTTCTTCACAAGAATCTTTTCCTTAGTCTCTTTTAAAACAATTGAGAAATAGAATCTTCTGCAAAGAGGACAATGTGCGTTTGTTTTCGTCCACTCTGTTAAACACTTTATACAAAATTTGTGTGTGCATGAATTGGGTGTGCAAATTTCTTCTCTTCTCATGGAATACAAACAAACAGGGCATCTGCTTCTGTCTTCTTGTTTAAGTTTTTTCACCGATTTTCTGCAACCAACCAGCTTTCGTTTTTGAATCATATTTCTAGCAAATGTTTCAGAAACCGTGTGCGTATAAATTTATAGATATTCCTACACTCAAGTCAAGCACACATGGTCGAGGTGGGAGGATATGAGCTTGAATTGGTTGTAATAAAACAAAAATTATTTAAAACGTTCATTGTATATTTTCTTCCTATAATTTTCATCCAAAACATCCTTTAGTAGGGTCTCAGCATATTGAAGTCTATTTTGAAAGCGGTATCTATCCAACACATACTGCTCATAATCATTCTGGCGTGCTGCTTTGTAAGCAAACTTCCATGCAAACAATACATTGATTTTATTCATATTTTCGTTAATTGTAACCTTCTTCATAGTGTTTCTCTAAAATCACAAGCTTTATTCCCTCCTTTTATATCGCAGCATCGAAGTGTGTGCTCCAGCAATGTAAAACTATTATACAATTATAAGAATTCTTCTAAAGTTGTTTTTTCAATTTTATGGTTTGTGATTTTCTGCACATCCGGTTTGTTACACATTACACAGACGTCTGATAAAATAATCATATTATTATGTAGAACTTGCTCACACACTTTACATTTAATTTCATCTTTACAACAATCCATGGCACGCTTATAATGGGTGTTTACATGTATGTGTTTACCACGTTGTGGTTCTATGGTTAATAAAAAAGTAACACTCGTGATCTAGCAGCTTTGCTTATTGGTTATCTGGTTCTTCACAAAGAGGTTAATAAAATAACACATAAATACAAGGAATACAAACTTTTTATTTAATACATCTAGATACATTTGTATGGATAATTTTTCTAAGAGTTTTAAGTTTATCTGGAGCGTTGGAAAAGTAAAGGTGTGTTTTGTTTGTTCTCTGGAACTGATTAAAAATATCCAACATTACTGCTGTCTCCATATCTGTGATTATACTAGGATCTTCTTTGTACACAAACTTCGTAAGGTCCACGGTTGGTATCATATGTTTTATAACTTTGACGGTGGGATCGTAAATTTCTCCTTTAAACACGTTCCAAAAATGAATGTTGCCTCCTATTTCATCATAGAAAATCTTTTTACATTTTGGTTCTACATGTACATTATATTTTTAGCAAGTTCCCAAACCATTAAAGTTGCAGGTAAACAGGACCCGTAATACTGGTTCCGACTGAATACTTCTTCAATGTTGTCAAGAATAATTTTTAATATTTCCGACATGTTAATTGCCTGTCGGTCAACAGTATAATAACCATTTCTTATAAGCTATTCTATTTAGATTACAAATTTCAGTCGTGTGTCGACGTTTTGTAGGTGTTGTGTCGACGTTTTGTAGGTGTTGTGTGAAGAGTGTTTTTTGTTGTCTGTTTTTTGTTTTTGTTTTTTTTGTTTTTGGAGCGGGGAGAGGAGAGGGGAGCGGAGAGGGGAGCGGAGAGGGGAGCGGAGAGGGGAGAGGAGTGGTGTGAAGAGTGGGGGGATTTGGTGGGGTGAAGAGTGGGGGGATTTTGGTGGGGCGAAGAGTGGGGGGGGGGATTTGGTGGGGTGAAGAGTGGGGGGATTTGGATTTTGGATTTGGATTGATCTCGTACCGGTGAAAGATAACTACTTGTGTGGTACCTCATTTTAAAGGTCTTCAAAAAAGAAACATTTTACCGCGAACCCGAGGTCTGTATCGTAATTTGTTCTTAAATGGCAAACCTTTACAAATTAAAAATCGTGAAAAAAATGTAAAATTTAAATACCTTTATAACTCTTGTAACTGTTGTTCAAAATGACCACCATAAACGTCTTGACAGTAATGAAGTCGATTTTGGAACTCATTTTTGAGAATGGCTGGTGTTATTTCTTGGCAGAGTTCCAAAATCGACTTTATTACTGCCAAGAAGTTCATGGTGGTCATTTTGAACAACTTCTAAATTTTTAATCTTTTTTTCACGATTTTTAATTTCTATAGGCTTTTAGGCTTGCCATTTAAAAAAATTAAGATACGGACCTAGGGTTTGCGCCGCGGTAAAATATTTCTTTTTTGAAGGCCTTTAAAATGAGGTACCACGTGGCATAAGATTGCATTTCAAATTTTAGTTTTCTTTGCTGTGTAACACAGAGGGGGAATTTAAAAAAAATCTCTTGCTGGTCAGTCTCGCGGTCTAAATAAAAAACCGTTAATTTATGATTATAGGATAAATTTGATTGTAAGTCATTGTCAAGATAATGACAGCAATCATTGTTATCGGCTATCTTTCATTTTATAATCATGTTAGAAAAGTTAAACATATTTACCCAGTTGCACAGACAATAATTTCTCCAGACCAACGTCGAAATCGTGTTACCATTGATGACTGTCCGCTTTCTTCAGGTGACAAAATGTCACAATAAATGCCAAATAAACATATTAGTGTCTGTGTAGTGTTTTGATATATTAAACTGTGAAGTGTCGAGTACTTGCAAACGTACGATTTTTGATCCTCGGAGGCAATGTGCCAAAAAGAATTTGATAAAAAAATTTGTCAAATACGCCAAAACTTTCTTTTATTAAATTGTCAATCCGATGAAACCAAAGCTCGACTCTTAGCTCTTCAAGCTCAAGAAAGTAACGCATGGCTTAATGCCCTTCCGTCCTCTTCTATAGGAAATCTACTTGACAATAATTCTTTCAGAATTTCAGTTTCTTTAAGACTTGGTCTGCCTGTGTCTGGTGAACACACCTGCATTTGTAGCGAATCTGCTGATATTTATGGCTCCCATGGGCTAAGCTGCAAAAGAAGTGCAGGACGTGCATCGAGACACAGACAAATTAATGACATTCTTAAACGTGCTCTAGTTTCTGCAGAATGTCCTGCTAAACTTGAACCTGCTGGAATATATAGGAATGATGGTAAACGAGTAGACGGAATGACATTAATTCCATGGAAAAGAGGTAAACAACTTTTATGGGACGCCACCTGCAGCCATACTCTAGCAAAATCATATTTGGATAAAACATCAAAATCGTTTGGTTCTGCTGCTCTTATTTCGGAAAACAAAAAACACGTCAAATATAAAGATCTGAAAGACAGATTTTATTTTGTTCCATTTGCTGTTGAGACACTGGGCCCTTGGGGTGAGGAAGCTAAGAGACTTGTTTCTGAAATAAATTTAAGAATTTTTCCTGAACAATCTCGAGGTTTTCTCACCCAAAGAATAAGCCTGGCTATCCAGCGAGGAAACGCGGCGTCAGTGATGGGTACCCTTAAGGAGGATTCTGGTCTTGACGAAATATGGGATATTGAGGTAAAAATTATGTCGATATCTTTTTCTTTTTTCTAGTTTTAGTTTTCTTTTTGATTTACATTATTAATAATTATAACAATAAAATTAGAAATAGAAAATCTTAATAATCAACATTTTAGAAACATAGAAATTGAATCGTATAGAACTGAAAGTCAATAAATCTTAGAAGTTCTTGTTCTAGGAGATATGGCATTTAAATAAACTTAATAATTATTAATTAATTTTTGTTTTACTAACTACTTTACTTTCAGCGAAAAATTTTTTTTTTTCAAAAATTCACTTTGTAATAAAATTATCGTATTTTTTTGGTTCACCGTATACATTTCAGTTTAGTTAGAAGTATAGTCAAATCTCCCTTAAGAGTTATCATTTCTACGTTTTGTTTTTCTGTTTACATTGCTGCTGGTTAGTTATTTGCTATCAAAAGCCAATGACTTTCGCCCATAAACACACAAAAGAGACAAAATTCATCAAAAGAAATTGAAATTTTGGTTTGTACTTTCCCTTTTTGTACCGTGTCCCGGAAAAATTCTACTAACTTACTTACTAAGTAAGTAAGTAAGTAATGGAAAATTACCAAATAAAACTTTACGTCCAGATTCACTAAGAAGGTTTAAGATTTAGTACTGGTTTAAATTAAGATCTTCTAGTTGATCAGTTATGTTTTGACAAGTTTTTGTCCAGTCATTGTTTGTAAGTCGTCATTAAAACGACTGAATTATTCTGATATTTCAGCGATTTGCTTGGTTTCCAAATGATTTTCATCTTGGAACGGGTTGCTAGAATGAACTTAGTTCTATTATTGTCGAAAGAATGTACTAAAATTGCCATTTTCTTAATAAATTTGCGGAAAAGCTCAAAAATAAGTTAATATTATAAAACTTAGTTGTCTCATTCTTACACTTGTCAGTTTAAAACTTTTGGTTGTCAAATTAGACCGGACTAGCGTTGGAGAATGTGGGTGTTAATTTCTTTAATTAATTATGTTAGGTCATGTCTCTTTTGAATATTTATGCCGAAAAGTTTTTTTTCCAGAACAGCAAGGCTAAAAGAAACAAAATAATAGGAGTTTCCAACTCTTAGGCCGGCCGCACATCAAAGAAACTTGAAACGCGAAACAGGAAACATTAAACTCTCCTGTTTTCATGTGCGGCCGGCGCCGGCCTAAAGGTCACTAGAAATTAAAAAATGTTTGCCAAGAAAAATATCGATTTAAAAGCATTTTATTTAGCAAAGAATTTAGTATTTGAAAATATTTTAAAAAATAAAGTTAATTGAATGCATCAGGCAAAATTATTATTATTTTTTTAATTTTAATAAATTAAATATTTAATAATTTTTTCTGGTCTTGTGGTTAATATATGTAGGTTTCTAGATAACAGAAAATTCATTATGTAGACTGCCAAATAAATCTCTAGTAACCGATAAATTCCCCTTGTCAGGATATTATGTTATGCGGGAGGGGATATTTTACTGTACAAGGTGATATTAAATATGTAAAGAATATTTCAGAATGTGATTCCTAGGCTGATTGTAAGTTAAAGAAGTCCATATGTATGTCCTAAAATGCTTCGTTTTCGGAATACAGGCAGATCAAGACCCTTTGACTATCCAAAACTATTTTTTTGGAACAGACCTGAATTACCTTGATACTCGGCTATATTCTGCGCTTTATTTAAAAACAATTTTTCGTGCTTTTTGTTTAATAGGACATCGCCTTTTATATATAAGTATTTAGCCAAATATCCGTTGGTATTGGCCGTTTTAAAACTTTTTAAAAAGGGTAAACGAATGACTAATTTATTACATAATTTCAAAACGATGCAAGATATGGAATTTAGCGAACAATAAATTTAAGAACTAAATAGGCGTCCTAATTTGTTAATTAAAAGTAGTTACTGGTACAGTAAAAAAAGCTTGGCATAACTAGCTTTCTCCCGCGACTTCGTCCGCGTGGTATAGGTGATAATAGTGTAGTTTTGATGTCATGATTATGAATATATGAAACATGAGTTAGGTTAGGTTAGGTTAGGTTAGTTATACTCGTATCTAGAGGAATTTCAATATAACATGACGCAAAATCGGGGTCGAACACAGGGAACTGATAGAAAAGGTAGGTAAATGCAGTGGCGGCACCTGAAAATTTAGATGTGTCGTATCTCAGTTCCTACGCATGGGACTTACACTAAATTATAGGATGTTACTATTGGGTACTCTATAAACATTTTAGTAAAAAAATATTTAGATTTAAAATTTGCGAAAAAAAGTTAATGTTTTGGGCCGCTTCACCTGAGATCTGAGAAAGTTCTGAAGAAAACTTTACTTACCATATTTTTTCATAAAGTATATCAACTTTTATCGACAAATTCCAAATTTGGTAAAAATATTCTAATTTTCCTTAACGAAATGACATTTTAAATTATTTCTTAGACAAAATATTTTAGGGTCAAAATTTTAAAACCTAATTAATCAGGATATTAGAGGTAATTCAATGAAATTTGAATTCTACCGATAAAATCTGATTAAAGTTATGAAAAAAACATGAGAGTAAAATTTTCTTCAGAACTTTCTCAGATCTCAGGTGAAGCGGCCCAAAAACTAACTTTTTTTCGGAAATTTTAAAATTAAATAGTTTTTTCACGAAAATGATTGTAGAGTACCCAGCAGTAACATCTTATAATTTGGTGTGGGTCCCATGCGTAGGAACTGAGATAAGACAATCTGAAATTCCAGGAGCCGCCACTGGACTGTAAATGAAATGAAATTAATATTAGATTTTGCCACGTTGTATTTATGAATTATTGCTCCTAAAACTATTTCTATTTTTCCACAAAATGAACCAACTTCACCAAAGGAAAAGCACTGAAAAGTATGAAATAAATAATATTCGTCAACTTAATTTTGTTCATTTTTGTAAAATATTAATTTTTTCTTTTTAGTGCACCCATTCTTCCCCTCTCCCTTCATCTTATCTCCCTCTCTTTGAATTTGTAATAGTCATGTTATATTAGCTTTTTTTGACCTCAATAACCCCAAGAATGACATATCAGTTGACATTTTGGACGAAATTCCAAACCCTCGCCCCCGCAGTTAATTTTTATAACATCTGTTACACAAAATTAGCTTTTCTGATCTAATAACCCCGACAATGTTACACTGGTTAACATTGTTGGACAAATTGCCAATAGAGTTTCTGACCCCAATAATCCCAAAAATGACACGTTTAACAGTTTTGAAAAAATTTCCAGCTGCTCCATTCCCCCCCCCCCCTCCCCGTTATTTTTTTTAACATACACTAAGCAAAATTACATTTTATGGCCTCAATAACGAAGAAATTGATATTTATCACTCTTGGAGAAATTTTCAGTCGTTCCCTTTTATCCCCCCTTCCCGATAACTTTTTTAACATCTGTTAGACAAAATTGGATTTTTGACATCTATAACACCGAAAATTATACCTACATAAGTTAACGTTTTTGATAAAATTGCCAGTCGCTTCTCATCCCCCCCCCCCCCTCCCCCACTTTAACTGTCTTAACATCTATTACACAAAATTAAATTTTCTGACCTTAATAACGCCGAAAATGGCATATTTTTGGAATAAATTGTCAATCGCTCTCTTTTTACACCGCTTTCCGTTATTTTTTTTACCATCTGTTAGACAGACATATACCGTCAATATTGATTTTTTAAAATAGAACACCCTATATATTATATTATTTTTAAATTCTACGATACATTCTGAATGGTATGTTATACAAAAAGTTGTATAACATACCATATCTATAAAATCAACGGTTTTCGATATATTGACATTTAAATATTTTTTTCAAAAAATGCATCCGTGGATTTTTAGTTGTAATTGAGGAGCCCCATTCAATAAGGGGACATGCGCTCGGCCCGGCCCGGCGGACCCAACCCAACCCTGAATATATATGCAATCCAACCTTTATGCGTCGCGTTTTAGAAACAATTAAAAAACAATACCTTAACGTTGATTCTCAGCAAACTTCCAGCGGGAAAGTTGTTCCTTATAGTCTAAAGAACAATCGTGCGAAGGCACGAGATATTTTGACCAAAAATAAACAAATTAGAGCAGTTTGAACCCAGCGTTGCGCGCCGCGTGTATATACATTTCGATGCGTGCGTAGTAATGTTTGAACATTATCATTATTAAGAAGATAGTTTGACGTTTAAAATATACACAATGATTGTAAAAAAGTGTTACAAGAATAAAAATTGTTTTATTAAAAGTATATTATCAAATATAAATTTTTGGTAACACAAAGCATTTTAATACAAAGGATTTTTTAATATGGAACATTATAGCATTAATTTTTAAAACGTAGGAAAAGCATGCATCATAATCATTTCACTTTTTTGGGCTTACTGCCTTTAACAGCTGTGTTTTGAAAAAGGTTTTCCTAAAATTTGCAACCTTCAGGACTAAGATATTTAACCAAGTTTTCAAATCATTCAGTTTTTCGCGAGAAATTCCGACATCTTTAGCAAGCGACGATTTTTCTAAATTGTAAAAAGTGGTGAAAATTAATTATTTTGCACATGGCCACATTGACGTCTGTTCCAGTTATAATGAAATCACGCAACTATTATTCTCGAGGAAGTAATCACTTTTGAAAATGTAGAAAAATCGGCGCTTGCTAAAGATGTCGGAATTTCTCGCGAACAACTGAATGATTTGAAAACTTTGGTTAAATATCTTAGTCCTGAAGGTTGCAAATTTTATAAAAACCGTTTTCAAAACACAGCTGTTACAGGCGGTAAATCCAAAAAAGTGAAACGATTATGATGCATGCTTTTCCTACGTTTTAAAAATGAATGCTATAATGTTTCATATTAAAAAATCCTTTGTATTAAAATGCCTTATTGTGTTAACACAAATTTATATTCGATAATATAATTTTAATAAAACAATTCTTATTCTTGTAACACTTTTTTACAATTATTGTGTCATCTTTTAAACGTCAAATTATCTTCTGTAATGTTCAAACTACTACTACGCACGCATCGAAATATACGCGCGGCGCGCAACGCTGGATTAAACCTGCTCTAATTTGTTTATTTTTTGTCAAAATATCTCGTGCCTTCGCACGATTGTTCTTTAGACTATAAGGAACAACTTTCTCGCTGGAAGTTTGCTGAAAATCAACGCTAAGGTATTGTTTTTTCATTGTTTCTAAAATTCTACGCACAAAGGTTGGATTTATATACATTCAGGGTTGGGTAGGGTCCGGTCGGGCCGGGCCGAGCGCATGTCCCCTTATTGAATGGAGATCCTCAATTGCGCATTTTTTTATTATTATTGTTACCTATTACCTGAATTAATTTATTTTGACACAAACATTTACTTCTTGTCAAAAATTCTTCAAATTGTGTAGATCTATCTAATTTCAAGTAATTCTGTACACTTTAAAAATGGTGCGGTTAAGTGAAAAAGAAAGGATAGAGCTACTAATGATGCTTGGCTATGGAGATAGGATACGTACCCAAACAGAAGTGTTGAGTACGCATGTACGCGTGGTTGCACTGTTGGTCTGTTATCAGAGGCGTCGATACCGAAAATAAGTACGTACATACGTATACGGTATTTGAGAGAAATAATTTAATTCATGGGCGTTGCCGTGATTGTGTGAAATAAAAAAATCGGTTGAGTGCGAGTTCGACTCGCGCATAGAGGGTTCCGTGCCACATACAATATTGAGAATATCTCACAGGACGCAAAAGTCTCATAACTATGGTAAGGCTAACACTTAAATAAATAGCAAGAGGCGGCCATGCCGGAAATAAGTCAGTGCGTATAGGTTATATAACTGATTAGTAGGGCTGGCACCATTGGTCTGTTGCCAGAGGCGTTAATGCCGAAAATAAGTACGTACGTATACGATATTTGACAAAAATTATTTTATTCATGGGCGTTGCTGTGATTGTGTGAAATACAAAACGGTCAAGTGCGAGTTCGACTCGCGCATATAGGGTTCCGTACCACCGTAAGATTATGTTTATATATTGTTAATAAATTTGCAGATGTTTCATCCCATATTCTTGTTGTACGGTGTCACAATGTCACATAGTTAAGAACGTTCAAAAAAGTAAGACGTCATAAAATCGTAGAAATATGTTAAATGCGTAGTTGTAGTTTTACTATTGGAGATATATTCTTGAAAGTGGGTAGGTTTGAATGTAGACACAAAAGTACACCCCCTGAAATTTCGTGCGCATGTCTAGCCCTCTTGGTTTTTCGCGTGGTACGCATTTCGGTCTACTGCGCAGATGTCAATAAACGAAAAATAAAGTCGAACCAAAATTGGGAAAAAAGTTATAAAGTTAAATACATAGTGGTACCTTTACAATTGGAGATATATTCATAAAAGTGAATGGGTTGAAATGTAGACACCAAAGTCCATCTCCTGAAATTCCGTGCGCATGTGTAGCACGCTCAGTTTGCGCGAAGTACGCATTTTGGGCTACTGCGCAGATTTCAAAAAACGAAAAATATAAAAAACGACAAATGAAGAAGTCGAAAAAGTAGGAAAAAAAGTTAGAAGAAAAAGTGCCCCATAAAATAAAAAATTAATGTGCGCGCCGACTGGTACTGTATGGCAGAAGAGGATGACTAACGGTCGACTTATGCCCCGCCCGACTATACGATTTACGATTTATAATTTTTTTGGCTTGCCATTTAAAAATGAATTAAAATACGGGGTTTGCAGTAAAATGTTTATTTTTTGAAGACTTTTAAAAGAAGGGACCACACGGCATAGGTTTGCATTCAAAATTCTTGACCTCAACTCCCTAGCGGCACCCCCAAGGGGGTTGCAAAAGTCAAATTACATAAAACAGTAGCTTTATTAACCAATAAGATACAACTAAAATTTGGTGTCTCTATCTTTATTAATAGCGAGGATATTTACCAATACTAAGACTTTTTAAACACCCTGTATGTTTGCTTAGGTATTTCGCATTCTCAAATTACACAATGTGAATAAATAAATATCTGTATTTTATTTTCAAATTGGATCCTAATTTCATTTCCAAGTAGGTTAGAGCGGTCCCTGGAATAACCCTGCAAAGCTTTTTACCAAACACTGCAAAATTATTACACGTAACAAGCTTTACCAACCACCATAATTTCAAGTCGATGGCCCCTAAATTAGGGGTACTTTGCTCTTGACATTTTTTATAAAAACTTATTGACTGGGGGTCAAAAATGACACAATCTTTACCAAACTTGGTAACTTGATTGTATGCACCAACCTTTAACTCAAAACACGATTTGGTGATGTTAGCCCCTAAAATAAGGGCACTTTGCTCCTGGAAATTTTCAAATAAGCTTATTGACGGGGTCTACATTGAACCGATTTTTGCCCAACACTGCAAAATTGTTACACATAACAAGCTTTTGTCGCACAAATTCGACCCTTAGTTCGTTTTTGAAAAATAATTTTCGAGACGGCTACCATCCCGAATAATTAAAATTACCGCCCAGAAAACCTCTGCAGAGAATTCTCTGAACGTGGTCGGGGTGAATACGGTCCCTCTCGGCTTCTACTATGAAGTAACTACTTTCGACGTTGACAAAGAATATCCGGGACAGCCGTCCTGCCTATCACCGATTTCCCCTGATTCGTTTTTCAGAATAAATTAATTTTGTCCCCATTGGATATTTCTCTCCCCAAGGATCCTAAATCCCCTCCCTGGGTTTAACTTAGTACGCTCCTCGGATGCGTACGTGCAATTGTTTGCAATTTGTTCTACAAGGCGCAAACAGCCTTGTTTCCCGGACTACTAAGTGATGTTCATTAAGTTTCAACCATTCAGAATGAAGGTCACCTGAAACGGAGCCATCCGTGGCGCCTTATTTCTAAATTTCCTTAAGACTATCACTTGTTTGCCCGGTTTGTCCATGTCGAGGGATGCCAGGTACGCATGGTACCGATTGGACAAACGACAGACAGCGCGTCTGTCTTTGTCATGGGTGAACACGCCATCTTTCCCCGCTAGCTGGAAGTTGCTAACAGTCCACCAAAGAAGAGGTGACGATAATGTTTAAAGTTTCCAAAAGAATGTTGAATTAGAAAGTATCTCCAAGATGGGACAAAGCCCGGAACGTCCTGGAGACTTTCTATGAATTGAGAAAGCTGGCACGGGCGTGTCCAGCAACGGGCGTGTCCAGCAACTCGGGTATCCTTAACTACCCGATAATTTTGCACTGAGGGAAAATTTCTTGCTTTGTCTTTGTCTGTTGTTTGAATCTACTTTTTATCAGGGAAATGTCCTGTCCTGTCCGTATAGTCACGCGAACCCCTTATTGCTATTTATGTACATGGTTGCGCGACTATAGCTAAACTTTACTAGTACTATGGCCGGAACATAGCCGCTACTGAAGGTACGTCCCTAATTAAGTATTTTTCCTAATGCCTAATCACTCTAAGAGCGTCTTTGCGGACTATGACGTAGTTACCGTTACTAATACATAATCACTCGAAGAGCGTCTTTGCGGACTGTAACGTAGTCACCGTTATTCCCTAACACTACCTTATTTACACTGTAACGACTAATCTAATCGCTGATCGCGTAACACTTATTTTTTACTGACTTTACGTAGTCAACGCTAACCCTATTTATACCTTCGCACGTACGTATTCCGCTAACCTATATAATCGCAATTTGTTCTTGGAGACGTCCGACTACCTAGAATAATATTTACATTGTCGTCCGCTCCCCAGGCGCGCACCTATGGGCATATCTTTACGACGCGCGAGTTTTTTCCAATTCAAGATTAGCCGCTTGGCTAAAACCCAAGGATACACAATGACATAATGGCTCGGCGGCATTATGTATGTCACTTTTGTTGTTATTAGCCAGGGCAACGCCTCTTGACTATAATATAAGTTATTTTTCCCTAATTATTGATTAGCGACTTGGCTAATGACCATGGACTAAATTCGTCCTGTTCCCTAGACACACCACATCGTCTGGATGCATTATGCCTGTTTTATTTTATTGTCGCTGGCCAAGGCGACGCCGCTGGACCAGAAGTTTCTTTTTCCATATTTATATTTTTTCCATTTCAAGATTAGCGACTTGGCTAATGTCCACAGACTAAGTTTGTCCTTTTTCCTTGATTACCATTTATTCCCAAGACGCGTACTTAGAATGGACTGCCTCTCTCGAAAATTAGCAAGGACAGTGCCGTCTGGCAAATAATTTTCCTGTACTTATATCGGAGAGCACTAAGTATGTGTTTTCCCTAAAGCGGAGTTTATGATGAAAGCTCGATCTTCACTGATTCATGAAGACTCGAATGCTTCATGTGTCCGTTATTTATCTCAGCCAGGCAACGCCGAAGGACTAAGACTTTCCATGATTACTGAAGTAATGTGCGTCCTTTCCCCAGACGCACAATCCCCAAATGATTTTTTTGAAGCTAAGTTACCGATGATTTATTGGTATTGTCATTGAAAATAACAATATTTTGCCGAAGATTTATTTTCTTCATCTGGTTACGAAGAACCGCCCGACTAAGGATTTTCATTGTCAACAAACGAAGATAGGTTATTAAAGCCTTTCCCACCGATGTGCAACAACAGCAGAGTCCTCAGACTAAGAATTTTCTCATCGACGAATCTTGAAAGCGCCCCTTTCTCCCAAACGTTGTGACAAGAACATAGCAGCTCGGTCAAACTTTCGATTACCAGACCAGATCGTCCATTTCCCAAATATCTAAGTGGTCGCACAAAACTCTCACGCTTTGTTAAAACGCGAAATTTATTTTGAGCGACGGATTCGACCGATTATTGCGCAAATTTTTTGACAACGATTTTTATAGAATAATAATTTTCTAATCCCACCGCAGCCGACACACCGCCTCCAGTTCGAAGACAGTGCTGCTTTGGTATTGGGCGAACTATGGCTATTCTGGCTAGCACCCTTACCTAGCCTTCCACAACCCGGGTTGACGGCTTTACGAGCGGTTTTGGTGCGTAGTCTGGCCTGAAACACGACCGATAATTTTATCTTCTTGCTTCTTTGTTTTTTCTCTCTTGGTTATTTCACTCGACATTTACAAGTCGAGGTGGCTGCCACATGACCGGTCCCCTGGGGCAACGACTTATCAGGAGGTATTCCAAGTATTAACCGGATCAAATCGCCTGTACCAAATGCGACAAAATCCCAAACTGATATATGGACGATACCAGGTAATGGAAATTTTGCCGCCAAATGCACAGTGTATATTCACGCGATGTCCCGGGTACGCCCGGGACTTTTGAAGCACACTATGAAGATCATTAGGGACCCTGCTATGCCCTGCTGAAATCCTGCTTTATTGTCATATATTGTCATTTTTACATAAATAATATATGGCCCTTTTGACCTATTAAAAAAATGTAAAAAAACTCCAGGTACGGAAAAAAAAGTGACATGATATTTTACCAAAATGCTTTTATTGTTATATTTTTTTTTATCTAAGACATCCCACGTAGGCTTCAAGTCTAAGTACTAACGTACCGTGGGCATCTGAAGGGAAGGGAAATTGAGTCTATTGACACGGGATTTGAAGGATTGGAGGTTGGGACGGGAAGGGAAAACATCTGCAGGCAATTTGTTCCATAATCTGGAGATCCTAGGTATGAATGAACGAGAGAAGTGGTCTGTTGTAGGCTTTTGTAGCTGGACAGTAAAGGGATGCATACGCAACGTGCCTCTTGTTGTTCTGTTAGGAACAGTCAAGGGGGGAATTAATAATACCGGCTAGTTCTTCAGAGCAAAATCCGTGGAAGTAGCGGTAGAAAAGGGATAAATCCCCAACAGCGCGGCGATGAGCGAGAGAAGGGAGGGCTGGGTCATTGATAAGTCAACAATCAAGGATGTTAAGTGTCGAAGGTGATGCCGCTCCCCAGATGTGGGAGCAGTACTCTAGGTTAGGTCTTATTTGGGAAACATAGGGAGTGTATAAGTTGGCAGGGGAGAAGTATTTTCTAGCTCGAAAGAGAATACCAAGCTTTTTAGCTGCCGATGTGGCTACTGAAGTAATGTGTTTGTGCCAGCTGAGATCATGTTCAAAAGCGACGCCGACAAGATCGAATGTTTCATTGCTTTGTGGGGCCTGGCCATTCATGTGGATGGGGTTAGCTTGCCAGATTTTTTGCGTGACAAGGAGCAAGACTGGGTTTTGGAGGCATTGAACTGAACAAGGTTCTTGGCACCCCGGTCTAAAATTAATTGGAGATCTTGGGAAAGGGATAGGTACATGGATCTGCGTCTATTATTCAACTCTTGATTCGAAACTTGTCTGGAAAAATGAATATTGGAGTGAAGAGTACTATCGTCAGCATAACTGTGGATGGGATTGGTAGTTGAAGAAAGCAGGTCATTAATGTGAAAAAGAAATAGGGTTGGTGCCAAGACTGAACCTTGGGGGACGCCAGCATTGATAGGATGGAAGTTAGATGAGTGACCGTCAACCACAACAGATATGCGCCGATTAGAGAGGAAGCTACCGATCCAGGTACATAGTTTGCTAGGAAGACCGTAAGAAGGTAGTTTGTTGAGGAGTGCGGCATGCCATACTTGGTCAAAGGCCTTTGAAATATCAAGAGCAACAATCTGAGATTCGCCATAAAATTCGAGAGACTTGTTCCAGTTATGTGTGACAAAGCTTAGGAGATCAGCTGTGGATCTTTGGTGACGAAATCCGTAGTGTCTGTCATGAATGATTTTGTGTTTTTCTAGATATTTTAGAATTTGCAAGTTGATCACTTTCTCCATTTAAATGCCAAACAAAAAAATAAAATATTAAAAATATAAAATTAACAAACAAAACAGAAAATAATGGCTACTAATAATATATTATAAAAAGAAACGCTAAATGCATGAGGTTTGTTTTTTTTTTAACTTTTTGTGCCCTATACAACACATGATATACAACCAGATTTTTAAACCAGTCTGGGTTTATGGCATCCAGTTATGGGGCTGTGCCAAGGAGAGCCACGTCAAACGCATCCAAACCTTCCAAAATAAAGTATTACGGAACATAGTTAGTGCACCGTGGTACATACGAAATAGTCACTTACATCGCGATCTTGGTATCCCGTATGTCGCTAGTGAAATTAGAAGATTTGCCATCAAACACGAGTCTCGACTCCATCAGCACGTTAACGTCGAAGCCATCAGGCTTCTTGACAACCAGGACCTAGTTAGAAGGCTGAAAAGGACCAAGCCCTTTCAACTAGTATAGACTTTTGAAAACATAGTACAGTGCGCAAGTGTGTGAGTGCTAAGTGCCATGGCCATGAGTCGCAACAGATAAACCTTTAGGACTGCATTGGGTGAACTTTAGTATATAAGGATTTTAGTTTTTAAGAATTTAGAGAAAAATTAATGGTTGGTCTTGCAGACCAGTTTTAATAATAGTATACGCCGCAGGCTTTATCAATAAAAAAAAAACTATACAAGACAAAGCAAGTTTTTCATCAGCTGGTTTCGTTCTGGGGGGGGGGGCAATTGGGGGGGAAGTTCCCGTCCGATGCCAGTATTAGGGAGCCTTCGCAAGACCATTTCCATTTTGAATTTATATTCATTTTAAAGATTTCGTTAATTTTGGTCGGTTTTTTCAATTTCTAGTGAAAAAGCATTGTGAAAAGTCAGTTTCACAACACTTTACCACCCACCGTAATTTAAAGTCGATGGTCCCTAAAATAGGGGTACTTCGCTATTGACATTTTTCATAAAAATGTATTGACTGGGGGTCAAAAATGAGACAGTCTTTACCAAACTTAGCAACGTGATTGCATGCGCCAACCTTTAACACCAAACACGATTTAATGACGTTAGCCCCTAAAATAAGGGCCTTTGCTCTTAATGTTTACAATAACTTTGGCAATTTCGGTAAAGGCTGTCTCAATACAGACACCCAGTAACTAGGTTTTTTGAAAAATACAAAGAGCAAAGTCCATAAGCTTGATATTGTGGTGGGTTGTTACAAATAATAATTTTACAACATTTGGTAAAGATCGGATCAATCTAGACCCTGAGCAAATTAGTTTATATGAAAATTTTTTACCCTTTCCTTATGTTAGGGGCCAACGTCGGCGTCGTCTTGCTCTGCCTGGTGATAAAGATTGGTGGATACAATTACTTTGCTAAGTTTGGTAAATATTGCTTTAATGTAGATCACCGGTCAATAGCTTTTTTTGAAAAATGTCAAGAGAAAAGTACCCTTGTTTTAAATGCCATCGACTCGAAATTATGGTGGGTAGTAAAGTTACGCGTGATAGTTTGGCAGTGTTTAGTAAAAATCGGTTAAATCTAGAACCCTGGTCAATAAATTTACTTGAAAGCCTTCCAGAGCAAAATGCCCTTACGCTAACGTCATCAAATCGTGTTTGGTGTTAAATGTTGATGCATACAATCACGTTGCAGTTTGGTAGAGATTGTCTTATTTTTGATCCCCAGTCAATAAGTTTTTATCAAAAATGTTAAGAGCAAAGTAAGTACTCATATTTTAGGGGCCACTGACTAAAAATTATGGTGGGTGGTAAGGCCTGTTAAGTGTAATATCTTTGCAGTGTTTGGTAAAAATCGGTCGGTTTAGACTCCTGGTCAATAAGCTCATTTGAAAATTTTTGTTTCGTTAGCTCTTGAATGGTAAAACTTAGTGGACTGTATCTTGCGGCGGCCAGTGATTTATATCATTACACTTAAAGGTGACTTACCCTTTGGCTAACAGGCTGGTTTAATTGGGGGCCCCCACGACGGCAGCACAGGAAAATACGGGGACAACGTCGGGCACTTAACTCGTCAAAGTACTTTAGTAGACTCGTTCTAAATTCACGCATCTTGCACGCATCCTCCAGCGGCCAGAGAGACCAAAAAAAGTCACCTGGTCGATATGAACCCAAGCACTGGATGTTTTGGCGCGCTATCGCGTTTTATTAGAATATTGATGTTATACATAAATAAGCATTTATTAATTAATTTAAAGTTTAAAAGAAAAGCGAAAGTATATCTGTGAAAACCCCAAAGTAGGAAAACTTACAGGGCATAAAAGAGAAATCGAAAAGAAAAGATTATTTTTAAGTTGCCACTTAAATTAAAATAATAACTACAATTAAAGATTATTTTTATATACAAAAATGACTATTTTTTAGTTCAAAACTGAACATTCCGGTCCCCAAAGATGCTACGTATCTTGAGAAGAAGAATAAATCGGTAGTGGACATAATTTCGATAAAGGGCGCTTTAGCACATTATTGGTGGTCCTTACAGTGGCGACTCGAGCAACACCTACATAATACGGTCAAGACGCCACTGAAGGGGAGGGGACAGATCGTCCTTAATCAAAACTAAGGCACCCGCTCCGCTGCTTAGCGTATGTAAATATTCAGAATGCCAACGTCTCCAAAAGTCTTGGTGCAACCTCTGGAGAAGCTGCCATCGAGATAAGCGATTAAGTTGTACGTCCGCTAGATCCACGTCAGGAACGGAACTTAATGGTTCCAACGTTAAAAAATGACCGGGGGTTAAAACTGAGAGATCATTAGGATCGGTGCTCACAGGGGTAAGAGGTCTCGAATTTAACACGTTCGCGGACAGTTGCTTAATTTGATATGTTCATAAAATCGCACTTACAAAATATAGGTTTTTATCCATATCCAAATAAAAATTATATCCACTTGTATGGACTATTCACAAAATGTTTTGATTTCTGCTGGGACACCATGAGTAAGGGCGTATTAGTTTATACATAAAAATGCGCGGCGTTTGGCGCTTTGTGTTTGTAAAAGCTATAAACTTCTGCGGCATATTCCGCTTTGTCCCAGAACAAAGAGCGGCACATGCCGCTTTGTCCGCGAACGTGTTAAGATGGCTTTAATCTGACAAGGAACAGTCAGAAACTCCTCATACGTTAATAATTGGGCCCCTATAACCCTAATAAGATGAGTTTTTTCAGACTTGACGCCCGCCTCCCTCAAGCCTCCAAAATTCGGACTTTGAGGTGGTATAAAATGCCACTGTATGGGCTGGTCTGCGTTAATTTGTAGAAGTTGTTTATTTGCACTAATAAAGTTAGTAGCATTGTCACTATATAAATGACTACATCTCCCCGGTATAATAATAATAATAATAATAATTCTGAAGGAAAAACACCTCTAGAAGCGGCGTCAGCGGGATTTCACGAAGTAGATATATATCGCCAATTAGAGGGAGCAATTTTTTCTTGTATTAAACTTACGCGATTAGAAACAAAGGTTTTCCATCGAGACGGGTGTGATTTTATCCACGATAAGGCAACAGTCGAATCTGACAAAGCGTATACGTTACGAATAAAAATACGCTTTGGTAAGTTCGTAAAATACAATCTACAAGTTCCGATAATAATAACGCCGTGCCCAACTCTAATTTAGGTATTGAAATTGTTTTTAAAGGCGCGACTTGAGATTTAGCACACAAAAAGTAAACATTTACTTCATTATTATAAGAGACGCGCCGGTAGGCCACAGAGGCATATCCGCGTATACTCGCATCGGCAAACCCACAAACTTTGTAAGTAGCTTGTCCCGACCAAATATTTATATGGCGTGGTAATTTAAATTCTTTTAATAAAATCAGTTCGGATTTATATTTATTCCAAATACTACTTATTTCTGGCGGAGTTTCAGCGTCCCAATCTAGACCTAAAACCCAAAGTTTTGAGATCAAGGATTTTGCGAATAAAGTAACTGGAGTGAGGTATCCTAACGGGTCAAAAACTCGCGCAAGCGCAGATAAAATATGTCGTTTTGTACAACTATTAGTCATAGGTTCCACGACGAAAGTGAAATGATCAAACTGATGCTGCCAACGTAATCCTAAAGCTTTAGTTACACTATCAAAGTCTAAGCACGACGATACAGGACTAATAACAGTCTCTGGTAAGTCACTAAGTACCAACGGATGATTACTTGCCCATTTGTGGAGCTCAAAACCTCCGCGTTTTAAAAGATTTATAAGATCGTCTCGAACAGACCGAGCCTCTTCGATAGAATCCGACCCTGTATAAATATCATCGATATACGTGTCATTTAAAATAACGTCAGACGCGTGGGGAAAATTAATTTTCTCATGTTCAGCTAAATGCTGTAAAACTGTTAAAGCCTAAAAGGGCCATAAGTAACAGTTTTTAACCGATATTCGGAGACGGGTTCGCTGGCGTTAAAACGGAATAGAACTCTTTGATAATCCTGATGATCCGAAGCAATCAAAATTTGACGGTACATTTTTGAAATGTCAGCCGTCAACACGATCTTATTCACGCGAAAATTTAATATAATTGAAGGAATATCTTTTTGTAATTTTGACCCTTTTAATAAGGTTTCATTTAGAGATGTACACGTACCAGTTTTAGCGGAAGCATCAAAAACAACCCTCAATTGGGTAGATAAACTGTCGGGTTTTTCTACAGCGTGATGAGGAATATAAAACGAGCGGCCGTTAGAATAGGTACTGTCAATAAGTTCCATATGATTTAGGTCTAAATATTCTTTTAGAAAATCGGAATATTTGGCATAAAGATCGGGTGATTTTAATAAAGTTAAAAAGCGTTTGTAAGCAATATTACGACTGCCCGGAAAACTAGGCTCCGTGTCGCGAAACGGCAGAGATACAATGTAACGGCCTTCGGAATTTCTTTTAACAGATTCTAAAACCTTTTTTTCACATACAGCGTCCTCAGGGGATAAGATACATTTAGTAGGGACATTTTCTAATTCCCAAAATTTGCGCAACGAATCATTAATATCGGTGTAATTAACTTGACATAAAAATGAAGTATATGTTTGAATGGGACTATTATAATGACCCATTATTACATAACCAAATAATATGGTGTTAAAAGCGGCGGGTTCATTTGGCTGGCCTAATATTTTACCATCTTGCAAAATATAAGGCAGAAAATCCACCCCTAACAGTAGGTCAATTGGAGCGGGAGTGAACCAATTTGGATCGGCTAACATTAAATTTTTAATATGTTTATAATTGGTATAAGAAACCGGTGCAGAAGGCAAGGTTGAGCATATGTGAGGTAACACTAGGGCAGTACCGATAAGAATCGGTTAATCCCTGTCAGTGGGGCAGATATTTATATCCACACTACCTAATTTCGAATTAACATTTGTTTGCCCGATGCCTTGAATGTCAGAAGATATTTGTTTGCGAATTAAATTAAGCTGATTAGGGCGTTTGTGTGTTATAGAACTAACTTGAGAACCAGTGTCTAATAGGGCTCTGATAGGCTAATAAAAACCGCGGCTATCTAAAATGGATAACTTTACGGTCGCGAGAATTGAGTAATTATTAGAGACTGACGAGAGAACTGTGTTAGACGTACCCAAATTAAGAATGGGTTCAGTGGTAGGTACGTTTACACCCGTTGGACTTGTTTCACTAGTCAAAATTTTATTAAAATGTAAAAGAGTATGATGGCGTTTCTGACAAAATTTACACGAGAAAGAAGAATGACATTTGGCGGTGCGATGCATCGAACTCAAGCAATTAATACATAGAGACTTGCTCTTTGCCCAATTAAAGCGATCTTTAGAAGTTTTGGCATTAAATGAGGAACATTTATAAATTAAATGATTTTGGTTGCAATACAAACATTGTAATTGCCCAGCGTCATTGGTCTTCGCTTGGTGTTGCTTAGGTTGATCGTGAGTACTAATAAAAGTAGAAGAATGTTGAAATTTATTAAAAGTATTGGAGACATGTCTATCGTTAACTTTATTAACTTTATGGTTCGAAATTGTTTGATTTGACAAAGAATTAACTGTAAATAAGGCGTTGCAGTGATTTTCCAAAAAATTAAATATTGATTGATAGCTAGGTATTTCACCCTGTTTACCAAGTGTGACTTCAAAACGAGTGACAATGTCATTATCAATTTTTTTTAGTAACATGTGACTTAGTACAAAATCTCAAGCCTCAGGATCTAAATTACGCGTTTTAAGAGCTTCTAAATTTTTGGAAAAGGTATCTAAAAGGTTTCTCAATGCGTGCGGATCACTACAATTTACAAAGGGTGCACTTTCAATGGCAGACCAATGCGCTTGAGCTAAAAGCCGTTTATTATTATATCGTTTGACTAAGCTGTCATAAGCGATTGAGTAATTTGCCGCCGATAAGGGCAAACATTTAACCATGCTTAACGGGGTGCCTTCTAAGTATGAAATTAAATAGGAGAACTTTTCAATATTGGAAAGCGTAATATTTAAATGAATTAAGTTTTCAAATAAATCATAAAAAGCGGGAAAATTTTTCATATCTCCATTAAATTTTAAAAGTTCCAATTGTGGCAAATTAATATGCTGCGGGTTGACTACATTTGAATTGTTACTACCGAGAGATGACCTGGCATTAGAAGAAGAAAACAATTTATTATAAATAGCGCAAGTTTCTGCATATAATTTTTGAAATGAATGAACTTCTGCAGTTGCAAGCTTAACGTCATCCTTGTCATTAAACACAAGGTTAATTAAAGTACTATGTTGTTTCGCAAATTCTTGCTTTATATCTTCAATTTCGAGAAACTGAACTTCAAAAATACCTTTTTTATTTTGGTCTTTTTCAGCTAAAATTGCACCACTGTTAATTATTTTAAGTTTGGACATCTCAAGATCGAGGAATATTTTAGATTTAGTTACTTTATCCTGGGACATTTTGCTAAAAAAGCGTTATCAAAATTCTAATTTACAAAAAAATATTTATTAAACAAATCGAATTCAAATTTAAATTTGCCACCAAGATTAACTTTCTAACATGTAAACGTAGTCACTAGACGATACTCCCACAAGCGCGCAAAAAAACTGTATAAAATATTGGAATGCGACACCGTGTTTTTTACACCTGAAAACCTGAAATAAACCACCAAATAATATGCTAAAGCGAAATTACAAATCACCAATTTATGCGGGGTAAAAGAAACAAGAATAATACTTATCTCTATCACAAAAAGTGTCAGTCTAATCTGAAATGTAAATGTTTAATAAAATTGATAATTATTTCAAGAAAAAATAAAATCCAAATCCGGCTCGAAGGACCAAAAAAATGTTTCGTTAGCTCTTGAATGGTAAACTTAGTGGACTGTATCTTGCGGCGGCCAGCGATTTATATCATTATTCATTACTGGTTTAATTGGGGGCCCCCACGACGGCAGCACAGGAAAAAACGGGAACAACGTTGGGCACTTAACTCGTCAAAGTACTTTAGTAGACTCGTTCTACATTCACGCATCTTGCACGCATCCTCCAGCGGTCAGAGAGACCAAAAAAGGTCACCTGGTCGATATGAAATCAAGCACTGGATGTTTTGGCGCGCTATCGCGTTTTATTTGAATATTGATTTTATACATAAATAAACATTTATTAATTAATTTAAAGTTTAAAAGAAAAGCGAAAGTATATCTGTAAAAACCCCAAAGTAGGAAAACTTACAGGGCATAAAAGAGAAATCGAAAAGAAAAGATTATTTTTAAGTTGCCACTTAAATTAAAATAATATCTAAAATTAAAGATTATTTTTATATACAAAAATGACTATTTTTTAGTTCAAAACTGAACAATTTTCAAGAGCAAAGTTCCCTTATTTTAGGGGCTAACCTCATCAAATCGTGTTTGGAATTAACTGCTGGTGCATACAATCACGTTGCCAAGTTTGGCAAAGATTGTCTCAGTTTTGACCCCCAGTTAATAAGTTTTAACGAAAAATGTCGAGAGAAAAGTACCTATATTTTAGGAGCCATCGACTTGAAATTATGGTGGGTGGTAAAGCTTGTTACGTGTAATAATTTTGCACTGTTTGGTACAAATCGGTTCAGTCTAGCCCCCGGTCAATAAGCTTATTTGAAAATTTTGAAGAGCAAAGTGCCTTTATTTTAACGGCTAACGTCATCAAATCGTGTTTGGTGTTAAGTTTTGGTGCATACAATCACGTTGCCAAGTTTGGCAAATATTGTCTCAATTTTGACCCTCATTTAATAAGTTTTTATGAAAAATGTCTAGAGCAAAGTACCCCTATTTTAGGGGACATCGACTTGAAATTATGGTGGGTGGTAAAGCTTGGGACGTAGGTACAATAAGTTTACAAAGTTTAGTATTGATTGGCTTAATCCATATCCCTGGTCAATTGATATTTATTTTGGTCAGTAAATTAGACACACCCTAAATTAAGTTTAAAATGTATATGCGATATTTAACTTTTTTCCTGATGTAATGTAAATTTAATGCTGTATTGCTGAATGTGCTGATTTTATAAGAAAAACGTAAGATAAGGTAAATTTTTCTTTTAAATTTATGACACCAGGTGTGCTAATTCTCGGGGTTTTTTAAAAGTTAATTGTAGAGAGAATTATTCCGTCCAATAATGTTTCTTTACTGATTGACCAACAAATACTATTGGCTTTTTGCCTGCTTTAGTTTATTTTTGTAAGCTGTGGGTAAGCCCTTAGTTACCCACATGCTATAAGTAAAGAAAAAGGCGCCTTTCTTAAGTATTCTTAATTTTTTTAAATAAATTTATAGAAAACCCTTTTTTATTTTCAAATTAAATCTAAATGATCTTAATTGTTGCTTAAAGCAGTCTGTAGTATTTTACTTTTAAAACTTCTTAGTGTAAACTGTAATGTGAAAAAAAACTTAAAAACATCAAGCCCATAATTAAAAATTGACGTTCAGATTGACTAAAAATATTTAAGATTTACTATCACTTTATATTAAGATCTTCTAGTTGATGAGTTAGGTTTTAACAGGTTTGTGCCCTGTCATTGTAAATAAGTCGACATTTACTATTACATGTTGCACAGCGACATGCGTGCTTGTGCATGTAAGTGACTAATGGTTTAGGACAGTCAGAAAACCGTTCGGACTGCTTGTTGGGACAGACCTTTATTCCCACACATGTCAGTTTAAAACTTTTGGTGGTCAAATTAGACCAGTCTAGCTTTAGAGAATCTGACTTTTAAATTTAAAGTGATAAACTTAGTTTTCAATACCCTGTAAATTTGTTTATCAAATGTTATGGATTAAGAAAAGGATTTGGCAGATATTTACACAGTTTTGTAAATATATCAGTTAGAAGCAGTTGTCAGAATTTGACAGAAATAAACTTATAGGACAATAATATTCTGAACACTGTACTGATTGATTATATTATTGTTTTTTTTAGTTGAGAAATAACGATGCCTTTCAGTAACCTAAGATCTTCAACAACATCTGTACCAAAAGGTACCTAGTACCAAAAAAGATAATGTATTGGATTATGGGGGGCTGACACCGCTCTTATATTCCACTGAAAACATTATTTCTCACAAATTTAAAAATATTTCTTCTTCCATTATTTTTTACAGCTAAAATTTTTCAGTCTAAAAATAATGTATATATGTAGCCGTTTAGCGTAATTGGACTTTTCATGAAATGTCTAGACAAATAGTGAAATACAACCTAAAAACTAGCAACCAGTCCCAGCAAACCTGAGCCAAACTAGTCACCTGACCAGAAAGTTCCTTGGTTATTTGATAGGGTCTGATTATTACCAGGCGCGGCCCGTGAGTTTTTTACAGGTGGGTCAAAATTTTGTGGGCAACCAGTGATATCAACGCAATAAGCAAAATACACTTTTTTAATTAAGAAAGGTTTTTTTAATAATGTGCCAAGAAATTATTTACCTACAAATAAACACTGCAAAAATCATAAAATAGTTACTGCAGAATATTGAACATTACTACTCTAGATGTTTATGGCTTTTTTCTATGTGTTTTAGTACTCTAGATTAGTAGATTTTAGCGGCTTCCGTTTTGGTAAGTTTAGCCTCTCCTCAACAGATGTCGCGCCTTGTACTAAAAGCCCAGAATATAAACAGAACAGAATTCTGAGCTAAAAGTATGATTATTCGTAAAATAAAATTAGGAACGCTGCCGAAATTCCGTTTTCTTTAATAAATACAATACTGCTGACTAGACATAGTAATACGATATTTGTCTACGCACGTGCAGGCTGTAAGCTGTAGTAAATATGAGATTGCCAACAATTTTAAAATTTTTTTATCGAGGAACAACTTGTTGCCAATACACCTTTTAGAGCCGATCTAATTTTTAAATAACAAAAAATTAAAAAAAAAGTTCTTGACCCAACACTGATTCGTACCCTCAACCTTCTGATCAACTCGCTGAGATTATACCTCCGGACTACGCTGGTAATGTAAGGAAATCGGTCTGATACAGTTAAATTTGATGCCTAGCGCTGGCCTGACAGAAATCGTATTTATAATTTTTTATGTTTAACCGCTAATTAATATTATTAATACAATGCAAATACAATGCGCATATTAGCTACCTAATTAGTTTTTCTTTTTCCGAACCAAATGTTTTGAAATAGTATATTTTATGGGGCGGTTTGAGAGTATTTCCATAGTGGGAGTGGCTCGATATTATTGGTGGGCCGTCGACCAATTGTGTCTCTTTTTAACTTCCTAAAGCGCGTATGTCTATTTCTCTCTTAGTTTTAATGAATTTATATCGTCGTTATAAACCTATAAGATCAATTTAAAATATGACCCAGCCCGGAGCAAGCTTGGATATCCTTTGACGATGGGTTGGCTTGATTTTTTCTTGGGGAGTTTTCGCATGGAACTTTGAAACAAAAAATTCTTTTTTGGTTTTAAAAAATTTAAAAAATAAATTATTAGGTAGATCACTGAAAATTTTAGGTGGGTCATTGACCAAATGACTTTATGGATGGGCCGAGCCTGATTATTACAGTAAGTGGCTGCAACATATATATTTTTTTGTAAATGTATGCACTTTGCAATGCTTGTGCACTCTGTATGGATTTTAATTTAATGTTCCTAATATTAGTTTGTAAGAAAATAAAATGTGTTTTGTATTTCTTTATTAAAGGTGCACATGCAGATGCCCTTGATTCAGGTATAAAATTGCTGACTATTACGTCAAAAATATCACGAAGTGACGGGACTCATTTTTCGCAATTTTACAGGAGAGTATTTTAAAGTTTGTTTCAATTTTCGATTTAGTACTAATAAAAAGCTATTTAACTTAGAGTACTGCTTTTTGGTGATAGATAAAAATGTATGTTAACTATCAAAGTAATATGTTAAATATGGTTCATTTTTATTTAAAATATTTCCAAATTTTAAAAACAAGGGAGATACACTCGTTTGTGTAGTTGAAAAACAAGTAGAAGTAAATAAAAAATGAGATACGCTCGTCGTCAACTTTGGTACAACTTGAGAACAGACAGGAATTGTGTTACAAAACTTTGTGATGTTATAGAGCAACGCTTTTTATGTATAAAAATCGACGTCCCAATTTTCTATTTTTCTGAGTTACATCACTTCATGTTATTGACGACGATATGCTTGCAACATATTTATAGAAAAATACACGTTTTTTTGACTTAATAACTTACATGTGAATCAGTTTCCGTTTGCGTGATCTTTTCTGCGGATCTACGAAAATTTTTCGAAAGATTTTTTCAAAAACAATACAAAATTTGTTCGAAAACCAAATTTTATAAAATATTTATTCAAAAACACATTTTTCGAAAGTACAGTATTTCTAAAATTGGAAATTGGTTTGGAAAGAACATTCTTCAAAAAAAGCGAAATATTGTTTTCCAAAATGACTTTTTCGAAAATGAATAAAAAAATTTAAAATCGAAAAATTTTACATACCAAAAAAATGTACATTCGAGAATTATGGTTTGAAAAAAGTGTTAAAAAAAACACTTTTTAAAAAAGGTACTTTTGATTTTTTATAGGTCTATTTGCTGCCTACTAAGTTTAAATGGTATTTGCAAAGCTTGGATGCCAAACTGAAATTGAAATCTAGTGGTTTTTGCTTGTGTAACTATTGTTTTAATACTTTTAATGATATTTTTGTTTACATACATGTATTAGGCTTATTCCTAGGATAATATCACTGTATTTTTTTTGGCATTAATAAAGATCTGCCTGTCTGTGGTTTTTTAATACATATGTACTATATTTTATTAAAATTTAATTTTATCAAAAAACATTTTAAAATGTTTTCTATAGTGATAATTATGTATTATAATTTTATTATAACAATGAGATAATGACATTTTTTACAAAACCAAAATCATTGTAGATTTGTTTTAAGGCACAACTACCTATATAGATGGTAGTGACTGGTGACATAGGTTATATCTAGTTTAATAAAAAGCATGAAAACGTAGCTATATCAAAATAGTTCCTCTGTATCGATACACTTACTTACTTACTTACTTAATTCTTTATTAGATCCTTTATAAAATTACGCTTAACGTATAGATCGTGCCATCATATAAGTAACAATACTGCTTTCCCTTGGAACTCTGTCTATTTTTCCACTCCCGATCCCTCCGAAATTTGCTCTCAAATCGCAGATATTATTCAAGCAGGTATTGAATGTTTCATTCCACATACCCGCAAGAAACCTAAACTGCACCATCAAAAGCCATGGTTCTCCAAGGCCTGTGATAAAGCCAGGCTCAAAAAGTCCAAGCTCACAAAAGGTATCTTCAAAATCCTACACCCGAAAATCGTCAAATTTTCACTGAGGCAAGAAATCAATACAACCAAACTATCTTAGAGTCCAAACATGCTTTTAACAACCGCATAAAAGATAAAGTGCTCGCCTGTCCAAACGGCAGCAAATCTTTCTGGTCACTTGCCAAAAACATTAGTCAAAACTTCTGTAGAAGCACTTTTCCTCCCGTGACCTCTGATAACGAAATTATTTCCACCTCCAAAGGGAAAGCTGGACTATTCGCCAAACAATTCGCTGCCAATTCCACCCTGATCCCTCTCCCCAATTTCGCTCTTCCAAACGTTAAGTCTGTACCCCACAAAATGCCCGATATAATACTTAAGGTGAAACAAGTTCAAAAAATTCTTCTATACCTTGACACCAAAAAGTCCTCCGGTCTGGATAGCATACCATCAATTGTCCTAACAAAATGCGCTCCAGAACTTGCACCCATCTTGACTCGTGTTTTCTAGATCTCTTATGACAAGGGTATCTTCCCAGATAGCTGGAAGACTGCTCGTGTGCAGCCTGTCCCGAAGAATGGTTCCAAGTCCCTTCCATCTGACTGTAGACCTATCTCTCTTCTCTCCGTTGCCAGCAAAGTTACGGAGAAAGTGATCAATTTGCAAATTCTAAAATATCTGGAAAAACAAAATCATCCATGACAGACAGTACGGAGTTCGTCACCAAAGATCCACAGCTGATCTCCTTAGGTTTGTCACACATAACTGGAACAAGTCTCTCGAATTTCATGGCGAATCTCAGATTGTTGCTCTCGATATTTTCAAGGCCTCTGACCAAGTATGGCATGCCGCACTTCTCAACAAACTACCTTCTTATGGCCTTCCTACTAAACTATGAACATGGATCGGTAGCTTCCTCCCTAATCGGCGCATATCTGTTTTGCTTGACGGTCACTCATCTAACTTCCATCATATCAATGCTGGCGTCCCCCAAGGTTCAGTCCTGGCCCAACCCTATTTCTTCTTCACATTAATGACCTGCTCTCTTCAACTACCAATCCCATCCACAGTTATTCTGACGATAGTACTCTTCACTCCAATATTCATTTCTCCGGACTGATTTCGAATCAGGAGTTGCATAATGGACTCAGATCTACGTACCTATCCCTTTCCCAAGATCTTCAATTAATCTTAGACTGGGGTGCCCGGAACCTTGTTCATTTCAACTCCTCCAAAACCCAGTCTTGCTCCCTGTCACGCAAAAATCTGGCAATGCTTACTCCATCCACATGAATGGCCAAGTCCTGCAAAACAACGAAGCGTTCGATCTTGTTGGCGTCGCTTCCGAACATGATCTCAGCTGGCACAAACACGTTACTTCAATAGCCACATCGGCAGCTAAAAAGCTTGGTCTTCTCTTTCGAGCCAGAAAATGCTTCTCCCCTTCCAACGTATACACTCTCTATGTTTCCCAAATAAGACCTAACCTAGAGTACTGCTCCCACATCTGGGGAGCGACATCACCTTCGACACTTAAGACCCTTGATTCTATCCAAAAAAGAGCCATTCGACTTATCAATGACCCAGCCCTCACGAGAAAACTCCCTTCTCTCGCTCATCGCCGCGCTGTAGGGAATTTATCCCTTTTCTACCGCTACTTCCACTGATTTTGCTCTGAAGAACTAGCCGGTATTATTCCCCCCTTGACTGTTCCTAATAGAACAACAAGAGGCGCGTTACGTAGGTACGCATCCCTTTACTGTCCTCCTACAAAAGCCTAGAACAGACCACTTCTCTCGCTCATTCATACCTAGGGTCTCCAGATTATGGAACAAATTGCCTGCAGATGTTTTCCCTTCCCGTCCCAACCTCCAATCCTTCAAATCCCGTGTCAATAGACTACATTTCCCTTCTCTTCAGACGCCCATGGTACGTTAGTACTTAGGATTTAAGTCTACGTGGGATGGCCTAGATAAAAAAAATACATATTAAAATTTACACTGAATTGAATTAACAATAGTTAATAATTCCTACTTTCATCTATAATACTAACACTTAGAATAAAATTGACATGTAGTTAAAATCATAAATTTAAAATATTTGTAAAAAACATTACACTAATAAATTTTAAAAAATAAATCTCAAAATAATTGTCTTTACCTTATATACAAACATGAACACAAAAGAACATCATATCAGTGAACTCACTTCCTGATCCTCATAAAATTCATTGAGGTTATAATAAGCTTTTTTTATTAGAAACCTTTTTAGCTTAGACAACATCCTATTAGTCGGTAGATCTCTAAAGTTTATAGGAAGTATATTCCAGATCTTTATTTAATATATTAAAGATTACATTTCTCTGAATACAGGAGAAATTTGCCTTGTCAGTTCTCAAGTTACTTTTAAATCGCGTATCATAATGGTGTTGTCCCTGTAGATCTCCGAAGAGTGGAAAGTTTTTCACTATAAACTTAACACATTCAAAAATATATAAGCCATAGAAAGTTAAAATACTGTTTTCGATGAACACATTTCTTCAATGATCCTTGTATCCCATATTCAACAATATTCTAGGACATTTCTTTTGAAGTAGGAATATACGGTCAAAAAATAATACCGAATATAGGCATGATATGCTGTAAGTGCTGTCTGCTGTCCGACGGTATATCTGATTACTCTTATTGTATATGCGTATCTGCTGATACCAGATACTACCAATTCTATGTGTGGTTTCCGGCCTATTTTTTGATCCAGCAACACGCCCAGAAAAGAAATACTCTCTCTTGCTTTAAGTTCTATATCATTGTATTTGATTAGAAGATTGTCCTCTGGTGTCAGGGAAAAGTGCAGTAGCTGAGTCTTAGAAACATTCAGAAGTAAGTTATTAGAAACAAACCAACCTCTAAGTAAGTCCAGAGTCTCAGCTATCCTTCTCTAATATGTGAAAACTGTGATCTATGTGTTTCACCATTATTTGTCTCACCATTATTACTGCTCACGCTCCGATGGATAAGACCGAATCAAGCGCAATACCACTCCCCTGATCCCATATCTCTCAAATTTGTTACATAATATCACCGAATATATAACACATAGAAGGATCACTCTCCAAGAAGCGCGAACACGCCCGAGACTGCGCGACGAAATTTTCCCTTCTCATCTCGTCCCCGCTTGGGCGCAAAAGCGCTGGAGTTCATTCATTCGAAGACGCGTGGTGGTATAAAGTGAACCAAATAAACGTACGGAGAGTTCTGTGTTGTTTATATAGGGGTGACTGAATAAATTTAAATTAATACTTTTTTGTGTGTTGAACATTTTTTTACTTTTTCGTTCTGGTGGTGGTATTAATCTGTTTGTGTAGTAAAAATAAAAACAAACAAAACAAAAGAATTGCATACCCTTAAAAAATTAAAGAACGTAAAACTAAATAAATAATGTTTATTAATTTAGCTCCCAAAATCTTTTGTCAATAGATTCGGAACGGAAGGTCGATTTGCATCGATGTTTATGACCCCTAACATCGATGGCAAAACATCGAATATCAATAACAGAATATCGATGTTTTCTAAATATTCTAACATCGCCCAGCACTGCGCGCAGACGAGCATTAATATGGCGAGACGTCTTTGGGTCACGCGGCAGCCGAATCTTTCAATTTTAACTAACGATAACTTGAACACTATAAGTCGTGTTTTGGCTTTCCGTCGTATGCAGATGGTATGACCAAATTCTTTAAAACATAAAAGTTTCTCGCTTACTGAAAAAAGTGCTGCAATTAAAGTACCTACATGTTGAAGTTTCACCAAGTTTTACAAAAAAAACTAGAGTTTCAAAAAAACAAAATTGACTCAGTAGCCTTCGCTCACATTTCTTCTATGGATTAAAAAAAATATAACGGAATTATCTCGATTAGTTCCGAAGATATCGCGAGGTATGTGTAGTCACATTTATGACATTTTTCGTCATAAAAAAAGTTTGACCTTCCAACAAATGTTGTAATTGGCCATTTCAGATAGCCTAGACCCTAGCCAATCATTCTGTGAAGGTCCCATGTAGTTGTACCTTACAATTTTTTTTAACTCATTTTTTCCGGTTTTACAGTCCACCATTCCTGGCCAGTAAAAAAGTATTGTAATTGCAAAAGAAATCACCTTGCGAGACAGCTTGACGTTATTTTTTCCGGGCTTTAAAATATTTCTCTTAGAAAAATATTTTGCATTTGACAAATCCGAGCAAACAGTTTACATATTTAAAACAGGGTGAACCCATTGTGAGCGAGGCAACTGCTATGCAAAGGTATTTGTCGATTTTTTAAATATTTCATTTAGAATGACAAACAACGTTCCTTTTGTTTTGCTCCTATCGTCAACATACTGCCATGACAATAAGGCATGTACCGAAATATTCGATTATGATCCAAATTACAATAATTACAAATTAATGTGCCTTCTTTTATGAATATAATATATACCACTAGGAACTTGCCAATTATAAAATCGGCAAATACCTACCTTTAAACAGAACAGTAGGTAAAGAAACAAAAAAAAAGTTTGCCACTTTGTATAACTTTCTCACAATATGGTTGGATTCATTAAATATTTAACTATTCTTCTATAACCGTCATATTAAATTATAAAATTTAAGCAAAAATCTTAACATTTAAATTTTTTATAGTGTTCACCGTGTATATATTGAACACAAAGGATATACTTTTTCGAGTAGGGTTAATGCCTACTTTGCATACAAAATTTCATCCTTTTCCGTCAACCAGTTTTTGAGCTGTCGGGCTAACAGATAGACCGACAGACAGGAAGACGTAAATGGACAACATACATTGTTGTCATCTAGGAACCCCAAAACGGTAACATCTGTCAAAATCTCGGAAGGTCTGTTGCGCCGTTAATAATTTCTTAGTCATTTTAGGTATATTATATTACCACTCGTTTTTTCAGTATTAACTGATTTCTAATAAAAACAAACTTAGTATTTAATTTATTTGTAGGTGCTGGAACTTACTTTACGCAAATTATATTATATATACTTAGGTTAAGAAAAAACAGTAATCCAATATATATTTCTTTATTTCAAATTTAAGTAACTATAAGTAAAGAACGCAGCTCAACTGTGTGTTTTTAAATAAAAATATTTCCCTACATGTATTTAAAAAATATTTTATCTCAGTTTCTTTTTATTCGATATATTAAGTTTATTACTTGATCGATCTAAAACACACTTTAATGTTGTTTCTATTGCAACTACTTTATTGTAGATAAATAATAGTTTGCAGTGTTGTCGCTAACAAATTGAACTGCGTTCTTATAAGTAACTTTATGTTAATACAACTGATTAATTAAAAAACTGTAGTTTACTTTTAGCTTTATTCCGTTCCTACAGAGTAACCCTCGTAAAACAGCTCGGTCCGCTTACACATATCGCGTGCACGTATCGCCCTCGTAATTTGGGATTTCCGTCTGCGACTTCGCAAGTCTTTCAATTCGAGAAAATACATTCGGCTGCTGCCGGCGATGCTTTGATCTTAGAACATCACAGTGCCGCGCAGGAGTGATCCTTCTATGTGTTATATATTCGGTGATAATATAGTATGATCGACACTGGCGAATGCCTTTGACAGGTCAAGACCCATGGCCATTGTTGTTTTATTTGTATTTAAGGACGCTAATATTTTTTGTAGAGCCTGATATATTGCCCTAATTGTAGATTTGTTGTGGCGAAACCCATTTTGTATATCACATTCACATATTATAAACTGTGTCTCCATGGAGCGCACTAGCTTGGTGAAGACCATCTTCTCAAATATCTTGCTGACATTCGAGAGTAGTGATATAGGCCTGTAATTGTCAGGTTTATCTACCACCCTTTTTTATGGATAAGTTTTACTAATGCTTTTTTTATCTAAGACATCCCACGGAGACTTCAAGTCTAAATACTAACGTACCGTGGGCGTCTGAAGAGAAAGGAAATTGAGTCTATTGACACGGGATTTGAAGGATTGGAGGTTGGGACGGGAAGGGAAAACATCTGCAAGTAATTTGTTCCATAATCTGGAGACCCTAGGTATGAATGAGCGAGAGAAGTGGCCTGTTCTAGGCTTTTGTAGCTGGGCAGTAAAGGGATGCATACGCAACGCGCCTCTTGTTGTTCTGTTAGGAACAGTCAAGGGAGGAATAATATCGGCTAGTTCTTCAGAGCAAAATCCGTGGAAGTAGCGGTAGAAAAGGGATAAATCCCCAACAGTGGGGCGATGAGCGAGAGAAGGGAGTTTCCTCGTGGGGGCTGGGTCATTGATATGTAAGTCGAATGGCTCTCTTTTGGATAGAATCAAGGATGTTAAGTGTCGAAGGTGATGCCGCTCCCCAGATGTGGGAGCAGTACTCTAGGTTAGGTCTTATTGGGGATACATAGAGAGTGTATAAGTTGGAAGGGGAGACGTATTTGCTGGCTCGAAAGAGAAAACCAAGCTTTTTAGCTACCGACGTGGCTACTGAAGTAATGTGTTTGTGCCAGCTGAGATTATGTTCAAAAGCGACGCCAACAAGATCGAATGTTTTATTGTTTTGTAGGGCCTGGCCATTCATGTGGATGGGGTAAGCGTTGCCAGATTTTTGGCGTGACAGGGAGCAAGACTGGGTTTTGGAGGAGTTGAACTGAACAAGTTTCTTGGCACCCCAGTCTAAGATTAATTGGAGATCTTGGGAAAGGGATAGGTATATAGATCTGCGTCTATTATCCAACTCTTGATTCGAAACTTGTCTGGAAAAATGAATATCGGAGTGAAGAGTACTATCGTCAGCATAACTGTGGATGAGATTGGTAGTTGAAGAGAGCAGGTCATTAATGTGAAGAAGAAATAGGGTTGGTGCCAGAACTGAACCTTGGGGGACGCCAGCATTGATAGGATGGAAGTTAGATGAGTGACCGTCAACCACAATAGATATGTGCGATTAGAGAGTTCATCAGAAAACACACCCATCTGAAACATAAGATATATGACATAGAGGAATTGCAATACTATCGGCCACTTTTTTAAGTAAAGCAACTGGAATATCATCATATCCCACCAATTTCTTATTTTTTAAATTCTTTATGCAACTAATAACCTCATAAGTAAAGCTTTGCAAATGGGGGTAATTCCAGAGACGGCTCTAACCTAGTTGGAAATAAAATTAGGATTCGATTTGAAAATACAATACAAATATTAATTTACCCACATTGTGGTATTTGAAAGTGCGAGATAAGAAAATACCATACATGGCGTCTGAAAAGTCTTAGCATGGGCAAATATCTTTACTATTAATAAAGATAGAGACACCAAATTTTAGTTGTATCTTATTGGTTAATAAATCTACTTTATGTAATTTGACTTTTTCAACACCCTTAGGGGGTTACGCTAGGGAGTTGAGGTCAAAAATTTTTAATGCAAACGTATGCCGGGTGGCCTCTTCTTTTAAAAGTCTTCAAAAAAGAAACAGTTTACCGCAACTCCCGTATTTTAATTCATTTTTAAATGGCAAGCCTAAATCGTATAATCGGGCGTGGCACAAGTCGACCATTAGTTGACCTCTTGTGCCATACAGTACCAGTCTGCGCTGCTATTTTTTGTTTTGTGGGGCCCTTTTTTTCTAACTTTTTTCCAACTTCACTTCTTCATTTGTCGTTTTTATATTTTTTGCTTTTTGACATCTGCGCAGTAGACCAAAATGCGTACCATGCGCAAACCGAGCGTGCTAGACATGCGTACGCAATTTCAGGAGATGTACTTGGGTGTCTACATTCGAACCAATTCACTTTTAAGAATATCTCTCCAATAGTCAACGTACAACTACGCAGTTAACTTTATAACTTTTTTCCCAAGTTTTTTCGACTTTATTTTTAGTTTTTTGCCATCTGCGCAGTAGACCAAAATGCGTACCACGCGCAAACCGAGCGTGCCGGACATGCGCACGGAATTTCAGGAGATGGACATTGTTGTCTACATTTGAACACATTCACTTTTAAGAATATATTCCCAAAATTTAAGATACCACTACGTATTTAACTTTATAACTTTTTCCCAAGTTTATTTCGACTTTATTTTTCGTTATTTGCCATCTGCGCAGTGGACTAAAATGCGTACCACGCGCAAACTAAGAGGGCTAGACATGCGCACGAAATTTCAAGGGATGTACTTTGGTGTCTACATTCAAACCTACCTACTTTCAAGAATATATCTCCAATAGTAAATAAATAAATAAGCTTTTATTTCGTAGACCAAAGTACATGGTATGGAAAACGTCGGTGGGTTGCCGCCAGAAACAACATGTTAATGGCTAGGCAACGCTGTTTTTTACCAAAAAGAAAAGAAAACATGACTTTAATAGTGTCCAATGTTATTCTCGAAATTGTCCATTTGCATGTAATCCTGTATGCTATAGGGAACGCTGTTGATTAAGATTCTAGATATATTTTTTTAAACAATTGCAAATTCATATTCCTTATATCTAATGGTAACTTATTAAATAACCTTGTGCCCATGTAATAAGGACTTCTCTCAGTTAGAGCTAGGTTATGCTCTGGAGTAATTAAATTTTGATTATATCTAGTATTATAGCTATGGATGTCCCCCATGGACACAAAATTATCAACATTCCTTCTAACATAAATTAAAATCTCCAGTATATACATAGCAGGCAAAGTAGAAAGCCATAGTTTCTAAAAAGATCACGACATGAATGCCTGATCCCAACACCAGCAACATTTCTTAATGCTCTTCTTTGCAATTTAAAAACTCTTAACATTCCTGGAGATGCACCCCAGAATATTAGGCCATATTTTAAACGAGAAACAAACTGCGCAAAATAATACGATATTAGAGTATTTTCGTTAACAACATTTCTTAGGCGAAAAATAGCGAAATAAATTGTAGATAATTTTTTACACAATTCGGTTGTATGACAGCTCCAATTTAAAGAATTGTCAATATAAATACCCAAGAGTTTAGTCTCAGGCACCTGCGCAATAGAGTGTCCATCTATATTAGACCTAACTAAGTAGCTTTCACTGATTGATGATGTTCTTGGCGTAAAGTTTATAAAGACAGTTTTTCTGGGGTTAAGACTTAATTTGTTTCTAGTAAACCACTGTTCAAATGTACTTAGCATACTTTGAAGTCTTGCGACAGCCCTCTCAACTGTAGTATCACAACATATGTACGTGTTATCGTCCGCGAACATTGTCAAGTCACTTTGATCATTCACAACCCCAGGCAAATCGTTCACAAATATCAAGAATAGTAGAGGTCCAAGAATGGATCCCTGCGGCACACCTATTGAGACACTCGATCTGTCCGACCTCGCTCCATCAATATCTACTACTTGATTTCTATTCTTAAGATATGACTGTAGCCAATCACTAACCTTTCCTCTAAGACCGTAATGATTTATTTTCGATATTAATAGGGTATGGTCGACCAAATCGAACGCCTTACTTAAATCCATAAAGAGACCAAAACATTTTTTGTTTATATCCAAATAATTATATAGTTGCTCAAAAAACTGTAGAATGGCTGACACTGTACTCTTACCCTTTCTAAAACCATGCTGGCAGTTTGTAAACACTCGAAGAGCTGACAGAAAATTACATATTTGTTCAAATACTATTTTTTCAAGAATTTTTGAAATTGAACTTAATAAAGATATTGGGCGATAATTTTCTAGCAGCATACTATCACCTTTTTTGTACAAAGGAATCACTCTAGCTGTTTTAAATATATCCGGAAATATTGCGGATTCAATAGACATATTGACAAGATATGTTAGCGGACCTACTATAAAATCAATGACCGATTTTAAAAAGTTTGATGATATTCCATCTAATCCAAACGAATTAGATTTTTTTAAAGATTTTATGAATCTGATTATATCATAATCGCAAACGGGTGAGAAAAACATATTGATTAGGTTTGCCGGAAAATTCAAATGATCTCCATCAGCATTTCGAGTCGACACTCATTTCTGAGGTGCATCAACAAAATATGTGTTAAAACTGTTGGAAATAAGACGTTTATCGTTCGTCTTTTTCTTTTCTATCAACATGGCCGTTATATTAACAATATTTTTATTTGATAAAGTATTTGCAATAATATTCCATGCAGTTTTACTTTTATTTGTGGAAATGCTATACAGACTATCATTATGTATCTTTTTAGCAGCTATAATAACCCGTTTGTACATTTTTTTATATTTTTTATAGTGGTTTGTAATAATAATATTATAATTAGATTCAATGACTACCTTATATAACAATTTTAAATTTGTAGCTGATGTGCGAATACCCCGGGCCATCCAAGGTTTCTTCTGATTTTTATTCAAACATACCCTTTTAAGAGGAAAAGCTATATCTATGTAATAAATTAAAAGTTCACTAAATACCCTAAAGGCAGTATTTACATCGTGTGCTTCATATACTGACAACCATGTCTCATTATGTAAGTAAGAATAAGGGGTATTATAATTTTGTTCATTAAAGAAACGTTTATAAGCAAACTGTGGGGTTTTCTCTGCAAAAGAAGTCACTCTTATTTCCAACATTTGCGAAGAGTGATCAGACAAACCGTTGAAATAGATTATTGCTTTTTGTTCTATATTGGAGAAATTAGTACAAATATAGTCAATAGCTGTACCAGAACCAGCCGTACATCTTGTAGGCGAATCGACATGACATGCAATGCCGTATGCAGCCAGCAAATCTATAAGTTCATTGCGTTCAACTGATTTACCAAGAAAATCAATATTTAAATCCCCACATAAAACAACGTGTTCGTTTTTGTTACTCTTGATGTTAGCTTCTAAAAATTTAGATAATTCAACAAGAAAGACATTTACATCGGTAGATGGAGAGCGATAAATACAGTATATCTTAAGAGCACCACCATCCTGCAGGGAAATGCCCACACCACAAACTTCAAAGAATTTTTCTAGAGAGCTAAAATTGTTTAAATTACTTTTATTTGAAAGGGTGAAGAGATCAGCCCTACAGAACACTGCAACTCCGCCACCCCTGTGATCTGATCTGCAAAATTTAGTAATTAATTTATAATTTCTAAGACTTATCACATCAAGGTGATCTTCCCTCATCCAGTGCTCCGAAATGCACACAATATCAGCGCTACACTGCATTAGACTCACCTCCAAGATATCCAACTTATTCTTTAAAGACTGCATATTCTGGTGATACACTTTTACAACATCAAGCGTATCCAAGTAACACTGCCCTTGCTGCTTTAATTGCTATTCATCAGTACATTTAATTTTTTGTTTTTCAGAGTTTTGCTTTTGCAGAACTTTGCATTTTCCAGCATCAAAGGCAGAGTGACAGATGCCAAGAGACAGACCTTTTGAGTCAATGCAGTTTACACACCTAATTATATTGGAGCTACAGTCACTTTTAACATGATCATCTGCGCCACATTTTACACACAAAATATCCACTTTACATTCTTCGGCCTTATGGCCGAAACCTGCGCACTTAAAACACCTAAACAGTCTTACGTAATCAAACACTCTACATGACGCTGACCATCCAATACTTAACTTTCCTTCCATTATCACAGATTTCCAAGTTGTGGGATCACACTCAACTATTGCCATATAGCGGGTTTTCATCTTTCTGATTGCTAGAACTTTCAATTTCATATCATCATGGCACATAAAGTTGTTTTGAGACTTTAAAGCATCAACTAGTTCGTCATCCTTAAGGTTTTCGATTATGTCGCAGACCTTAAAACACGGATTTTTTAGGGACGGCATGGTTACTTGATAACTTCTCCCCAGAGCCTTTTCAGCCTCCTTCCTCACTTTCTCTATTTCCTCCTTGGTTTTACACTTGATTAGTATTCCACCATCTTTAACTGCATGCAGTCCAGTTATACCAACTTCCATACTTGACGGATTCAATTTTTTTGTTACGAATTCTTTTGTTTTGTTGCTGTCTTGTTTATTTTTTGGCTTAATAATTATAGCCTCATTCTGCTTCTTTGCAATATCTGCATACGAAACACTTTCTGATCTATGTAATGGTATATTTGCGGTTGTATTTATAACATTTTTCACTCCATCCAACTCGCTTAATATCAACTGCTTAAAAGACTGAAATTCCTGCTTTATATCCATACAGAATTCAACAAAAGCCAGACAGCTCTGACAAAACCACTTATATCCTGCTACATTCTTGACGGCATTGTATTCCTTATTGCTCAGAGACAAACATTTTACGTGACAAAACCCCTTACAGACACATCGCACCTCGAATGCAAAACCAACATAACTCAAAATTCGGTGATTTTGAGATTTATATACCAAATCACTGCTCTTTTCGTTATCTTTAATAATAAAACACTAACATAAATCTTAATTATAAAGAATGCCCTATAATACATGAAAGTACACAATACTACTACAATAATAAAACCTAAGCAAAAACTTAATATTTTCCAAAGCCATTTTCTGGGTTCAGGTTTTTTTGAGTTAAGGTGGTTTTGCATTCAGGGTGCGACATGTGGATCACGACCAATTTTTTGGATGCATACCCGACATGGGAGATTTTCCACATCCATTCTGAATGTGTTAATCTGGACCCCAAGGAAATTGCATCTATTTAATCTGTAGGTAAACTATAATTTCTTAGCGCAGGAAACATTTGTTGTTAGGTGCGGCAACACTGCAAGAGGACGGCAGAATTTATCACAAATTATCACGCCGTTATTTGTTGTTTATGAAAAAATTTATCCGAAAAAACGCCAGATAATATCGCGATTTTTACTTGGGAATATCACTTGACCCTATTATTATTTGAAAATTTTCACACAACTAATTAAAACCAAGTTTTCCACCAAAAAATAACACTTTATTCACAAATGCAAAGACAAACAACATACACTGTTGCCCGATCTCCATAAAAACTACAACTACGTATTTAACATATTTTTACGGTTTTATGACGTCTTACTTTTTTGAACATTCTTAAATATGTGACATTGTGACCAACCGTGCCAGCCTTACTAATCAGTTATATTACGCACTGACTTATTTCCGGCATGGCCGCCTCTTCTTATTTATTCAAGCATTAGCCTTACCATAGTTATTGAGACTTTTGCGTCCTGTGGGAAATTCACGATATTGTATGTCTCACGGAACCCTCCATGCGCGAGTCGAACTTGCACTCAATCGTTTTTTTTATTTCACACAATCACGGCAACGCCCATCAATTAAATTATTTCTGTCAAATACCGTATGTACTTATTTTCGGCATCGACGCCTCTGGTAACAGACCAACAGTGACTGCCTTACTTATTACGTTAAAAGTTGTTTAGAATGGCCACCATGAACTTCTTGGCAGTAATAAAGTCCGTTTTGGAACTCTGCCAAGAAGGAACATCTGAGAAAAGACCTTTAAAATGAGGTACCACACGGCATAGGGTTGCATTTAAAATTTTTGACCTCAACTCCTTAGCGTAACCCCCCAAGGGGATTGTAAAAGTCAAATTACATAAAAAAGTAGATTTATTAACCAATAAGATAAAACTAAAAGTTGGTGTCTCTATCTTTATTAATAGTAAAGATATTTGCCCATGCTAAGACTTTTCAGACACCCTGTATGGTATTTTCGTATTTCGCACTTTCAAATATCACAATGTGGGTAAATAAATATTTGTATTTTATTTTCACATCGAACCCTAATTTTATTTCCAACTAGGTTAGAGCCGTCTCTGAAACTACCCCCGTTTGCAAAGCTTTACTCATAAGTTATTGCTGGCTCAAGAAATATGCTGCTGACATTTATATTAATTTTTGAATAATGGATTCTACCATTATGTTTAATATCAGGACATATATTTGTGAAAAAATTATTTACTTTATTTAAAAAGATCTTGTTCTGTGTTATAACTAGAGTTTAACAAATGGGGGTAATTCCAGAGACGGCTTCTAACCTAGTTGGAAATAAAATTAGGATTCGATTTGAAAATAAAATACAAATATTTATTTACCCACATTGTGTTATTTGAAAGTGCGAGATACGAAAATATCATACAGGGTGTCTGAAAAGTCTTAGCATGGGCAAATATCTTTACTATTAATAAAGATAGCAACACCAAATTTTAGTTGTACCTTATTGGTTAGTAAATCTACTTTTTTACGTAATTTGACTCTCAACCCCCTTGGGGGGTTACGCTAGCGAGTTGAGGTCCAAAATTTTGGATGCAAACCTATGCCGTGTGGCCTCTTCGTTTAAAAGTCTTCAAAAAAGAAACATTGTTTTAGTATTTTAGTATTTATTTATTATTGTAATTCATTTTTAAATGGCAAGCCTATAAAAATTATAACTCGTAAATCGTATAATCGGGCGGGGCACAAGTCGACCATTAGTCGGCCACTTGTGCCAAACAGTACAAGTCGGCGCTGCTATGTTTTGTTGTGTAGGGCACTTTTTTCTAACTTTTTTCCAACTTTACTTCTTCATTTGTCGTTTTTATATGTTTTGTTTTTGACATCTGCGCAGTAGACCAAAATGCGTACCACGCGCAAACCGAGCATGCTAGACATGCGCACGGAATTTCAGGAGTTGGACTTTGGTGTCTACATTTGAACCCATTCATTTTTCAGAATATATCTCCAGTAGTTAAGGTACCACTACGTATTTAACTTTATAACTTTGTTCCCAAGTTTTTTTCGACTTTATTTTTCAGTTTTTGCCATGTGCGCAGTAGACCAAAATGCGTACCACGCGCAAACCGAGCGTGCTAGACATGCGCACGGAATTTCAGGAGATGGACTTTGGTGTCTACATTTGAACCCATTCACTTTTAAGAATATATCTCCAGTAGTTAAGGTACCACTGCGAATTTAGACAACAAAGTACATCCCCTGAAATTTCGTGCGACTGTCTAGCCCTCTTGGTTTGCGCGTGGTACGCATTTTGATCAATGGTAAAACTTTTTCCCCAAGTTTTTTTCGACTGTATTTTTCGTTATTTGCCACCGCGCAGATAGCAAAAAAAGAAAAATAAAATCGAAAAAACTTGGGAAAAACGTTATAAAGTTAAATACGCAGTGGTACCTTAACTACTGGAGATAGATTCTTAAAAGTGAATGGGTTCAAATGTAGACACCAAAGTCCATCTCCTAAAAGTCCGTGCGCATGTCCAGCACGCTCGGTTTGCGCGTGGTACGTATTTTGGTCTACTGCGCACATGGCAAAAAACGAAAAATAAAGTCGAAAAAACCTTGGGAAAAAGTTATACAGTTAACTACGTAGTGGTACCTTAACTATTGGGGATATATTCTTACAAGTGAATAGGTTCGAATGTAGACACCCAAGTACATCTCCTGAACTTGCGTACGCATGTCTAGCACGCTCGGTTTGCGCGTGGTACGCATTTTGGTCTACTGCGCAGATGTCAAAAAACAAAACATATAACAACGACAAATGAAGAAGTAAAGTTGGAGAAAAGTTAGAAAAAAGTGCCCCACAAAACAAAAAATAGCAGCGCCGACTTGTGCTGTATGGCACAAGAGGTCGACTAATGGTCGACTTTTGCCCCGACCGATTATACGATTTACGAGTTATAAGTTTTATAGGCTTGCCATTTAAAAATGAATTACAATAATAAATAAATACTAAAATACTAAAACAATGTTTCTTTTTTGAAGATTTTTAAACGAAGAGGCCACACGGCATAGGTTTGCATTCAAAATTTTCGACCTCAACTCCCTAGCGTAACCCCCCAAGGGGGTTGAAAAAGTCAAATTACATAAAAACGTAGATTTATCAACCAATAAGGTACAACTAAAATTTGGTGTCGCTATCTTTATTAATAGTAAAGATATTTGCCCATGCTAAGACTTTTCAGACACCCTGTATGATATTTTCGTATCTCGCACTTTCAAATAACACAATGTGGGTAAATAAATATTTGTATTTTATTTTCAAATCGACTCCTAATTTTATTTCCAACTAGGTTAGAAGCCGTCTCTGGAATTACCCCCATTTGTCAAACTTTAGTTATAACTAAAAATTGTTTAATAAGGAAGATATTTTTTTAATTGGGGTTTGCTATTTTTTCAATTAAATTCCAAGTGGACTTGGTTATATTGTAAGAACATTCAATACAATTTTTATTTGCCCACAACTGTTTAGCTTTTCTTATTACAGATTTTAGGATATTGCAATATTTTTTATAAAAATATTCAGTTACATCTTCTGAAATCATTCTCAAGTAGAGTTTTCTTTTATTTTTACAAGATACACTATAGCTCAACCTCCTGTTTTGTAACAAAGAACATAAAACTTTAGATGTTGTATTTTCCAAAAATGGTTTCATATCATTTAAGTAAAGTAAGGAAACGGAGCACCTTTAGCAAAGAGGTAAGTTTAAAATTATGCGTGAGTATTTTATGTTTAAAGCAAAATTTTTTTTAACTTATCGGTAAAACTGAGCTGATGCAATTTTTGGCCAAAAAGGGTAAAAATCAGGAATATCGTTTATCGCAGTTTTTTTACACAACATAGTGAAATTTATGTATACTATAGATGGGTTTTCCTTCACAGAAATCTAAATACAAAAAATAAAAAAGTAACATCACTCTCTTCGTCCTCCCTTTGACAGACTTTCTCACAGATCTGAGGCACATTTCCTTGCTGTAAATAAAAATACTAAGCAATAGCTTGGGAATGACAAATTAATTTGCCAAAATATTGTTTTTTATTTAACACAGGTATATTAGGATTGTTCCAACTAAAGTTCAGAAGTTTACTGAGTTTGCGCAAAGCCATTTTCCTGTTCCAACAAGTCGATTTAAAAATTATCAGCCAGATTCTCCAACGCTAGTCCGGTCTAATTTGACAACCAAAAGTTTTAAACTGACAAGTGTAAGAATAAGACAATTAAGTTTTATACGTGAATTTATTTCTAAGCTTTTTTGCAAATTTATAAAGAAAAGGGCAATTTTAGTACGTACTTTTGACAATAATAGATCTAAATTCATTACAGTAACTCGTTCCAAGATGAAAATTATTTGGAAACCAAGCAAATACCTGAAATATCGGAATAATTCATAAGTTTACAATGATGATTTATTAACAATGACAGGACAAAAACCTGTCAAAACATAACTGATCAACTATAAAATCTTAATTAAAACCAGTACTAAATTTTAAACCTTCTTAGTGAATCTGAACATAAGTATTTATAGTAAAGTGTTCCAAGAACGAGTGAATTGTGTTCCGAACTAATTCTGAATCGGTCTTAAAGTTCCAGGATTTTACAAGAATTGTTAATTCTGAATCAGTTTAACGTGCTAGCTAACTTCACTTATTTTCTTTTTGTTGCTAATTAAATTAGTAATAGAAGAAGACAGAACAATTTTTCTTCCATTTCTTCAGTTGAAATATATTAATAAAAGCGACAAAGTTTTTTACCAAGTATTTTTTTGTGATTTTATAGTTTAGGATAAACAAACAAAATTCTCAACCAGTTCTAAATAGTTCCAATACTATTCAAGTGAACTTTTCAATTGGAACAAACCTAATATTGCAAAATGCAAAATTAATATTTTACATTCTTTGCCCATGTAATAAATTACCTACACGACCAAAATCTAAGGCTACAGACTCGTAAATTTGCTTACCTTTAAAGATTTCGTTTTAAATCTTCGTTTTATTCTTTCTCTCTCCTCTGTTAACTGCTTCTTTTTTACTTCTGATAATCCCATAGTAAAATAATTTCATCTGGATGACCCCACCCGTCAGAGCAGCAGGTGTTTCTAAAATTAAATGTAAAATTATTGTAACTGGTGTACTGTTGTCTTTTGGTACACATACTTATTCTTTAGTCTTAATAAAGACTATACAAGTTTAACAAAAACAGTCTTTAGGTATATAAAGGTTTAAAACTGTGAGAGACAGTTAAATGTAAACGAAAACGTTTCTTAAAGTGTTTTACCTGTTATTAAAGATGTATTGGGAACTTCGTTAATTTGGAGTCTGTAGGGTTGTCTCTTATTATACTAGTTAACCATCAATTATTATGTCTGCCTAATACTTCATTTAAATGGGTTAAAACCTTGTGATTTAAGACTGCACGTACAGAATAAAAACCAACTTCATCCCATCTTCATTCATTTTGAAGCAACTCCACAACAGGTTATTGGCATTTTTGTGGTAAACATTTCTTATAAACGTACAGTACACCTTATAATCGCAACAAACACAGTTTTAACCAACGAATACGAATTAAGTTTCGTGTTTTAACACTTTTATACGCTAAAAAGCACAGCAAATAAACCAACGCGACGAATACAGGTTAACGTAAACACAGATATTTGCCTGACTACCGCCATGCCATGTTGAATTCATTTTCAGCGTGTTTCCGCGAGATCCCGTTGATCAACCGTGAACGACCGGGAACTACAAGTCATGTGATATCTGCATTGATATATTAAGTGACATACACATGGCACGATGTTCAAGGTAGATCAACGGAATCTCGCGGAAACCCGCTGTATGACACATCACTCATTTGGCATATTTTGGTGTTTATCAGGTTACGACGTGGTTACTTTTGTATCTCTTTTATTTCCATATCGTTGAAGAGAGACTGACCTATACCAGGTTACCAAAATCGCGCTACCTGGTGAACGCCAAAATATGCCTATTATTTACATAATTTCGTTTTCAACATACCAGCCCTGCAACTTTCACGAAGTTAGCGGCTGCTGCCAATATAATTTCATAGTAACAAACCTAATGAAATCAAATAAAATTCTTCATGTAGCCGTCCATTCATACGTGTGCCATTTTTGAAACCTAGTGGGTAATCTACTTATTTTAAGACGGCTGTGTTTGAAAGGCAATAATACCAACACGCGATATATTTTAAATTTTCGCGCTAAATCAGCGCCAGCTATTTTCATCAAGACACTAAGACAGAAAGTGACAAAGAGACATGATACATGTATCATGACAAAGAGAGATCGAAAAAGAAGCATTCTGAATGTCATCAAGCCCCGTGCGCCATATTTAAGTTTTTCAACAGCATAAAAACCATATAATGAATGTTATTAATATTTTTTCTTTTGAAGTTAGTTTTAAATAATAATGTAATATCTTTCCACTACCTAGAAAATGGTCTTCGTCGATCCGTTGTTAACCAATATTTTGCTCAGTTTTATCTGGTTTGTGCTTTGAGTGTTTCTTAGAGTAGCCTAATAGGGTTGAATACTAAATTTAATGTAAAACACTAATACTAGTTACGTATTATGGTAACGTTTGCGGGTGCAAAACGCATTCAGTGGATCTTTTCAAAAAAAAAAATCGGTAAATTACGATAATTTTCTTAACAAAGGGACGAATAACAACTCTCTGAACGTGCTGCGTGAAACAAAATAATGCGTTTTTGTTTTGACAAATATGCTGTAATGAAAGAATTTTGGTTATACTTTTAAAATAAGTACTATGTATTTGTGCTCAATTAGTATTTTTCGTTTTGATTTTTAACTTTTCATTGGCAGAAAGTTTAAGCTAGTAGAAATAACGCTTATATCATTAATAACGTAATTTAGGGTGTCATAAATATTAGTTAAAACTAAGGCTACTGACAAAAAGGATTGATTTCGCAGTGCCTTTTTACTATTTTTTGTTTAAGAAAAGGTTTCATTTTTTTAACTTTATCTTAAATTGCTCTTAAAAACATAAAATAAATTCTCCTTAAAGATTTATATGTCTGGCAACGTTTCAACAAAGTCAGTTGTTTTAAGTTTTTCGCGCACAATTTTCTGTCAAGCGCTATGTCGAGCCATGTGCTCACTTAGCCAGGGGCTTCGAACATCGAGGGGTTTTAGGGTATATTTGAAAATTCTTAAAATGTTCGATTTAAGAAAAAAGTATTGGGTATGTCTGTAGACTATCCCAGGAGTCACCCATTCCAATATATGTAACCATTTCCATAACACCCTGTATAATGTGATATGTCACTTATGTATTTGTTATCCTGTAATTTTAGGCTAAAAAAGGTGGAACGTCTAAATAAATACAAGTGCAGTGATTTATTTGTACATACTATTATTTTGGCATTATAGATAAATTACGCGCAGAAAGTCCATATCAAAATGTTCTACGCTAAGAGTTCAAGGTAAAAGTCGGAAAAATCAGTTTTTTGCGAATATCTCGCTTTCTATTGGCTATACGCTAATTTGACTTATTAGAAAAATTATTTGACTTATTAGAAAAATTATTTATTAAATTTTTTGAGTAGGGCTTATACTCCACTATGTGGTCTATATAGTATAGACTATATGCACAGAATAGGATTCTTCTATGGAAATACTATATACACACACTAACACGTGTGCTATGTGTTAAAATAAATAAGTACATTTTTACTAATAAATCACTTATTTCAGAATTCTTATTCGGCCCCATGGAAATGAGCTTTTTCTTAAAGGAAAAGTAAATGCAATGAAGTTATTTGAAAAACGATCAGATAAGATATAATATTAGTTTGCATAAAAACTGCCCTTTTTGGTTAGGAAAAAAATTGCTGGTCACTATATTTTTTAAATGGATATTAGATTTATCTAATTTTACTAGATCTAAAACATTTTCGTCCCAGAGCTGTCGGAGATTTTTTTGTAGTTTTTTTAATGTTACTAATTGTCTTTCTATCAAACATAAAATAAATTGCATATTCTTGCCCGTTGATGTATTATAATATATTCTAGAAGACCTGTCTGTGTCTAAGAGGGGGCTATTTGAAGTTGGGCGTGGCGAGAGTACAAGTTCAACTAAAACTAGTGCAGATATTAATTAAGTTTTTAACAAAATGAACTTAGTAAACAATGAAAGTGAAGAACTGTGCCGAAAAATCAAACAAATTCTGCAAAGCTTCACAAGTAAGCTCAATGATAGATGGACAAAAGCAAATCGATGTTTAAAAAATTTTGAATTTCAAAATAAAGAGTGGTTGGCAACAAAAATTGTTTTACCTACCTGTGAAATAATGACTAGTTCAACCGAGTCACTAAACATGCCGGGACCATCAACACAACAACGTGGACGCCCTCCAAAAGAATTTTTTGAATTAAGCGATCAATCAAAACGCCGACAAGTTTCTTCTTTAGTGGAGACAATTTCTCATGAAGAATTAATGTTTGCAGCAAGGCTGAGTTTACCAAAAACCTGGCAAAAGAGATGCTGCCAAGCTTCTTAACGAATTAGAAATCTCGCCGAAGCGAGTATCCGAAATGAAAAAAGCTATTTATTCTCCTGAAAAGCCTATAATACCCTACACGCCCGACGAAGCTTCGACCTTATACTTTGATGGAGACTACACAAAAACTCATACATTTTGATGCGGTCCGGCGCCAAAGACCGAAATGCCAACACATACCCATCATACGATATCCTAGCAAAGAAAAAATGTTTCCCTAACGATGGCTTCATAACAATCACTGATCTGTCAAGTAGAGTGTTTGTGTGCGTTCTAGACCAGTCCAAATCCAAATCCCCCCACTCTTCACCCCACCACTTCCCCCCACCACTTCCCCCCACTCTTCACCCCACCACTTCCCCCACCAAAATCCCCACACTCTTCACCCCACCACTTCCCCCCACTCTTCACCCCACCACTTCCCCCCACTCTTCCCCCACCAAAATCCCCCACTCTTCACCCCACCACTTCCCCCCACTCTTCACCCAACCACTTCCCCCCACTCTTCACTCCACCAAATTCCTCACTCTTCACCCCACCAAATCCCCCCACTCTTCACCCTACCACTTCCCCCCCACTCTTCACCCCACCTAAGCCCCGCCTCCAAGAACCGGATTGGTTGACCCCCTTCCGGCAAGGTGTGTTCTAATTTCCCACTCCAAACTAGGAGGGATATTAGAGAAGGGGTTGTAGCATGAAAGGTTGAAAATTTCAGTTAAACGATATTAGTTCTGAAGTAATACAGTGTCATACTAAAGTCAGAATAAAGTAAACAATGGATTTACAATCCAAATTGTATATTTATAATGGTACTCCATTAAATGGGCAACGGGAAGAAATGGAATCGATTCATAAGGAAGAAAAAATTTATTTTCAAAAAACTACTGGTTGTATAGCCGAGGATAGACTTAATACTCTTGTGGGTGTTGACCGCTACAATTACGGTGATGAGGATGAAGATGAAGATGAAGATGACTCCGGCATCGAGGAAGAGGTTCTGGGAAGTGGTTGTGGAGAAGAAGGGTTAGTGAAAATTAAAAAAATTAACGCTTCAGAAGCTGTGAAAGAGAACTATTTAAAACGTGAAGTGTGCGTAATGCATATTAATTACATCCATGGCGGGTGGCATGTACAGTCTGTGTCACGAGTGTTACTTTTTATTAGCCATAGAACAACAACGTGGTAAACACATACATGTGAACACCCATTATAAGCGTGCCATGGATTGTTGTAAAGATGAAATTAAATGTAAAGTGTGTGAGCAAGTTCTACATATGATTATTTTATCAGACGTCTGTGTAATGTGTAACAAACCGGATGTGCAGAAAATCACAAACCATAAAATTGACAAAAACAACTTTAGAACAATTCTTATAATTGTGTAATAGTTTTACATTGCTGGAGCACACACTTCGATGGCCCCTTGTATCCCAGGAATCATGTTTTATGTGCAATAGAAACATAAAATAGAGTAAAGTAGATAAACATATTGTTATTTTTCTCAAAAATAAACCTGTATTTTAATAAATGAATTTTTTGATAAGTTTCAAACAATTTACCTTGAGTAACTTTTAATAGTAGAAGTAGTAGTATGTGGAACTGCTTTCCCCCCACCCTCCCCACTCATAACATGACCTTGGCTTTTAATATATAAAAGGAGGGAATAAAGCTTGTGATTTTAGAGAAACACTATGAAGACGGTTACATTTAACGAAAATATGAATAAAATCCATATATTGTTTGCATGGAAGTTTGCTTACAAAGCAGCACGACAGAATGGTTATGAACAGTATGTGTTGGATAGATACCGTTTTCAGAATAGAGTCAGTTATGCTGAGAATCTTTTGAAGGATGTTTTGGATGAAAATTACAGAAATAAAATATACAATGAACGTTTTAAATAATTTTTGTTGTATTAGTGGTTATGCTACGACGCTACTACAACCAATTCAAGCTCATATCCTCCCACCTCGCTCATGCGAGCATGACTTGCAGTACTAAGTGGGGACTATCCTCCCACCTCACCCATGGGGCTTGACTTGAGCGGGGGGTATCTATAAATTTATACGCACACGGTTTCTGAAACATTAGTTGCTAGAAATAATACATAAATATGATTCAAAAACGAAAGCTGGTTGGTTGCAGAAAATCGGTGAAAAAGCTTAAACAAGACAGAAGCAGATGCCCTGTTTGTTTATATTCCATGAGAAGAGAAGAAATTTGCACACCCAATTCGTGCACACAAAAATTTTGTATAAAGTGTTTAACAGAGTGGACGAAAACAAACGCACATTGTCCTCTTTGCAGAAGATTCTATTTCTCAATTGTTTTAAAAGAGACTAAGGAAAAGATTCTTGTGAAGAAAAATGACAGTGCTGATCAAGCTCTAGTGATATTGTTGTACATAAGTGACATGAATTTAATATAGATATATCAGAAGTAAATAAAACCAGGTTGTTAAATATAAAGTTTTTTATTTTATTATTATATTACATCTTTTTTTAATATCCAAGAATTTTGTGATTTGTCCATTCCCAACCATTTAACATAAACTTTATTTCCCTTTCTTCTTAGCACCTTTTCCACGAGATACACGTTTGAATGTTTCTGCAACTCCGGTTCATAAAAACTACCTAAAATTATTTCATTTTTGTCATCTGTCAGCAGATATGTTCTTGGGTTGGTTAATTTAATTTCTTTAATTTGAAAAATTTCATTTGACCAGTTTGGTGTATATCCCTTTTGAAAAGCCTCCCTGTATTTACTAACCCTAACATAATCCCCTTGTCTAAATTTTGATTTTCTGGGGTCAATTATTTTTATATTATTATAAGTTGATTTTAGAACATCTTTTTCATTTTCTTCATTTATATCTATAGGTTTTAATCCTGTTGTTCTATGTTTAGTTGTATTATACTTAAAAACAATATTATTTAGGATATCCAACCATTTATAATTGCCTTGCAAGCTAAACTGTTTCCACATGAGAGTTTTTAATGTTCTGTTGACCCTTTCAACAATCCCCGCTTTGATAGTGGAATATGTACTGTGGTGATTAATGTTATATTTTTCCATTAATTTATTAAAGTTTTTGTTGAAAAATTCTCTCCCTTTATCTGTATGTATGTTACTTGGAGGAGTTTTCGCAAGCTTTAAAATTTTTTCCATAGCTAAAGTTACTTCCTCAGCAGTTTTTCTTTTAACAGGTTGAACCCAAACATATTTGGAAAATGTGTTTATAACAACTAAAATATATCTATATCCTTTATTTAGTTTTACATAAGGTATCATTTCCACCAAATCAGCTTGCCATAAATCGTTTAAATTTTTAATAATAACCCGTCGTCGTCTAAAATTATTTCTAGCAGGTTTATGTAACTCGTTGATTAGATCTTCCTTGATGTTAGGTTGTGCAGACATGATAATTAAATGTTTAGTTTGTTACTTCTACAGGACATTTTATTAACAATTCACCATAAAAATCTTCTAAATGACTACCTTCAGGACGGTGAAAAGAAAGAACATCCCCTTTCTTTAACCGAATACCTACAGGGTCGGTGATCTTTTTTCCATTAATTTTTAAGAAAACATATTTTTTCGGGTATTCTCCAGGAATTATAGTAGCAGATTTCATAGGAAAAACATATGTAATTCGTTTGTCTTGTAATAAATGGTAAACTCTATCGGACAGAGAGTAAATTCCCATGAAGGGTAACACCAAATTATACCAAAGTTTAACTGCACTAAGGTCAACAACTTTTATAATGTTATGTTCTTCAGATGAAAATTTATTATCCTTGCCAAAGATGTGGGAACCAAACTTGTCAATGGACATGGTTGTTGCCAGCGGTAGAATAAGGAATAAACATGTGAGAATTAGTATTTATTTAATTATTTTTGCTTCTCTTAGTTCTTCTAAAATCGATATTATTTCATTTTGATGACCAGTATGTCCAGCCATTTGCGATGACATCAACAATTTCAATCTATCTATGATTTCGTTTGGATCGTCATAATAAACGTAATCTAATTTCTTTTTTGATAAATTTAACATAGCTCCCCCCTTTCCACTTTTTGTAGACAGATTTCTTGTAGAACGCGGTCTTTGTGGAGGTAACAAACGTGAAGTGCTTGGTAGAACTGCACGATAACCTGTCTCTGTTGTGCTTCCACGTTTTAATATACCTTTTTGTAATAAGTAAGGTTTAACTATTGTCAAGTATTTAATGTCGGTCGAATCTTGAATTTGACTATTAGGATCAAAATTTCGTCTATATGCATTTGTCCTATTCAAAACATCCATATAATTTTCAATATCATTTGATGTATAACCAACAGTTTCTTTTTTAAAAAGAAGCTCATACAATCCAGGTGTTCCCTCATACCTAACTCCTTCAACTTTAAAATCTTTTCCTATGAAATTGACCACAGAATTAGCAATCTTATATTTATCTGCATCAACATCATGGCTAAACCCATATTTGTTATCAAATTTGCCTTCCGTGTCTTTTATTAGCCCATCCACGAAAGGTCTTAGAAGTGAATGATATGCTTCCAAATATTCTTCATAAGCAGGTGTTCTTGTTAATTCTAAAACATCTTGTCGCAACTTACCCATAGTTGGTTCAATTGTTGTTTCAGGGCTTGATTCTCCTGTACGAGACTGTTGCGAATCTTCAAAAAATACTTCTTCATCTCCTAAAAGTGAGGGCATGTGTGTTGGAAGATATTTACTATATTTACAAATAAAAACAATCTGTATTTTTATTACGTCCAAAACAAAAATAATCCCTCATAAGACTTGGATCAGTGCATACTATATCATCAAATACAATCAGTGAGTTTGCTTTTATTTCAGTGGGTGAAACAATATCCTCAGCGTTCGATGATTCAAAATAACCAATAAACTTTAGTGGGGGAAAAAGCCTTTTTAGATATTCATATTTTGATTGATATAAGGATTTTGAGTACACATATATATTTTCAAATCTTAATCCATTAGCGTGTATTATAAGAGAAATCATAACATTTGTCTTCCCACAACCCGATGGTCCTACTATTAAACATCTTTTACAGTTTCCACCAAATAATTGTCCATGTTTTCGATAATTATCATGACATAAATCAAAATTTTTTATCGGTAAAGAAAAATCTTGTTTTTTGATCTTCATTGTTTGAACATCGCTATTTAAGTAAGGTTATTTGTGTTTTTAAATCATTTATATATAATGATTAGACATAATAACGTCATTCACTGCGTGGAAGGACAGAGAAAAGGTAGTGGTTTATTAAATACTCTTATTAATAAATTACCAGTAGAGCTCCATATTCCTTCTTATAACTTTTGTGGGCCTGGTACAAAGTTAAATAAAAGGCTTGCCTGAGGTGATAAGGGAATTAATTTATTTGACGAAGCTTGCAAAGAGCACGATATAGCATATTCGGAATATTCCGATTTAAAAAACAGAAACGAGGCAGATAAAGTATTAGCTAAAAAGGCATTTAATAGATTTAAAGCTTCAGATTCAAATCTAGGTGAAAAACTGTCATCCTTGGCTGTGGTCGGAATCATGAAAGCAAAAACAAAACTCGGTATGGGAATAAGAAAAAGAAAACAAAAACGCAAGAAAGGAGGTCAAATATCTTTTAACCAAGGTGTAAGAAAAGCACGTGAAGAGCTGGTTGGAAAAAAGTTTGCTAATATAAGAAATGCTGCCAGCACAGCTTTATCATCGATTAAAAAATTAAAAATAAAAGAACCTAAACAAAGAATTATTCCAATTCCAAAAACTGGTGGAATTTTACCCTTAATACCTATTTTTGCTGGTTTATCTGCTCTAGGAGCCCTAAGCGGGGGCGCTGCTGGCATTGCGCAAGCAGTAAATTCTGCCAAAAATGCACAAAAGAAGGTAGAAGAACAAACAAGACACAACAAAGAAATGGAAAAAATACCAATTGGAAATGATCTTTATTTAAAACCATATAAGCAAGGGTGTGGTCTATATTTAGAACCATATTCAAAAAACTGTTAAATTTGCTACCTCGCCGACCTTTGACAAATATAAATTTATTAAAGTATGTCAAATTATTAAAGTTGTCACATTTTAGAGGTGTCTTTATGAGAAATAAGTTACCCAAAAAAATAAAAAAATATGAAACAGGTATTATAAATTTAGATGACGATATGGGGGAAGGCACTCACTGGACAGAGTATGTTAAAAATAATAATAACATAATTTACTTTGATAGTTTTGGAAATTTACGACCACCAAATGAAGTTATAACTTATTTCTATAGCGATGGTAGCAACCACAATATTAAATATAACTATGATAAATATCAATCTTTTAATACCTCAACTTGTGGACAGTTATCCTTACAGTTTATTTATAATAATGCGTAATTGTGTTTCCATTTTATTCTTATTACGACCATCATGTCGTTTACTATAGCTCTTTCCGCAAATTCAGCTATACTTCAAGCAGATTTCCATCCATCTATTTACTTAGATCCTAACTCTTCCTACGTTGTCGGACTTACCAACTTTGAAACTTTTAATGCAATACCAAATATTGATAAAAGTAATAATAAAGTATATTTTGGAAAAAATAATGAATTTTTAACAATTCCTACGGGAAGTTATGAAATGGACGATGTTAATAAATATTTACAGACTGAATTCCAAAAAAGAAATATTTCGTTTCACCTCTATGCAAATAACAACACATGAAAATCAACAATAAAGTCTACTACAGATATTATTTTTAAAGATGGAACAATAGGAAAACTTTTGGGTTTTAATAAGGGCATTGTATCTGGTGATGGAGTTCCAAGAACATCGCAAAATCCAGCAGAGATTATAAAAGTTAATTCTTTATGCATAGACTGCAGTATCGCAGAAGGTTCCTATCTGAACGGAAAGCCAGTACACATTATTCATCAGTTTTCCTTAATGTTAGCCCTGGATTTAAAATAATAGAAAGTCCCCAAAATATTATTTATTTTCCTGTTACAGTAAAAGTAATAGATAAAATAACAATAAAGGTAATAGACCAAGATTTAAATCTTGTTGATTTTCGAAACGAAACTGTAACAATAAGGTTGCATATAAAAGAAGTATAATGGTTATAGTTTATAATAGAAAAACCTCCAATTTAGCCACAAAAATTAATAAAAACTATAAGAAGACTAAACATCGTAAACCAAAGATTAGTAGAAAGAGAAACACACAAGGGATAACATCTGAAAATATAAGCTTTTTGAAATCTCTAGGTTTAAAGGTTTTAGTGTAATGGATATCCTTAACGTAGCAGAAGGTCTTTTCATAGATAATTCAATTGTGCATTCCGAAGTTCATGGTTATGAACCATACCTACCTACTAAATTGGGAAATAATGATGAAATTATAATACCTGTTCATGAAGTAGACAAGTATACTCTTCCTTCCGAAAGCTTTCTTTATATAGAGGGTAAACTAACAAAAGATAATAATACTATCTCAAATACACTAAAATTGATAAACAATGGGATTGCATTCCTTTTTAAAGAAATGCGTTATCAACTAAACGGTGTTACAATAGATTCAGTTAGAGATGTTGGGTTAACTTCGACAATAAAGGGATACATGTCGTATAACAAAAATGAATGCAATAGACTTAAAAACGCAGGTTGGTTTCCTATGGAATCTTCACAAGTTGTTGATGCAACGACAGGATTATTTAATGTTTGCATTCCGCTTAAATTCTTAATGGGGTTTTTTGAAGACTACAAAAAAATTATTTTAAATGCCAAACAAGAACTTATTTTAGTACGAGATAATTCAGACAAAAATGCAACAATTAATACTGCAGATGAAAATCCAAAAATTGAGCTTACTAAGCTAACTTGGAATATACCTCACATTTCAGTAGCTATTCCTCAAGAATTAGCATTATCTAAAATAATTAATAAGAATACTGATATAATAATTGCTTTCTGGAGTTGGGAACTGATTGAATACCCAGAATTATTAAAAACTAATCGTCATAACTGGCCTGTCAAAACATCTACGAAAGTTAATACCCCACGTCATGTAGCAATTGATTTTCAAAAAGACTTAAGGGATAAATCAACAACTGATATGTCTTTATTTTCCAACGTTAAATTACGAAACATTAAAGTGTTTTTAAACTCTGAGAGATATCCCTACAACGATCTATTTTCAGACTTTGCTAAAAATAAATTTGCATCATTATATGAAATGTTTTCACAATTTCAAAAATCTTACTATGGATTAACACCTGAACCCATTTTTTCTCCAAAGGAATTTAATACTTATGCTCCTATCATATATATCGATTGTTCACATCAGAAAGAAACAATTGAATCCGGACCTATTGTTATGAGAGTTGAGTTTGAATTACATGATGATCTTAAAGACAAAATATCTGCCTATTGTCTTATTACGCATGACAAAGTATTTAGCTACAATCCATTAACCAAAAATGTTAGACAACTGTAAAGCACATGTCTAGCTATATAAAATCAATGCTCTACTATTCTTTCCTACCATTACGGGTGAAGATCTAGAACTTCGAGTATCCTACTTTTTAGAAGAGCTGAAAAAATTAAAACAACAACTACAAGAATATTCTGACAAGAAATCTATGATTAAACAATTCTCACTTTTGAAATTATGAGGTTATTAATTGTCGATGTACAAGGATTTAACATAGAAAATAAGAAGTTTATTCCCAACGAGTTGGCTGCCTATGATGGACACAAAATATGTCACTATATCTTTAAATCACCATTTGATATAAAATACCTACCACCTGACTTACATAAGCAAGCTGTATGGTTAATGAAAAATCATCACTGTATTCCTTGGAAAGAAGGATATACACCAATTCACAAATTTTCTGAAATAATCAAGAATCTAACAGAAAAGGCGGATCAAGTTTATGTGAAAGGGAGAGAGAAATCCGAATACATTCGAAAATATTCATTAAAACCAGTCATGGAACTTGATGAAAATCCATCGTTACAAGAAGGAGAAGCTCATTGTTTTTATCATTCTAAATCACCATGTATATGCGCACTTACTAATGTATACAATTTATATAATAATTATTTAATGATTGAATAAAACACATAATGAAACAAAGTTTTTTATTTGTTATAAATTAGGTTTCAAATATTTCTTGAATAATTTCAGGTGACAAAATTAGTGAATTTATTTACTAATACGGATTCCTTTTTTATTTTACCGTAGATTTTTTAAAGCAACATCACATCGACAAGGTTTGACAAATTCTGAGAGCCGAACATTTTAATGTTTTATGGTTCATTGATTTGAAATTATTTATACAGTCGAAAAAGTTTCAGCCAATTTGTGCTTTATCGCAATTAGGGAATTACCTTTAAGTTTGGCTTCTAGATTTAAACATGTTTTTGTAAAAAACAAAACTGTTAGCTACATTAAAGCATCTTAATTTGTAAAAATTTTTCTTTGCAGGTTCTCCACATTATTATGGCTTCTAGAGGGAAACAAATGGTAGCCATGGTAACTATTAAAAGCAAAGAATTAGAAACTCATGAGGATGATAATGATCCCTTTCTGAACTTAGTTGATTCCTTTCTTTCTCAAGCCAACTCAGATACAGAAATTGACAACGGTGTGCAAAACTCAATAAATATGATGAACGAATCGGATATCAATGAAACCAACCAATCAGTAGAAATTATTCTTCATCAAAAAGAAAATGAGATGCCTGGTCCGTCAGAAGGTATTAATATAGTGGAAAGATCAAGCGAAATAATCGAAGAAGAAGTAATCCTAGAAGTTATTGACGTACCAGATCCATCAGAAATTAAAGGGCGTCTTTCAAAGAATGAGGATAAAGCTAAGGAAAAAATTACATCCGACGTCGAAAACTTCTCATCCGAAAACTACGAAGGGCAAGATGAAATAAACCAGTCAAATAATTTTGTGTTGGAGGATATAGCTATACGAAACAACGACAATCCAGAAAACAAAGACCTTGAAGAAGAAAATATTTTAAATGAGGTAGAGGAGGATGATAAAAACGATAAGAGATATTTAAATGAAGGGTCTGCCAATATTTTAAATCCGAGGAAAATAACAAAGAAAGATGATGTTGATATATGTACATGGAAGAAAAATAAAAATAAATTAAATCGAGAAAAAGGATTAGACTACACAGGCAAAAGAAAATATGACGGAAAATGGAACTATAATATTTCTAAAAGTAAAAAGATCCTGCCAAAGCCATGCACGTGCAAAATTAAAAATTGTTCAAAGCAAATTGAATGTAATAAAGTCACTCAAGAAAATCGAGAAAGTATTTTTAATATGTTTTGGAATCACATGAACTGGTCAGAAAAAAAAATTATATTCAATGCTTGGTTAAAAAAGCACCCGTACAGAGAAGACGAGGAACAGAAGAATCAAGTAAAAGAAATTTTTCGTTCAAATATCATCTAAAAGTGAACAACACACAAATTCGAGTCTGCAAACAGATGTTCTTAAAGACGTTAGGAATGAAAGAGTATACTGTTCTGAACTGGGTAAAAGGGGACAAATCACATGAAGCAGAAAAAAAATCCAAGGACAAAAGAAAAGAAGTTAGAAGAAAAATTTACGAAAACAACAATTTTAATTTAAAACACTTTTTTAATTCGCTCCCAAAGGTGGAGTCGCATTATTGCCGATCATCTAGCAGCAAACTTTACTTAGAACCAATGTGGAGTTCAATAAATGGTTTGTTTAAATTTTAAAAACGTAACTATTGCCATGACAATAACATTACACCTGTATCCAGGACTGTTTTTTTCAAGGAGTTTAATAAAGAAAACCTTTCCATTTATATTCCAAAAAAAGACTTGTGCGACACCTGCGTAGCCTACGATACAAAAAATATTGAACAAGAAGAGTATGACCTACATCAGGAAAAGAAGAAAGAAGCCAGAGAAGAGAAGAACAGGGACAAGGATTCTGCTTCAGTTGACGCAGTTTTTACAATGGACTTGCAGGCAATATTGCTGTGTCCCAAATCAACTGTAAGCTCAATGTACTACAAAACAAAACTAGTGGTGCATAATTTTACCCTATTTAATTTAAAAACACAAGAGGGCCACTGTTTCCTTAGGCACGAAGCTGAAGGTGCTGTGACCTCAAACGAGTTTTCATCCATATTATCCAGTTTTTTAGAAAATACTGTAATTCCAAATTTACCAAATGATAATAAAGAAATAATATTATACAGCGATGGATGCACAGGACAGAATCGGAACTCCATTCTCGCAAACGCTTTCGTCAATCTGTGTATGCTCCATAAGGTTACAGTTATTCAAAAGTACCTTGAAAAGGGGCATCGAAAAAAAAATTCGAAATCGCAAAATAAATGTTCCAGCAGATTATGTACAGGGTTATCCAACGAGGACTGAACAGGGCCTTATTTTTGACCTTCCCTATATTTTTGAAAAAAACGAAAAAAGCAGATTGGCGTAACTTCTATCGCTGAATTTGAAATTGGCACTTAGAAAACGATTGCGCTCAAAACAAAAGAACTACGACATAAACTTGTATTTTCTTTTATGGAATACCCTATATTTTATTTGATATTTGAAAAGCCGCCATTTTTCTGCGTATATTGCAGTGTAAATCTTATCTATTAACTTAATCGTTAACTGTTATTTATTTCGTTTTAAAGAAAAATGTTTCCCTTATTTTTACCTAAATATTGCTATAGGTAACAGGTAATTAATTGATTACCTATGATCTATCAAATAGAGAAAGTCAAAATAGACTTTGGAATATTGTTACACAATGAAGTATTCATTAGCAGAGAGACTGCAAATCGTTAAGCCGTATTATAAAAGCCAAGAAAACGCTAGAGAAGCCAGGAGAAGATATATTGCTACGTTTGGAAGGGATATATCGGTAAATACCATTTTAAGGATAAAAAATTTATTCGAGGAAACAAAATCTTTGCGTGACAAGAAGAGAACCGTTGAAAGAAGAAGACTTCGAGACCACGCAATTACGAATTATTTTACACTACAGCCTGCGAATTCTCTACCTGACGCAGTTCGAGACATCAGATATGGTAATTACAGGCGAAGAGTTAGTTATGGAACGGTAAACAGAACTTTGAAAGAAAACAAATTCAAGCCATTCCACGTTCTTCCTGTCCCACATTTAACACCCCAACAAAAGGAGTCGAGATTTCAATATGTATCCCAAATAATAATTAGGCAGCAAGAAAATGATCCGGACATATTTAAGAAAATTTTTTGGACAGACGAGGCTACATTTACCACGTCAGGCATGTTTAATCGCCACAACAAACACCACTGGGCCAGTGAAAACCCACGGAAATTTCAACCTATTAAATTTCAGGGAAGAACGTCCGTGCATATTTGGTGTGCAATGATAAACAATTTAATTGTAGGACCAATATTTTATCATGGGGCGTTAACTGGTCAAAGGTATCTCAACTTTGTTCATAATGAAATTGAAGATTTCTTAGAAGAATTACCTCTGGAAGTATATCGCTCTCTAATTTGGCAACACGACGGAGCACCCCCGCACGCCACTCGCGACGTGAATAATTTTCTAAACCAACGCCACGAGGAATGGATTGGACGCAATGGAACAATTCCGTGGGCCCCAAATAGTCCAGAATTGTCGAATTTAGATTCGTTTCTTTGGGGTCATCTGAAAAATTTGGTATATAGGGAAAGAAACCAAAACATTGAAGAAATTCAGGAAAAAATAGTTAACGAAGTTAATAGACTTAATCGGGAAAATTATATCCTAACAGCAAGTCTAGAAAGATTGCAAAGAATCTACAGATGTTGTTTCGAGAATAACGGCGATTACATATAACATTTAAATTATTAGTGCTATTAGTTTTAATATGTTGATTTATTATTTTTATTTGTTTTTTTTATATTTGATTTTGTTTCCTCGAATACATTTTTTATCCTTAAAATGGTATTTTGACTTTCTCTATTTGATAGATCATAGGTAATCAATTAATTACCTGTTACCTATAGCAACATTTAGGTAAAAATAAGGGAAACATTTTTCTTTAAAACGAAATAAATAACAGTTAACGATTAAGTTAATAGATAAGATTTACACTGCAATGTACGCAGAAAAATGGCGGCTTTTCAAATATCAAATAAAATATAGGGTATTCCATAAAAGAAAATACAAGTTTATGTCGTAGTTCTTTTGTTTTGAGCGCAATCGTTTTCTAAGTGCCAATTCCAAATTCAGCGATAGAAGTTACGCCAATCTGCTTTTTTCGTTTTTTTCAAAAATATAGGGAAGGTCAATAAGGCCCTGTGCAGTCCTCGTTGGATAACCCTGTACATGCTTGCCAAATCGCTAGAAATCATCCAAAACCGTATGATGTCAAGTACCTCACACACGACTTTTTTAAAAAGTTCGATGAACTTAACTATTACAAATCAATTCGACCTGGCAGAGACACAGTTACACAGATTCGAGCCCTTAAATACGAGAGCACAGGAAAAATATTTTTTAAGCTGAGACACACTGATTCTTGGGAACCGCTTAATCAAAGAGCTAAATTATCTAATCCTCGTACGATGGACAGCTTACCGAACCTTTATCTGGAAAGACGAAAACTTAAAAAAGAGAAGTATGGGCATCTTCAACTTTTAAAGAACAGCTTGTTGTCAGATTATCGCGGCTTTTATGACAATCTTCCTCATGAATAGTTTTCTTGTAAAAAAAATTAATATTTGTATGTAGCTAATAAGGATATTTGTTGTTCTTTTTCATATTTTTGATTAAAACATAATAATATTTATCTTAAAGAGACTTTTATTATTTCTATTCTATATTCTTTAAGAATAATACGTATCTCTATATTTTTAAACACGAAAACTGCTTATCTCCACCTGTTAACTTAGTATCAACATTTTTTGAAATTACTTTTTTTCTGTAAATATTGCATATTTTTAAAAAACCAACACAACTATATTAACGATATTTCATTACGCGGTTTTCTCCGGAACACGACGATATATATATGTTTTTTTTATTATTGAATTTTATTTATAATACCAATATACTTTGAATAATATATATCCTATTGAACATATAAACACTACTAACAATATACTTAATAATACTACACACACATTTGAATTACATTCTTCTATACAAGATTTTCTATACAACTGATTCCATTCCTGTGTCACTATTGAAGTTTTATTGAAATAATATAATCTTAACTTATCCTGTACAACGGTAGATTCATTTATAATATTATCATCTATTTTGTGGGTAAATAAACCATTATTTATATTCATTCTTTTCCATGTTGAAGGCCAACTATCATTATTTACATTATTCACAGATAGACAAATAAATGCTTCTCGAACATTAGGATCAACTTGTATGAACAAAGTATTGTTAACGAATGCTGATAGAAATATAATTCCTACTAGTAGCAGAGCCATTTTCAAACTAAAATATTTTTCCAGGGTTCTTATGTTTTATATTCGTCATGAACTAAATCTTTTAGAATATCAATTACATTATTAACTTGGTCATCATCAGTCTTGGATTTCTCTTCCGAAATACTTATATGTTTGTGTCCCCAAGCTAAAGTTCTAAAAGAATCTGGAATTATATAGCGTTTATCATCTTTACGTCTTTATAATCTTGTTTAGTAATTGAATTTTCTATAACATATTTTTTAACTCCTTTCGCCATTTTTTCAGATTTATCTTCTAAATTTACACAGTAAGCTTTAGCTCCCGTCCCATAAAAACTTGAAATTGGTTTGCCCGCAAATTCATCTTTCATTCGCCCTAATACTGATTTGTTTATAGTTAAATTATGTATATTGTTTTCATTGTAATTAGAAGTGTCAAACTTCTCTAAATTTTCCTGCATATCTTGATAAAAGTTTTCTGTTCTTACGTTTAAAATTAAACTATCTGTATCCGTGTATAACAAAATTGCTTCGTCGCCATACTTGCTCTTAATATAGTCATAATAAAAATCATATAAAACGGTTTTTGATAATTCCAAGACTGTGAAGCCAACATAAACAGGTTTATTGTAAGTCACTTTTACTCTTTCCATTTGTATCGCAACCAAGTTTTCATTAAAGACTAATCGTTTTTTAAAATTTGGTTTAGCAATCAATGTTTGCGCTCCTTGCTTTTTACCAATATTCTCCCAGTGTGTGATTAATCTAATGTCAACTCGCTTGTCAATGTTTTCTAAAAATTTACCGTAAATGGCATTATTAAATAGTTTATAAGTATCCTTTTCCAACTTATTTTTAGATTTGTTCCTCATTTCGGTATTTAAATCGATGTATGGTTTAAGAAATGCAGCTTGTTTAAATTTAATAACTCTATGAATTTTAGTTAATTTTAATCCATTTTGAAGCACCTGTTTCAGATTTCGGTAATGACTAACATATTTTTCTATATGGTTTAAATTACATATTAATTTCTTTTGTTTTGAACCTGGTGCACAAATATTTTCAGCCAAAAAAGGTAATTCGTTGTGTTTTACATGTAAATTTTGAGGATACTTTATATCTACTTCCAAGACGAACCCGTATTCAGCATCGTCAGGAAGAGACATCACATCAAGGGCTTCAATTTCTTCATCGTTCAACCAAGAAAAATCACTTACGGGGAGACATTGACTCATACTATGTCCATACAAGTTAGTGGCATCCAAATACATTATAAATAAATTTGGTTTTTATTGGGTTGGCTTGGATCATAATTTTCCAAGAATGGATTATTAGCTTCAGCTTTCCGAACGCTGCAATGACAGACACCACCTCTTATACTATTTTTAAAAAAAATTTATCATATCTATATCCGTTAATAATTCTAATTTAACATCAGTCATTTTTAACATTGAATCCCAACTTAAACCTGGTAATGTGTAATACTGTGCAGGATCTAGCTTAAAGTTATTTAAAGATATATTTCGAAAAGCTTCAAAAAATCTGTTAATATGAGAACATCTGACAATAAATAAATTTTGGTATAATCCATAAGATTTTGACAATTAAATAAATTCCAAATAGTAATTGCTCTATTGTAATCCGATGGACACATAGGTTCATCTTTAAGGTTATCATAAAAATGTTCAATAGCTGGGAGTTGATTTTCATGTAATTTTTCGAAAGAATCAACATAGGAATAGGGATAAACAACTTTTTTACGAATTTCATTAAACTGGTTAGGATCTTCAAAATATTTTTTAGTCTCAATACACTGATTTGGTTCCAAGCTTTCACCAAGCTTTTCCAAAGAGGAACCAACGAAACGGAATGAATCTAAAAACCTCATTTTAATAAATATATTTTTTTCTTTATTATCCTTGTCTTTTACTTTGTCAACTAATATGGATTTTGAAAATGAAATATATTTCTCTTTGGTTTGTGCAAGTACATCAATATTATCTTCTTCACAGCACAATTGTTTAACAAATAAATGACTATCATAACCAGTTAAATTGTGGAAAAAGATTGGTATAAAATTTGGAATTTGAAAGTTTAAGTTGCAGATACTGTGAGCTGCATTTCGAAATTTACCAGTTAAATGATCGTGATCCCTTACTTTTTCATTTTCTTCAAGTTTTTCGTTACAAATATGACAAATTGTGCTATTTTTATAAGCCAGCTCTTCCTCATCTGATAAAGGAAGCATTTTCACTACAGGTTTAAGATGTTCATTATAAATTCTATGTACATGACCTTCAATTCGTTTACAAAATTCATCAGCTGCATCCAAACCAAAATATGAATCTAATACCGACAAAGAATCATCATATGAACATTTAATGAAATAACAAAAAGCGTACGGTTCATGTTTAAATGTATTTAAAGTATAAGAATTCTGTTCGTTTCCTGGTTCCTGATGCTGCAAAAGTTTTAAAAAGCATTCAAAGTCTGCGTATATGACAAATGGAACTTTTAGTTGTTTTTGAAAATTTTCAAACCGTAAAATATTTTCTGGTATATGCTGACCGTACTTATTTATTTTAATGTCATTGGTAGGAACTTTTGTAAACAAATGATTACAATCATGTGATTGATGTTGTTTTAATTTTTCCATCGAAGTAAAATACACTAAACAACCATCACAGAAATATTTTTTTAAATGATTTTTCTTTACTTGTGCTGATACTAATCTAGACATGTCCTTAATCCAACAATAATGGTTGTTTTCACCTTCACTTATCAACAACAAGTTAACGTGTATTGGAAGTTTTTTACTGGTGTAATGAAGAGGACCAACCACTTCATACTTGAATTTATTATCTTCATAAACACTCTCTAAACCGTAAACATTTATAGATATTTGATTAAGAGTTTCAAATTTATGTATATCTTTCAACTTTACAGGAAACTCTATTCCTTCAAAATTTAAATACTCAAAAGGATTTGGATATGAACTTGTTCTGTCAACATGATTTTCAGTTGGAAATAATGCACTTATCACACTCCATGCAAAACAATATGGATCATTATTTCTGATATTAATAACAGCTTTTTTATTTGAAATTTGTTTTGGTAATGGTATATACGATGAAGCTCTAATTGGATTAAATTTATTTATATTAAGCTCCAAATGTAATATTTTTTCCAATGCCCAACCTGATCCATTTTCCGCAAATATTGAAACCTTCTCTTTAATTTCAGACAAAAACTTCTTGTAAATATCAAATAAATCTGTTGTTGAAGTTATCATCTTATTTTTCGTATTAAACGATTTAGTTTCGATTGTCTCTTTTGTTTGTAAAATATATTGTCCAAATAGTTCTACATTAATCTTAACACTTCCATGCTTAACAATCTGTTCTGAAAGTAAACTTACAAACTTTTGTTGTACTTCATCAAACAATTCTTCAATGTCCACATACTTTTTCGATGGCAGCAACATGTAAGACACAATCCTGTTTTTAAACGCGGAAGTTAAAATTTTCACTTCATCGTCACTTTTAAGTGCACTTTTATGTAGGTTTGACCGTAAATGCGCAGCAAGTTAATTTTTCACATACCAAGTATCACAGTCTTTACATCGTGATAAAGTTAGTTTAGGTAATGGGGGTCTGTCTTCTTTAATATCTTCTATTTTAGCTTTTTTCATGGACACATCACATACCTGGGTATTAGCCTTCCCTTTTTCTCGCGAACAAGATGGTCTCATGGCACACGATTCTCTTTTATGTCTATGCACGTTCGATTGATGAGTAAAACTCTTGTTGCATTCACTGCACTGATACATCTTGAGAACTGAACAAAAAAAGCAGAAAAGACTGATACTTATTCAACAATTCTTGGGATATTTTAACTGGTCTCACAACACTTTGCACAATACTGTTTCGCAAACTAAACAATTAATATAATATCAACGCTAACTAACCGCTGAGGATATATAGCTAACAAGGAGAAAGCACAACTGTCGAGCTCAAGGGGCGACTGCAGACACTTAAGAACGAAAAGAGAATATAAAGAGAATCCGTGTGGGCGGGGCATGCCCATGCGCATCCGTATTGCGCAGATGTAAAAAACGAAAAATATAAAAAACGTTTTTTTTTGATACGTAATTTTTTTTTGATACGCCATTTTTTTTTGAAACGCCTTTTTTGCCTTTTTTTATTCGCCAGTTTTTTTTATCTGCGCAGTAGACCAAAATGCGCACCACACGCACACCGAGCGTGCTAGACATGCGCACGGAGTGTTAGGGGATGTACTTTAGTGTATACATTCCAACCCACCCACTTTTAAGAATATAACTCCAATAGTGAAGCTACAAATAAAAAATTTGTTGTTTGGGTGGGTCCTTTCTACCGCTTTTTTCTACATATGGGTGGAGCTTGCTGTATTGACCTGTGTATTGTTGTCATTCATTAGTACAACACTTGCGTGTTAATCACACTTACCCTTTTAAGTAACGCGCTGTAATACGATGAAATTAACTATGAGTGAAGCTTTGCGTAATGATGTTTAACGATTTAGAGTGGGGGGATTTGGTGGGTGAAGAGTGGATTTGTTTGACATTTAAAAAAAATTCATTTATTAAAATACAGGTTTATTTTTGAAAAAAATAACAGTGAGTTTATCTACATTAGTCTACTCTATGTTTCTATTGCACATGAAACATGATTTCTGAGATACAGGAGGACCATCGAATTGTGTGCTCCAGTCAGGACGATTGTAATGTATAAAACATGGCAATGTAATTTGAAGATCAAAACTTGATTTATAAGACATTGGTAATTTTCCCCATACATCCAAGAGTTCCAAAGGATCTGCATAATTAATTAGATATTCCAAAGGTAACATTTCTAGTTCATCTGTAGTAAAATCCTGCAAGGTTCTCTTTCCGCTTACATGACTAAACATTACATTTGCTGTTGGGCAAGACATAGTTTTTCTTTTTTGCTTCCAATTCTTGAACTTTCTTTCTCTGTTGAGTTCGAAACTTTTTTTTAGCACTCTTAGATAGATTGGGAGGTGGATTTATTATTATTAAATTGTTTTCTATGTACTCTTGTGGATTATAGCTTTCGCAATGTTCTGCGTCCCAGGAGAGATCAATAGGGACTGCTACAAACATGATCTGAATTGTGTTAAATACTGTAAATATTGAGAATTTATAGCAATAAAAGTGGTGTGGGGAAAAGCTGGTAGGAGGAATGGTTTTGAAAGCTCCTTTGGAGCTGGATTTGATATAAGAGTGGTAGGATTTGGTAGTGTGAAGAGTGGGGGGAAGTGGTGGGGTGAAGACTGGGGGGAAGTGGTGGGGTGAAGAGTGGGGGATTTGGTGGAGTGAAGAGTGGGGGGAAGTGGAGGGTGAAGAGTGGGGGGAAGTGGTGGGGTGAAGAGTGGGGCGATTTTGGTGGGGTGAAGAGTGGGGGGAAGTGGTGGGGTGAAGAGTGGGGGGAAGTGGTGGGGTGAAGAGTGGGGGGAAGTGGTGGGGTGAAGAGTGGGGATTTGGATTTGGATTGGTCTAGAACGCACACAAACACTCTACTCTGTCAGCCGAAGTAATTCTACAAGCCCTTGTCGATCACACTATTCAGAGACTATTAGAAGCCCAAAATGACGTAATACAAAAAAATAACAATCAGTCTCTAGACCTTTTAATTCTGTACAAATGGGGATGTGATGGAAGTGCTGCCCAGTCAAGGTATAAACAACAACTTACTTCAGAAGTCGAAGAACTCACTTCTAAACCTAAAACCGATGAGTACCTATTTGCTGTATGCATTGTACCACTACAGGTTAAAATGGGAGAAATAGTTATCTGGCAAAATCCTCGAACATCTTCCGTACGCTATTGCCGGCCCATAAAAATAAAATTCGAACAAGAAAATGAACAACTTATAAATAAGGAAGTTGAAAATGTAAAACAGCAAATAAACGATATTCTACCAACAAAGTTAAGCGTATGTGACAAGGAGATAACGGTAAATCACGTCTTTAAACTTACAATGATCGATGGAAAAACCTTTTCAGTCATCTCGGAATCATCATCACAAACTTGTGGAATTTGTGGGGCCAAACCAAAAGTAATGAATGACTTGGAATGTGTAACGCACCTTAAGCCTAAGGAGGAGCTATTTGACTACGGGTTATCCACATTTACGTCTAGCCGCGGCCTGCAACTAATGAGTCCGCAGGCGTAATAACCTCAAAAATATAAATGATGCACTTGTTAATAAGTTTACCGATTTCCTAGCATCAGTCATATAGTGCCGTGGTATAGAAGCGCGGTTATTGACCCAGACGTCTTGGTTCGAATCCGTGCTCGGCCGCATCTTTTTTTTAAATTTTTGTCATTTAAAATGTTATAAAAAATTAGGAAATCGGTGGATCGGAGGTCTCCCTAAGGTCGGAACAGGGTTAGCACCTGGTTAGGGGCCCTGACCAGTCTCTTTCCTCGCAAGCGAAGAGGGATCGGTGCGGGCTCATTAGTTGCAGTGCGGCGGCTAGACACAAGTGTTATCCACATTACACGCTTGGATACGTTGTTTTGAAAGTGTTTTGCACATTTCCTATCGACTAACCTTTAAGAAATGGCAAATTCGAGACAGAGCTGAAAAATTAGTCTTCGAAGAGGCCAAGAAGAAGGTGATTAATGTGTTAAAATTAAAAATGAGCCTCTTGGTTGACATACCCAAACAAGGTTTTGGTACAACCAACGATGGCAATAGCGCCAGGCGATTCTTCAGTGAACCTTCCCTCGCTGCTTCTGCTAGAGGAATTAACGAAGATTTAATTAAACGATTTTCTGTAATACTGCGAACTATGTCTAGTGGTTATACGATAAATGTCGAAGCTTTTAGGGAGTACGCAACAGACACTGCGAAATTGTATGTAGATTTGTATCCGTGGTATTACATGCCTGTCAGTATACATCGAATTCTGATCCATGGTGCCGACATTATAAAATCAGCTGCACTTCCAATAGGCATGCTCTCGGAAGAGGCCTTATTGGAATCACGAAACAAAAACTTTAGGAATTATAGAGAAAAACACACAAGAAAAATGCCTCGTAAAAGAACCATGCGTGATTTATTTAATGTTTTGCTATACTCCTCCGATCCAATAATCACCGCACTTTCAAAAACTACATCAACTACATCCCGCTCTAACCACCCCTTTACTAGTGGTGTCTTACAATTATTATCTGAGCCGCAACTAGCATACCAACAAATTCATTATAATATAGACTCATACAATTCTGAATCCGAAAGCGATTAGTCAAATACATTTGATTTTTTTTATTGTTACCCTTAGTATGGATAATTTGTCAAAAATATCGTATAAAAGTATTAATTTAGATTAACTAATTTTGAATACTTATTAATTTATGTGGTGGTTATCTCAATGATTTTCACGATATCCGATTTGTTAGTCGTTATTTGTCTGCGCGTTATGAATGGAAAATTCCAGAAGATCTTACGTAATTCGTTAGAGACTACTGCCTCAATGTCTAACGGTAAGGAATACCCTTGTTTCCGGATCCATGTTGTAGGCCTTTCTTAGATGATAGTATAGAATTTTAAGCGCATAATCGTGTCTTTTTATGTACAAAGTAGCTATTCTCCGGGCTATATGCCCCTCCGAGCGCTGGATTACATACCAAAATTTGCCGTATTTTAACTAACACTGTTAGACAACAAATACTCAGGATTTTGGTATGTAATCCAGCGCTCGGAGGAGCATATAGCCCGAAGAATAGTTGTTTTAACATTATTTGTTCAAATCCTTATAGGATAAGGTATCTTCAGGTGGTTTAGAGAACTGATTCTCATTTTACATATTTACAAAGTAGCTTCAAAAGAAGGACAAGCCGATAGAAGGTGCATGAGGGTTTCTGGATGGGTGTTACAGGCGCGGCAGCCAGGACTGTTTTGATGAAGTATTTCTGATCGTACCACATTGTGCCAATGATACCATCCTGTGCTGCTGTAATGAATCCCTTAGTCTTGGCTTTTAATGTACTTTTAATGTACTACTTTGGATGGATAAGTGATCCTACTCAATATTAGCATATAATATTCCATTCCATATTCCATGTATAGCCCCAGATAAAGCCACACCAGATGAGAAAGTGTATATTTAACACGTTAACTCGAATTTATTTAAAGCTCCGCCACCGACTGTTGGCCAGACACTAGAGACTATAGTCGTCGTACCCCTGTAACCAGTTCCGTTGTATTTTAGATTCGAGTGGTGTGGTGTCGATCTATGTAGTACGAGAGTTTATGTTTTACTTTCAACGTTCAATAATTATATTATTTAATTTTTATTAAAACAGTGACATTCTATTAAAATGCCTGATTATAAGTGCGTTTATTTGCATTGTCCAAATAGAAGTGGAGGCGAAAATCATTATTTAGATTACCCCGAGATCCTGTAAGGTATGTACCTAGGTTTTACTATACTTAGAATTTTTTTTTATTGATACATTCTGCGATCACATGAAAGTAGGATGTTAGTTTTACTTTTAAAATTATTAAGTGCCTAACTATTTACTTTATCATGTTTTTGTCATTTTTTTCTCAATTAACTATTATTACATCTTATGCTAAATTCAGTTGCTAAAAGGCAACCCTTATTTGATCGTACTTACGGTATCTAAAAGCTCAAAAAAATTTTACACTTCCATTATATCAGGTATAAAAATGCTGGTACAATCCTACAATCGTATTTTTGGGAAAATTAATTAAGGTAGTGTTTGAAACTTTGAAGTAATTTTCGGTAAGAAAAGGATATTTTTTTACAAAAGGGTACAAGAGGTGGTTTATTGTACAAATTTTAGGCAGCCACATAGCAAGAAAATATAATTAACCGGCCACACTGTATTATGGAAATTTAATAAATTCCTAAAATATTAAAAATTACACTGACACCACTCTATTTTAATATCCAACATAATCATAAAATTGTAATAATTGTTTTAGGTGTAACATTTGGCTTAGAGCTGCTGGAAGAGAAGATCTTTTTGAAAAAAGTTATGTTGATTACAAGTTATGTGAAGATATGAATGAAAGTCTACTTGTCAGGGGTACATATAAATATGCAAAAATTGAGAATAAGTTCTCTAGCCACCTGAAAATTCCTTATACAATAAGGATTTCAACAAATAATGGTAAAACAGCTATTCTCCGGGCTATATGCCCCTCCGAGCGCTGAATTACATACCAAAATTTGCCGTATTTTCTTCTAACACAGTTAGATAAGAAAATACTGTCTCAAATGCAAGAAACTACCAGGAAGAAGGAAGCTTTTTCTTTAGTTAGAATGTCGTCACCTGCAGACCGGTTTCGAACTCGTTGGTTCTCATCAGTACAGGATAGACGAACATACCAACCTTCCGAAAAAGGAATCCCTTAAAGCTACAACTGTCGTACTGCATAAGCAGTGAGACACAGGCAGCGCCATCCATTAGCAGTTTCAAGTATTCAGAGTAGAGTTTACCGTAAGGTAAAATTATCAATCGTATGAATGAAAGTCTACTTGTCAGGGGTACATATAAATATGCAAAAATTGAGAATAAATTCTCTAGCCACCTGAAAATTCCTTATACAATAAGGATTTCAACAAATAATGGTAAAACAGCTATTCTCCGGGCTATATGCCCCTCCGAGCGCCGAATTACATACCAAAATTTGCCGTATTTTCTTCTAACACAGTTAGATAAGAAAATACTGTTTCAAATGCAAGAAACTACCAGGAAGAAGGAAGCTTTTTCTTTAGTTAGAATGTCGTCACCTGCAGACCGGTTTCGAACTCGTTGGTTCTCATCAGTACAGGATAGACGAACATACCAACCTTCCGAAAAACGACTCCCTTAAAGCTACAACTGTCGTACTGCATAAGCAGTGAGACACAGGCAGCGCCATCCATTAGCAGTTTCAAGCATTCAGAGTAGAGTTTACCGTAAGGTAAAATTATCAAACGTATGAATGAAAGTCTACTTGTCAGGGGTATATATAAATATGCAAAAATTGAGAATAAATTCTCTAGCCACCTGAAAATTCCTTATACAATAAGGATTTCAACAAATAATGGTAAAACAGCTATTCTCCGGGCTATATGCCCCTCCAAGCGCTGAATTACATACCAAAATTTGCCGTACTTTCTTCTAACACAGTTAGATAAGAAAATACTGTTTCAAATGCAAGAAACTACCAGGAAGAAGGAAGCTTTTTCTTTAGTTAGAATGTCGTCACCTGCAGACCGGTTTCGAACTCGTTGGTTCTCATCAGTACAGGATAGACGAACATACCAACCTTCCGAAAAAGGAATCCCTTAAAGCTACAACTGTCGTACTGCATAAGCAGTGAGACACAGGCAGCGCCATCCATTAGCAGTTTCAAGCATTCAGAGTAGAGTTTACCGTAAGGTAAAATTATCAAACGTATGAATGAAAGTCTACTTGTCAGGGGTACATATAAATATGCAAAAATTGAGAATAAATTCTCTAGCCACCTGAAAATTCCTTATACAATAAGGATTTCAACAAATAATGGTAAAACAGCTATTCTCCGGGCTATATGCCCCTCCGAGCGCTGAATTACATACCAAAATTTGCCGTATTTTCTTCTAACACAGTTAGATAAGAAAATACTGTTTCAAATGCAAGAAACTACCAGGAAGAAGGAAGCTTTTTCTTTAGTTAGACTGTCGTCACCTGCAGACCGGTTTCGAACTCGTTGGTTCTCATCAGTACAGGATAGACGAACATACCAACCTTCCGAAAAAGGAATCCCTTAAAGCTACAACTGTCGTACTGCATAAGCAGTGAGACACAGGCAGCGCCATCCATTAGCAGTTTCAAGCATTCAGAGTAGAGTTTACCGTAAGGTAAAATTATCAAACGGATGAATGAAAGTCTACTTGTCAGGGGTACATATAAATATGCAAAAATTGAGAATAAATTCTCTAGCCACCTGAAAATTCCTTATACAATAAGGATTTCAACAAATAATGGTAAAACAGCTATTCTCCGGGCTATATGCCCCTCCGAGCGCTGAATTACATCCCAAAATTTGCCGTATTTTCTTCTAACACAGTTAGATAAGAAAATACTGTTTCAAATGCAAGAAACTACCAGGAAGAAGGAAGCTTTTTCTTAGTTAGAATGTCGTCACCTGCAGACCGGTTTCGAACTCGTTGGTTCTCATCAGTACAGACAGAATAGCTGTTTTACCATTATTTGTTGAAATCCTTATTGTATAAGGAATTTTCAGGTGGCTAGAGAATTTATTCTCAATTTTTGCATATTTATATGTACCTCTGACAAGTAGACTTTCATTCATACGTTTGATAATTTTACCTTACGGTAAACTCTACTCTGAATGCTTGAAACTGCTAATGGATGGCGCTGCCTGTGTCTCACTGCTTATGCAGTACGACAGTTGTAGCTTTAAGGGATTCCTTTTTCGGAAGGTTGGTATGTTCGTCTATCCTGTACTGATGAGAACCAACGAGTTCGAAACCGGTCTGCAGGTGACGACATTCTAACTAAAGAAAAAGCTTCCTTCTTCCTGGTAGTTTCTTGCATTTGAAACAGTATTTTCTTATCTAACTGTGTTAGAAGAAAATACGGCAAATTTTGGTATGTAATTCAGCGCTCGGAGGGGCATATAGCCCGGAGAATAGCTGCTTTACCATTATTTGTTGAAATCCTTATTGTATAAGGAATTTTCAGGTGGCTAGAGAATTTATTCTCAATTTTTGCATATTTATGTGAAGATCACTTCGAAACGAAGTATTTTGCGGGATGTACAAGTCGTATGAAGCGTCTCTATGACACCGCTATCCCCTCAATTTTTCTTGGACCGAAGCGCAAACCTGAAGATTCGTCTGAACAACCTTGTACAAAAATTGTAATTTTATCAGGTGGGTAATTATTATATCACCTTATTAACTTGCTCTACATAAGCATCAATGTGTGCAACTGGTTTTATTCCCTTGTTATTATTTACAATAGAATTTTGTCAAATATTTCATTATAACTGAAGGGGTTGGAAGCAAAACGGTTTAAGTGACATTTTTTCACACAAGGCGTAAAGTACATATTCTGATATCTAAAACTACTTATTTGTTGGTGGCAAAACCATTCAAGTGATTGTCGACATTTTAGCGACATTTATGGGCGAGCGAAAAAGACATGTCATCGATAGGCTGTAATCTCGATTTTTTTTTAATATTGTAAGTGGTTTGTTAATAAACAATAAGTAAATCACCAAGTTGCACTCAATCATTTGTCAAAAATATTGTAATAATATTGTAATATAATAATAAAAAGTAGGGTTGAGGGCCCAGATAAAGCCACACTTATTGTGAGGGGCCTACTAAAATTGATGTTCTATTTTGATTTTAGATATAACCTTACGACCTGATGGTACTTTGATTGTTAACGCGGATAATAGGAGTGTTTCCGAAACTAATGAAGGTAAGATATTAGTTAAGCATCTAAAAGTCCATAAAATCATTTCACTTCACACTTTCTTATGAACTGTAGACCAATATATCGCTACCTCAGTTCAAAAAAGAAACATCTTTAAATAATGTAAATAAAGAAACATTTAGTTTGTTTCTGTTTTTAACACAGATATGGACAGAATTTTAGGAGTTCTTAAAGGAAATATAGACTTTTATTATAATGACATTAAACTTCCACGTTGTTTCTCTTTTGAACTGGATAGTATTCATTATTTTAAATAATGTACAGAAATATCAAATTTTTGACAAATTTGAAGTTATTTCCTTTTTGAACTGAGGTAGCGATATATGGCCCCTAAAGAACCTTCTCTATACAAAATTTCAACACATTTGCAATATAAATTTTTATTTTTCAGGACCACTTGGCAGTAAGCCAAATACAGATGACCACATTAATGCAACCGAAATTCCCAGTTGCCGGACTACAACTTCGCCATTGCCATCTATTACCGCAACACAAACATCACCAAGGTTTACTAAACGCCAAACAAATAATACTCCGCGAACAAATACATTGAGATACCAAATCAGGTCATTAAAGCAACGCTTACTATTTACTAAAAAACATGACAAATGTGGAAAACAGCAGCTACAACCTTTTAATAAATTATGCGATAAATTCCTTAATAAGCCCTTAGCAGAAATTGTTAAAATTCAAGCTATTTTACAAAATACAGCTCCAAACGCAAGACAAAATTTAAAAAATTAAAATTTTGCCTTAACGTTATACTTCTTGAGCCCTAAGTCATATAACTTTTTACTAAAAATTTTAATATTGCCGTCAAAACGTTCCTTGGATTTAATGACGCAAAATGCTACTTGCAAGCCTGGTTTAGAAAATAAACACATTTTGAATCTTTAAAACTAAAAGTGCAAACAATGTCTGCGCTGGATAAATATTGCAATATCTGTATCGATGAAATGTCCATTAAATCTAACCTTTTTTTTTGACACAAGTAAAGATGCGATTATTGGTTTTCAAGATATTGGAATACAAGACAAAAGTTCGCTTGTTGCTAAAAATGTTGCTGAAATTATGGCTCGAGGCCTTTTTACCAACTGGAAACAACCCATAGCATATTTTTTTGTTAGAACTCAGTTGAAAGCTTCTGAAATGCACAAAATTTTAAACGAGTGTGTAAAGAAAGTGTTTGATGTAGAATTATATGTACAAGGTCTTACAAGCGATATGGGATCCAACTATATCCAACTGTCCAATGTTCCTAAAGTTACTCCAGACGACCCGGAGTTTGAATTGGGGGACTTTAAACTGATTTACTTCTTTGATCCACCTCATTTGCAAAAAGCCACGAACGCTAATTTAATGCGCAATTCATTTTCTTTTGATGATAAAAATACATCCTGGAATTTCATTGAGAAGTTTTACCTTGAAGATAAAAAAACAGTATACAGATGTTCCCCTAAACTAACGGATGCCCACATTTATCCTAACAACTTCCAAAAAATGAAGGTCAGTTAATCCGTTCAAGTTTTAAGTAGGACAGTGGCAAGCGGGATGCGCACTCAATTAAGATTAGGCGTATTACCTTCTGAAGCCCAAGGCACCATAGACGCTATTGAGAAATTTGATAAATTGTTTGATATTTTAAATTCCATCGATGTGAGCCATCCAAACAAATACAAGACTGTGTTTAAAGGCGAAGAGTTCGAAATAAATTATTTAAATGACATGTGGAATTTTTTAGATAGTCTGAAAATTTTTAATCTTAATAATGAGGATATTACGGCAAAATGTAAATTTCGTCGTTGTTGGATGATAACTATAAAAGCTGTTCAAATTCTTTGGCAGCGTCTGCAAAAAGCTGGTTTCAAATATTTAAAAACGAGAAGAATAAACCAAGACTGCTTAGAAAATTATTTTGACAACGTTAGGCAACAGGGAGGAAACTCTATAAATCCCACACCAATTCAGTTTACAAGAACTTTTAAAAAGTTATTTTGTGTGAATTTTTTACATTCTACACACGTGAATTGTGCAGATGATTTGGATATCCTTCTCGCACAATTAAAAAAGGCAAAATCTGCTGTTTTTGAAACAAATCCAAAATCAACCAGCACACGCAAAGCAGTTACACTTCCTAACTATGATTACAGAAAAGAAAATTTAATAATGTAAAATGCATTTAGTTATATATGTTTGTGGCTATTTCCTTAATAATGCGCTTAAAATCCATGGCTGTGACGTTTGTAAAGATTTTTCCAAAAAACACTGTGGATAAAGCTAATTTATTTACACATTTTAAAGCGTATGATGGTGATTTTTTAAATCTAACGTCCCCGAATGAAGAGTTTTTATATTTCATTTATAAATTAGAAAATATATTTGTGGAGATATTTGATAAACTTTCAATTAGGGAAGGGATTTCTCAAACCTATTTATTCGCAATGAAAAAATATAGTTTTGCGCATCCATGATCGGACTTTCCACTTTTATATGTGATTAAACTATTTATTAGATTAAAAATATTTTATACCCTAAAATGTACTAATAGAGATTTAGCGGTCACCGAAAAAGGTAAAAAAAGCGACAGGAAAATAAAAATTCTGTCTCATTTATAAAAATTAAGGATTAAATTCAGTTTGTTAGCACAATCGGGCTGAAATTTACAAAAAAAAAATAAATAGCAATTTAGATTTAAAATACTTCTAGTTCAGATTCTGTATAAGATTGTTATTTGTGAGCTAAGCCCATAAAACATAGGAAGATGTCAGATTACCTAGTTGTTTACCATAATATGGGAATTTAAAGTGTATTTGTAAATTTTGGACGTATCGTAGCTTTTTTGCTAACCGTCTATTTATACTTACTTATTTAATGTTAGTTATTTTTTAACAATGTAGAGTCCGTAAATAAATGTGTGTGTGACTACAATTTAAAAGTTTATTTTTTATATTTCCCACACCTCCTCAACTGACTTCTCATCTAAAAAGAATATTTAAAAAAATAATATTGCTCTCAAATTGCGAATATAATAAATAGATATGCTTATAGTGCGTAAGCACTATTCAATATCTTCATAAAACCAACAATAAGGCCTTTGCTACAACGATATTTCAAAAATGCATACATATTAAACATGATTATATTGTATTCGTACGGATAATGCTTTTTGAATTTTTTGGTAATAACCGCAGTGTTGCAAAAAAAATTTGGTGCGGGCATCCACAACTCTCACGTCAAGGACAAAGTAAGCGTGCGAGCACTTTCTCATCTGGTGTGGCTTTATCTGGGCCGCTATCCTCTCAATTGTGGTGCGGGCCATTATGACACCGCTATCCCCTCAATTTTGATGCGGGCCATCCACAACTCTCGCGTCAAGGACAAAGTAAGCGAGCGACCACTTTCTCATCTGGTGTGGCTTTATCTGGGGTATAGCCTTTCCTCTATGTTTTAGGATATTTACTTGCTGCCGCCATTTTTGGGGGGTTCTGCAAAATTCCCGTTAGATTTTTCATTTTATATGGAATTTGATGGTGTTCGGTAGCCCTCCTGGCATGCCGGAAAATAAATATTATAATATTTCATTCTCTCTTACAAATAGGGTAGAGGACCAGTGGAAGCAAGGAGACAGCATGCTGTATTGATAATTGCTTTATTATAACTAATCTCAACTCTCATAAGACCTCTTCCTAACTCACCCCTGGACATATATAACCGCGGTAGGTACCGAAGCATTAGGGTGAAGTGCTCGGAGTCGTATCATTATCTTCTGTGTGGTCCATCTCATTTAACTCTTTGATCCTCCATTTGATTATGCCAAAGGATATCTAAGATGATTAGGGGAGCAAGAGTATTCATGGCCGATATTTTGTTTCATCCAGAATGGTGTGACGACCATATCCTTGCTGTCATTGTTTTATATTCTTGAATAAGTTTTTTCTTTATATGTTTACTATCGCGCATTGCCCTCTGTTCTACATCAAGGTATGTGTATGATTCGTTTTGTTTCAGATGACTGACAACCGATCCATCCATAAGAATTTCGTCCTCGGAGTGCTGGGCGGATCTATCACGAATATTAAGGAAAAGGTTACAAAAAATGAGTATTTTTCGTAACCTGCGAAAAATGAGTACTATTTTTCGTAACCTGATTCCATGCCCACTTCCTTACTGTACGATATTAAAGCTGTTTTGCAGTTTCTTTCGGTCTTGAGCATACATTTTTACATCATGTCCGCCGATGGGGTTTAAAAGAGGACAGATGTCCAAAATTTGTCAAGATACTTAAAAATATCACTCCTAATAAAAGTTTTTGCTTGTAAAATAAATATGATTCACGTTATAAAAAATTTTGGTTTTATATATAAGGAGCATAAAAAATACGAAAACGTTATTTTGCGTAAGAGTAAACATATCTTGTTTATCATTTTCTACTAAAAGAACAAGTATGAAATATGTTTTAAATTAAACCCTAAGCCGAAGTACAAGATTTCATTAGAAAATTTAAATATTAAAAGTAACTAGTTTTATTTATCACATTATTTTTTTAAAGTCCCAACTATTCTCTCTCGCACCTTTAACCAGAGTACTAGTTTCTACACATTAAACAATAATGCCACATATGCTCAATGTCTTTGCTAAATGAAGCAATTATTTGATTTAAAATACTTCTCATCAAAATGCTATCTACTGAACAAAGGATTTTTATAATCCAGTGTTATGGAGATGGCCAAATATCATACCGCTACATCATGGAACAATTTAGCGAGAAATTTGTAGGAATCCCAATAACTGAAATGACAATCTACAACAGAATGAAAAAGTTCCAAAGAACTGGTTCGGTTTTGAATCTCAAGAAGAAGAAGAAGAAATATGACCAAAACTATACTGCCACAGTTTTAGTTCTTTAGTCTGTTAAAGAAACTCCTATGATGTCCCTTAGAAATCGTGCTAAACATCTTCTAGAAGTTGTAAAAAAAACGCATATTCAGGTGATCTGAAAAGAAAATTAATTATTTCCGTTCAAACCCCACTTTAACCAAATACTAGAAGAGAGAGATGAATCAAAAAGACTAGATTATTTTTATGGGTGGGACCCCAAATTTTAAGTGCAAATATCCATTTTTATAAATGTATTATGTTGTCTGATGAATGTACATTTTCTACTAATGGAACTGTAGCATCCCAGCATGTCAGGTACTGGTCTCGAGAAAACCCCAAATTTAGAGTAATGAGGCGAAGACAATATTTTACAAAAGTGAACGTGTTGTGCGCGATATCTGTCCGTGGCATTATAGGCCCATATTTTTTTAACAACACCTGCAATAGAATATCTTATTTAGAAATGCTACCGCAGATTTGGTCCAAGGTGGATTGATGGAAATAGCCCAATTTTGTGCCCCCCAAGGAGCCCCGACTTAACGTTGGCCGATATGTTTCTATGGGGCCGTTTAAAACAAATTGTTTATGCCACTCCAATATCCAATAATATTGACGTGCTAAAAGGCAGAATTGCCCAGGCTGTTCGTTCAATATCCTAGGAAGAAATCAGAAATTCCTTCAGATATCTAAGGAAGCAATTAGAAAAATGTGTTAAACGCGTTGTTGATGAATTTTGATATATTTATTGTTTTGCTTAGTTTATAATTGCACTTGAATAAGAAGTATTTTGAATTAAATAATTAATTGCTTTATTTCATAAAGACATTGACTAACATGTCCATAGCTGTCATTATTGTTTAATATGTATAAACTAGTACTTTGGTTAAATGTGTGGGAGAGCAGGGCCGGACCTAGTGTTTTTACCGCCCCAGGCAAAACCCAAATTTGGCGCCCCAATAACAAAGGGTCTCGCCGGGTTTCCATATGAAATCTGTAGTGGCGTCTTTGTTGACATTGGTACCATTATTATATTGCTAGGTGTTGAAAATAACTTTTGGCCAATTATCAAACCCCTAACTACATTCATTTTTGAAAAATGGGGGTTGCAACCCCTAACTTCAAAATTATTTTTCTACGAAACTATGATAAATATTTTAATGAAACCAAAGCGACATGACAGCTCCTAATTAGCTTCACATTACATATTTTTTTTACAATTTTCCAAATAATTATAAGGCTGCAAAAAAAATATTGAAAAAATAGGGGTAGTGTTTAGTGGCTATTTCTTGAGATACACCGACCAAAATAAACACGTATATTCAGTACGTATCCAACTACAGTACGTAACAATTACATAGATCTGTGATGGGTGGAACATATTCAAAAAAATATAAAATTCTATACAAGTAGGCACATAGTGTATTCTAGCTAATCCAATAAAAGTCACTTAAATTAAAATAAAAACAGCATTTTTCATAAAATATTAATATCTTTTATTTTCTATATAAAAATATTGAAGTAATTCAATCTTCATCTCTATTTTCTTCTATAGTTGTAGTAGTATTTGTAACATCAAATATATGTGTTAATAATTCAGCGGGCTTGATGATTTTCGATTTGTAAGGGCCATGTGACATAAAAAATTATTGATGCTACATGTGAGCAACAACCTGTAGTCCTATTTCCATTAGCACAATCACAGGTGTATCTCTTTATGCCCTTACAGTTGTTCATCTCTGGTTCGTATTCAATAGAACATTGATATGTCTTGCTATTTCCTAGATGTATCGAGAACGAACTTTCATCCTTATTATATTATCATTTTCTTTTAAATACTCAATATTTATATTGTTGTTATCACCATCCAGCAGCTCAGCGAGGTAACATACCGGTCGTGACATTTGATATGGTCCTGTAAAGAGTATTTTCAGTGACTTCTGGAAAATCTATGAGACAAGTAGAAGGCAATGTTGTAAAAGGTTTCTTGCGATGACTTGAAATTGAATCATCGCAAGAAACCTTTTACAACATTGTCTTCTACTTGCCTCATAGATTTTCGAGAAGTAACTGAAAAAGACCTGAACATACTCTTTACAGGACCATATCAAATGTCACAAGCGGTATGTTACCTCGCTGAGCTGCTGGAGGGTGACAACAACAATATAGGAAATATTGAGTATTTAAAAGAAAATGATAATATAATAAGAATGAAAGTTCGTTCTCGATACATCAACAGCAAGACATATCAATGTTTTATTGAATACGAACCAAATATGAACAACTATAAGGGCATAAAGAGATACACCTGTGATTCTGCTAATAGAAATAGGACTATAGGTTGTTGCTTACATGTAGGATCAATAATTTATTATTTGTCACATGGCCGTTACAAATGGAAAACCCTCAAGCCCGCTGAAATATTAACACATATATTTGACGTTACAAATACTACTGCAACTATAGAAGAAAATAGTGACGAAGATTGAATTATTTCAATATTTTTATATAGAAAATAAAAGATATTAATATTTGATGAAAAATGCTGTTTTTATTTGAATTTAAGCGACTTTTATTGGATTATCTAGAATACACTATGTGCCTACTTATATAGAATTTTTATTTTCTTGAATATGTTCCACCCATCACACATCTATGTAATTGCTACGTACTGTAGTTGGATACGTACTGAATATACGTGTTTATTTTGGTCGGTGTACCTCAAGATATAGCCACTAAAAACTACCCCTATTTTTTTCAATATTTTTTTTACAGCCTTAAAATTATTTGGAAAATTATAAAAAAAATATGTCATGTAAAGCTAATTAGGAGCTTTCATGTCGCTTTGGTTTCATTCAAATATTCAATATATTTTGAAGTTAGGGGTTGCAACCCCCATTTTTCAAAAACGAATGAACTTAGGGGTTTGATAATTGGCCAAAAGTTATTTTCAACAACTAGCAATATAATAATGGCACCAATCTCAACAAAGACGCCAGTGCAGATTTCATATGGAAACCCGGCGAGACCCTTTTCTTATATATGATTGTACTTGTATACCGCTGCAGAAAGAATCATATTTATTAAAAAATATAGAAATACCTTGTAAATGGTATTTTAAAAAATATTGTATATAACTTGAGGCTAAACTGTGTTTTTAGTGTTCCGTGCTAGAATTATCAAAACGGAACACTTATCGAATTACTTCGGTGACCGTCCGTCCATCCGTCTGTCACAGGCGATTTTCTCTAAAACTATTCGACGTAAAAATTTGAAATTTAACACAGAGGTAGAGTGTGGTGGCTCAATTATAATTATAGACGTGAAGTAAAGAAAATTAAATTGTGATTCTGTGGATTAATTTCAGGGGGTAAATTGAGAATTGGAAAAAAAAATTCAAGGGCATCGTTTAGGGTATCAAACGAAAGTTATTGAAACACGTATTTAACAATATATTATATAATGCATTTTTTAAAACATTTTTCTGGAAAAACGCCTAAAAATTGCTGTCCTCCAACCTTATAACCAAAAGGATCGCTCAGAAAAATTAGAAAAAAAAAATCATGAACATTGAGAATTAGATGTAGATTGAGAAAAAATTATCAAGATTAAAAATTCTAGCACGATCAATTGTTATAAACAATTTAATTGTTTATTTTCTTATAACTGCTGAATCATTGGTTTTAGGGAAAACGTTTTCCGATAAAACATATTTCTCACGATGTAAGAAACAACTTTTGTAATTACACATTTTTAAAAATTTTTAATTTGGCTCAGTCGAAACGCTCTCCACTCAGTTCCGCGCATACACGATGTGATATGGCATTGTTGCCATCGACGGCGGGTAGCGCGGTATATGGGCGGAGATCGGGCGGCCGGGGTTTGCTCAGGTTAAGCTGATGGCACGGAGCACTAATTGTGCAAGTACAGTGGCGGCTCGTGAGTTTATCAACAGGGTCGGCAAAATTTTAATCTGACAAATTCGAGGATTTACTGTGTTTTTGCCCCTCAGAAAGTATGAAAAAATATATAATATTTTTTTCATGTGTGTCATCATAGGAGTAATAGGTTTTTAAGGCCCAAGTTTTTTTTTAATTTTTTGTTAGTTTTGTGTTTTTTTGTTTAAATTTTTTGTTCTTTTAGCGACATATATTGCAAACAGAAAAAGTGATCTTTAATTAAGATTACTTCACCTTAATAAAACAATTCAAAGTCTTGAGATAAAAGTTCATTCAACCCAATCAAAAAAAATCTTTACTTTTGATAATACTTACAATTTGAGCTGCATGCGAAGCGTTTCCCTCCATTTTTTAAATACTGCTGTTACTAAGCTGTTACTTTACCAAATTTTTCGACCCGACAAAAAAGCTCTTAAACTGTTTAAAGTTAAAGGTACAGAGAACGGCACAGCACAAGACAGTAAGACACAATAATTAATTTATTTAGGCACTTAATCAAGTACTAAGGAAAATGCCGAAAATGGTACTGAATGTAGGCCTACAATTTGCGAAAAACAGTAATCAATACTAATCAATTCACCCAGTCACTACTGTCAGAGTGTGACACTTCACCCTCATCCCCTTATCAAAACGAATTTCCGCAGTTGCCAATATCGCATTATCCTGGTTCTTTTGACCGTTGAAAATATAATTTTAAGAAAATAAACACTAAAAATCTAAACCACATCACAATAAAACATTCAATAATATACACTACGTATCAAATTGTAATTAAATTAATATTTGCCATGATTCCACAAGTACAAATAAGTTTTATTAACTTGATTGTACTGTATTAAGACCCAAATAAATTTTCCATAAAGGAAAAAGTGCGCAAATCGGCAACATGCGGCAAAACCAAGTCTGCCGCAAAGCACATTTGAAACCCCGTGTTAAATCTTTTAATTGTATTGTTATTGTATAAAAAAAAACTTTAACTAATGTTAAGTGAAACCGCAAAAAAAAGATAACGAAGCCGACACCTTTGACGCAGAAGTGCCGATAAGGTCCAGCCATAGGCGTCCCAAAATATTCTAACCAATTTAAGATGGGACACAATAAAAAGTTTTAACATTTTGACCAAATATTATTTATAAGTATATCAAAACCTAACTGAATCTGCAAAAACGATGTTTAACCATGGAAATAATTGTATTCATGGTCGTACCGTCGACCGATAATTAAGACTTTAAATTAATGGCATAAATACGTTGTTATTATTATGATCGTTTTGTAGTAGGTGTAACTATATTATATTTACACAGTCGTCCGCTCCCCAGGCGCGCACTTATGGGGTACCTTTACGACGCGCGGTTCAACTGAGAACCAATTACACACATAAAGGCTCGGATGCGTTATGCATGTCATTTTCTTGCCGTTATTAGCCAGGGCCACGCCTCTTGACTATAATTATTTTTCCTAGGTTTTTTCCTGGAATTATAACTTAGACCACTCTCGGTCTAATAAACCATTTTTACCGTTTCGTGAATACCGTTCTGGTCCCTCTGGTCGGTGCAAGACTCCCTTGACCAAGAACGTTGATTTATCCCAAATTAACAAGTACCAAGTGTAGACTTCCTACATCTGAGTACAAAAGCCGCGTTTCACTCAATCGTAACGACACCCGCGGAGACCGCCAGACTGAATTTAATTACTAAGGCGGAAGACTTTCGTCCTGTTTCCTGTATATAGACTCTATTCATGGATTGTCCTGCCAGGCACTCAGCAAAAAACCCGCCGCTCGGCCCAATTCGCTTAATTGTCCGATTAAAGTTGTCCATTTCTCAGCAGCATTTTGGAATACTTCTCCTCCTTTAAACCATCTTCCCCAAGACATGTATCCAGGTTGAATCTCCTTACGGGTTACAGCTAGCAAGGTAAAGCTATTCGGCCTGTCCCTTTACTCGTGTCGGAGGGATCAAGTGCGTCCCGTCCCAAGACGTGAATTTTATAAACAAAGGTATTTTACATCACCGAACCAAGCGGCTCAAACCAAATCAGGTCTGAAATTCAAATCGATATATGGATGATATCAATGAAGAAAATCAGGCTCAAAATATTTGAAGAAGACACGCGATATCTCGGGTGCGCATGGTGGAATGTTTGGTAAAAGCTGATCAACAAACCACTTTTCAAATAAATCCCCAGTCATGTCCTCATGATAATCGGCAGAAGATTGGGTTATGTTTTTGGCCGACAAAAGCAGTGCATTGGGCACGAAACCATTTTCACCTCAGGCATGAAGTGTTATCACGCGCTTTCCTCTTGAACACGGTGCATTTAAACTGCAATTTTGAGTTTCATCTACCCAACCGTACTGAACAACATCATGATTATCAAACCATGTCTCATCTAGATACACTATATACCTATTTGATTCCCGGTGTTCTTTTATTTTACGCAAATATTCTTGACGATGTTCAATAAGCCGGCGCGATTCCATTATAACCATCCGATTATAAATTTTTTTGTGTTTAAATTCGCAATTTAATAAAATTCCTAGAAGAGTTTCCAATGACTGGTAATTGTAATCAGGGTAATCGCGTAACTTATCCCGGATCATTTCTAATGTTGGCACCGTATTTTCCTTATATAGATTGTACACAATTCGTGTAATGACATCTTTTGCTGCATCGTCAATTTTCTGAAACTTTTGATTATTTTTCTTTCGCTTTACCGAATGATCTGTAACATCTCGTGTTTTAATTACGCGATAAATTGTAGATATCGAAAGTTGTGTTAATTCGTTAACTCTTTTTATAATGGCTTTATCTGACTGTGCCGGATTTTCTTTTTTTAAACAGCCGTAAATATTTAGAATTATTCGTTGACTTTGAACATGTAAATCTTTATTAAACTCCGGACATGTTTCGACTGGCGATGCCATGGTCGGTACCGAAGGTAATTCAACATGTAATAATTCGCTTTCATCTACCTCAAAAGGTCGCCAAAAAGCCATTATTATAATAAAAATTCACTTACATAAACCAAGTATCTAAAAACAAAAATAATACGCACTTCACTGGTCAAAACCTAAAACTTAACTGTTTCACATAAATCATGTTCTAAACGAGCATCTGTCTAGACGTAACGTCTTAATTAAATGGAAATGACGCCGTCCTCTGCATTCGATAATATAATATGTATTACCCTTAGTGGAAAAGAGACAAAACACATCGTCGCTGCAGGTGTCCCTTCAAGAGACAGGCAGCTACTGTTTGCATTGTATACCGAAGTTATCACTAATAAATCTACATGAAATGTGGGTTACTTGCTATGCTACTAAACTAGGTATCGAGCGATCCCGGTATAAGCGGCAGGCCTTTGTCTGGCTTTTTATACCTAAGAATTTATATTTATGAGATTCAGATAGGACTGGCAAAACTGTATGTTTGGTTGCCTGTTTCGGTAGCTTTTTTCGGCGGCTTGCCTCAGTAGGTGTTCCTAATCTGTGAGAAGACCTGCTATTATTACTTTCGGCCGTAGTCATTGCCTAATATGAAGATGACTGACCGGTGAAAGAGTAAATAAGTTTGTAAATAGAAGTAAACAGTTAAATTAAAAGGTGAATAATTGAACCATTAGTTTTAAAAAATAAACTGGTCAACAAAAAAATCGGCAAAAGCGATTAACTCGACTTTTCGAACTGCTGTAACTTTTTTGAGAGCGGTTTTCGGATACCGATAGCTCGTCTTGCCCAGATTAAGTATCAAGTACTGATTTGGCAATGGAAGCGACATTTTCATGCTATACAGGGTGATTAACAAGGTAATGTAAAACTGCTAAAAGTTTAGATGTGTGCCATATTGCCAATAATTTTTTTTGGTCATTCCTACACCGCACGTTAGTAAACCGATATCAATATCTCCAGACGTGTTCGCCGAAATTTCGATTAATGGCCTTTGACGGAAAATATAGGAGGCAACAAAAAAAGCACACAAATTTTGGTAGCGTGATTTTTAAAACGCTGCAGCTCGAAAACGGATTGATAGACTTTGTCGGGCTTTTTAGGTATTGAAAGCCCTTTCGTGTGGCGTTTGATCTAATAAACTGTGTTTTTTTTTCAAGGTCAGAATGTTTGCGTTGTATAGGGGTGAACTAAAAAGTTAATGAAAACCATTGTTAAAAATGTTTTTTTTTTAAATTTGCGAAAATTGAACAGTATGTGTTTGTTTTCTTCCAAAACGAGGGCGTTTTGTCCACCTCTCGGTTAGTTAGACAGCGTGTCCAGAAATCATCTTAACAAATCGGAAACATTTTATTTTTGACTCTACGGAAAAAAGTTATTCTTTATAAAAGTTCTGCATCGTGAGAAAATGACATTGCACTTCAAAAATTTGATTTACGACATACAGGGTGGCTCACAAATGTAAAAGTCCTAATCCACGTGAAGATAAAAAGACACACATCGTTATTTAAAGGTAAACTGTCACTGTAAATATAGTGGAGGTAATTTTTATGTCAGTGAATTAGGTTTGGAACAAACAAGAGGTCCCAAAAATAAAATAAATTTTTAATTATGGACTTTATAAAGGAAGTATCTTCATGAAAAGTTAACATTGTGAAAAAAGAGCATAGTTATTCAAAAACATGATATAGGACAATACAGAGTGGCTCAAAAAGCTGAAAGTCTCAATTTACGTAAAGTTAGAGACACCAAATCTTTATTTAAAAATAAACTGTATGGAAAAGGATGGAGGTTGCGTGGAGGTTTAAATTTATTTAGTTATTTAGTCATGTTTAATACGTTTTTTACCCTAATATTTCACTTGATTTTAAAATTATGTTAAATAAAAATAAACCTTTAATTTGTTATTAATTATGCTAAATAAAAAAAACCTTTAATCACCCTGTACGTCTCATTTTAAGTTTAAGTACTTAGTTAGTAACCTTGTACAAATACCATAGTGGTTGAATTGAAATTTAGCTTACCCTTGTTGTAAGGCCATTTCAAAGTTTTAAATTGTTTAACCACCCTATCTATACAGTGTGTTGCATCGATCCACGCAACATAGGAAATCCCATGCGAATTTTAAGGTGGTCAAATATTGGCTCCCTTGTTTATTTTAGACCGATAATTTATTTTAATTTATTTCAAGGAATACTTTGACGATCTAACTTGGAAAATTTTGACCTGATTCATTTAGTATTTAAGGGGTTATTTAGAAAAATGTAAATCTTAAATTGGCGAAATTTAAAAGTACGGTTCTGCAGCTTTATAATAAAAGCACCAGTTAATGTCAATAACTGACACGGGAGATGTTTATGACATGACATTAGAATTATTTTTCAGGTAAAATAGTTAAATGCTTCTTTAAGGATTTAAATTATTTAATGCAACTAGGTTTGTCTGTCTGTGATACAACCAAACGAAAATAGAGGGTAGGATAAATCAATTAAACATTTTTGGTGAACAACAAATACTTTATTTTTCGAAAATTGTACTTTGTAATGCATAATAAAATAATTAAATTAATCATAACTAATGATTTTTAATTAAATGTTCAAACAACCCCCCATTTGCTGCTAGGCAATACCCCAGACGATCATAAAATTCGTTTCGAACATTTCTTAACCGATATACGGAAAGCCTTTCACATTTTGCAGTAATGGCATTTTGTAAATCTTCCAACGTCTCGTATCTAATATTTTTGTAGAGCGTCGTTTTTAGGTGTCCCCACAAGAAGTCATTCGGCGAAAGATCGGGAGACCTAGCTGGCCAATTAATTGTGTGGTTTAATCCAATAACGTTACCCCTAAAAACATTTTGTAAATACTCCCTAACTGCTGCGGAGTTATGAGCTGGGCAGCCGTCCATCTGAAGCCAAATTTCCTGATTTTCCCGAACAACTTCTTGCAACGCAGGCGTAATTTCATTTTGAAGTAGTTCAAGAAAATATTGTCCGGTCAAATTGTGATTGAAAAAGAGTGGTCCAATAATATGATGTCCCAAAATGCCAGCCCAAAACGTTGACTTTCTGGGGATACTGCGTCCTTGTTTCAATAAACCTAAATTCATTTTCTTGACTCCAATAGCGAAAATTTTGTACATTAGGTTCATTATTCAAGGTAAAAGTATATTCGTCGGTAAAACAAATATTTTGCAAAAATTCCCTGTCATTATTTACCCTCTCCATCATATTAAAACAAAAATCCGCCCTTCGAATCATATCCCCATCTCTTAGTTCTTGAAGCCTGTGGTATTTATAAGGATAATATTTATGTTTATGTAAGACTCGCTAAACCATGGATTTATTAGGACTGGATACGGGATGAGTTCACATTCTTTGAAGCCAAAACAAACCATTCTAAACGACACTGTAAACACAATTTGTAAACATTGGCCACATCTTATTTTACCTTGTATTTTTGTACAAAAAATACGTTAGAAGCATCACAAGATTTACTAAAAGTAATTAAAGCCCTAAGATATTTTATTTTTCTTCTAAATAATAATAAATTTAAGTTAAAAACGTTTTATTATTTATAGGTTATGTTATTTCTAAAGGTGTTTATTTAAAGTCGCTCCGAGTCATTTATAAATCTATATAAATCTATACGTCGCACTTTTTCTTTTCTAGTTCATTAGACAAAGAGGTACGTGTAACCGAGTGTTCAGACCGAGGTCAGCCGTGTTCCTAAACAACCTGCCAGACAGCAACACTTCTGGGCTGTGTTCGATATCATCGCCGGGTGACACACCGGTGTGATTTTTCAACCTGAGCTCCAACACTCCAATGCTATTTTATCTCTTTCTACTACCATTCTTGATTCAATTACGTAATAATTCGTAGTCTTGTCTATGTTCGTAGTTCGTAAACTGTTCAACCAAGAGAATAACAAAAACAAAAACAACCAACAAAATATAAGGCTTCACGTTCGATACGCTCACAGTATACAGATATCGAATCCTATTATAATAAATCCATGCGCTAAACGGTTGTATGATGTTTCCCCACTTCGTCTCCAATATGCCGAGTACTTACAATTCCCTTATTTTCTTCTACATGTAGAAAAATATTTAAATCTTCACCATCTTCATTTGCAGGATTATTGTGTTCGTCCTCTTTTTCGCAACGACATTTGTTAATAAGAGTTCCACTACTTTCAAATTTTTTAATGATTCTGGTTACGGTCGATATTGCTGGAATTGGCCTCTCTGGATAATGTACTGCAAACATATCTGATACGTTTCGGCTGCTGTTTCCTGCATAATACCACTTAACTATGGCAATCTTTTCAGACGTAGAATAGTTCATAACAAAATAGTGTTGAAAATTAAAAAAATTGGTCAAACTTTGTTTGAAGTTGACACTGACAGAATTAGTCAAAATATTTGCTGGTGTCTTCATTAAAATAATTCAGACCCGTATTATTTATTTTAGGAAAATGAAAGATAATGTTCGTTAAATAACTTTGGATAGATTTCATAAAAATTATTAAACTTTTGCAAGTGAGTTTGGCTTATTGAATTCTTCAAAAAGTTTAAATACACTCTTAATCTAAAATAAATAGGGGCGCCAATATATGATCACTTTAAAATTTGCATGGGATTTCCTATGTTGCGCCAGCCCATGCACCACCCTGTATGTCCTAGATCAAATTTTTGATTCATTATGTCCTTTTTTCACAATGTAGAACTTCTTATAAAGATATAGGTACTTTTTCGTAAAGTCGATAATAAAAAATTAGGTATTTTTATTTTTGTGACCTCCTGTATATTCCAAACTTAATTCACTAACATAAAAAGTTAACACTAGTACATTTGCAGTTACAGTTTACCCTTAAATAACGATTTTGTGTCTTTTTAGCTTCACATGGATTACGACTTTTACACTTTTGAGTCACCCTGTATGTCTTAGATCAAATTTTTGAATGGCTATGCTATTTTCTCACGATGCAAAACTTTTTATGAGGGATTACCTTTTTTGTAAAGTCAAAAATAACAACAGTTCCGCATTTATTTAGATGGTTTCTGGACACGCTGTATAACTAAATCGAAATTTGAACAAAATGCCCTAGTTCCGGAAGAAAAAAAACGCATACTGCTCAGTTTGCACAAATTAAAAGAAAACTTATTTTTAACAACACTTTTCATTTATTTTTTAGTTCACCCCTATACAACGCAAACATTTTGACATTGAACAAAAAACAGTTTATTAGGCAAAACTCTACACAAAATGGGCTTTCAATTTCCAAAAATCCCGACAAAGTCCATTAATCCATTTTCCAGCTACAGCGTTTTAAAAATGATGCTACCAAAATTTGTATGCCTTTTTTGTTTTCTCCTGTATTTTCCGCCAGAGACCATTAATCGAAATTCCGGCGAATACGTCTGGAGATATTGATACCAGCTTACTAACGTGCTATGTCGGAACGACCAAAAAAAATTATTGGCAATATGGCACACGCCTAAACTTTTAATAGTTTTACATTACCTTATTAAATACCCTGTATAGCATGAAAATGTCACTTCCATTGCAAAATCACTTCTTGATACTTAATTTGGGAAAGATGAGCGATCAATATCCGAAAACCGCTCACAAAAAAGTTAAGTTTTTAAAAACTTAGGTATAGCAGTTTGAATAGTCGGGTAAAAATCGCTTTTGCCGATTTTTTTGTTGACCAGTTTAGTTAAAATTAAAAATATAGAAATTTTAAATATTGAATAAGAGACTTATTACTGCCTATTTTTCTATTTTGTTGGGTCGGCGCTGCCGACCTTGCCGCCCCTGGCGAGCCGCCACTGTGCAAGTATAGCTTGCATTTGATGGATTTTTTTTACTCGCGGTCTTATTTAATCTACTCGCTGCGCTCGCACCTACCCCCTACCAAAAAATACAGATAGGTACTTACCCTCAAAAATATTAATCACTGAGATCAATTTTTGACCTAACAATCACTATTCTTCTTATTATGCTGCCGGTGATACTTTGCAACTGCGAATAATGCATTGTTTTAAGTCTGACTCCTTTTTATATTCCGGTGAAAAAAGCCTGCTAGATCTTGCTTCGCTCGGGTCTTAAGACAAAAAGTCCAGAAACTTGTCTATTCTTGTTATATTGCTTTTAAAAAACCTGACGTTTCCTGCTAAATATTAGATCTTTAATTTCAATACCTAATTTTTGATTTTTTAGATACTTTGTTTTTGAGTGGTTTTGGCGCCCCAGGCAGTCGCCTCGGTCGCATGGCCTTGGGTCCGGCCCTGGGGAAAGATTAGTTGGGACTTTAAAAAAATAATGTGATAAAACTCGTTTCTTTTTACATTTAAATTTTTTAATGAAATCTTGTACTTCAGCTTAGGGTTTAATTTAAAATATATATTTGTTCTTTTGGTAGAAAATGATAAACAAGGTCAGCCAGATTCTCCAACGCTAGTCCGGTCTAATTTGACAACCAAAAGTTTTAAACTGACAACTGTAAGAGTAAGACAACTAAATTTTATACTATGAATTTATTTTGGAGCTTTTTCGCAAATTTATAAAGAAAAGGACAATTTTAGTACGCACTTTCTACAATAATAAAACTAAATTCACTCTAGCAACCCATTCCAAGATGAAAATCATTTGAATACCAAGCAAATCGCTGAAATATCCGAATAATTCATATATACATGTTCAATGACGTCTTATTAACAACGACATGACAAAAACTTGTCAAAACATAGCTGATCAACTAGAAGATCTTAATTTAAACCAGTACTAAATCTTAAACTTTCTTAGTGAATACTCTAACCCAAAATAACGTTTTCGTATTTTTTTATGCTCCCTGGTCCCCCTTGGTCCATTGTCCCCCTTGGTCGTCCATTTGTCCTCTTTTAAACCCCACCGCAGACTTAGTGTATGTAGAATAAATGGGTACTTAACTTTACGGTACCTGCTGTTTGGTGTTCCAGCTTTACCCCCGTTAGTTTTACGCAATTCAAGGGATAATGACAATAAAGCAAGCAAGACAGTAGCGGACTTAGTGTACAATTTGTAACCGTTTTACCAAGTACAAATCTGGTTTTCCAAGATTTCATAAGTGATGAGATAAGAGAGATGACTTGGGGCGTACTTTAAGATCCTTTATCAAGGTAAGTATGACAGATTGTGCAGAGCTGTCGAATGATTTTTTATAGTCCACCCAAGACATAGAAAGGATACGTATATAGTAATTGCAATCCTGATATATTGCCCTATCAATTAACAAATTTTCTTCACACCTGCCACCCCTCTTTTTGGTCCTAGTTGTTCGTTGAATTCCGACCACACCGATTCAATTGTTTATAAAACTTTTTCATATAGGATAACTGTCAAAATTGTGTACAGGGTGTCCATTTTTCGATGGTTTTACGGGGTATCTACGTTATTAGTAAAGATAGAAGGATGCGGTTTTCGCGGCACTATGCTACTTTCTTGAGAAACAAAAGATGCCCATACCGAGTTTTCCTATCCCTCTTAGTTTTGAAAATTTTGCATTTTGGGACACCCCTCGTATCTCGGTTACGCTGTAACTTAGCAAAAAGGTAAAAAATAGACTTATTGTTTTTTTACGTAGAATCCAGTGGCTTAATCAGCTTTTTTCTAGGTTCAATTTATTTTCGAGAAACAAAGCAAACTTGCATTTTTTTCAATGGGACGCCCTATATATTTTTAGATATTATGATTCAGTTTATCATAAGCTTTATATTTATTTTTAATATTAAGCTTAAAACTTACATTTTTAAAATATTTATACTTACTTTTTTTTAGTAGGCCATGACGGGTACCTACTTAAGAGAACAAAATATAAGTCTTGTCCAAAATCCAATAGCTTCACTAGATTTTTCCTAGGTTCAATTGTTTTCAAGTAATAAAACAAACTTGCATGTTTTTAAATGGGACACCCTATAGAGTTTTAGATAAAACAATTCAGTTTACTGTCATAAGCTTCTCATAAATATAAAACACTTGATTTTATTATTACTCTAAAAAAATTTAGCAATGAACTCTGTTGTGTTATGTGTTAAAAAATTAAAAACTGCTATTAATTGATGATTTAGGAAACTGTCTTATCAATATTGCTCGAATTGTTCTCCATTATGCCTAAGACATTTTTCACACATTGTTTTTATTCGCCTCAATGCGTTTAAAATAATAAAAGGCCGTGCCTGTAACTACCTAAAGGCTCTTTGAGTGGCTCCTCTTAAATCTGCCATTGTCGGTTACTGGACAGTATAAATTTTATTTTGTAGGTATCCCCCCAAAAAGAAATCCAAAATCGATAAGTCGGGTGACCTAGGATTTGTTCCAACCCAGTGGCCGGGAAAATTATTGTCAAGATAGGCTCTTACAATTTGCTCATTCCCATTGTGAGCGGGAGCTCCGTCCTGTTGCAAATACAAGTTGTTAACTTGCGCCAGGGGCACATTTTCTACTATTTCCGGCACAATGTTTCCAAAATTTCTAAATATTTATTTGCAGTAAGGCTGCCTTCGAATATATTATATACGATTTTTCTTCCCAATATAAAGCATGAAACGCTGAAGCCAAACCTGCCTTGCCGTTCCCGTGGAAATATTACATGTTGATTTTCCTGGCACCAAAACCTAGTATTCTGCCGATTAAATATACCTACCGGCACTGGTAAAATGACTCTCATCAGACCATATAATGGTTCTTTCAAAATTATTTTGTGTATTCAAATTTTGTAAATACCAATTACAAAATTCTATTCGGAGCCGTGAGTCACCAAGATGTAAGTTTTGTACGAGATGGAATTTATATGGCTTAAACTTGTGTTTTTTTAGAATAGTTTGAACCCTTGACTTTATAACACCAACAGAACCTTCTACTGTTCTACAAGAACTACTGTGATTTGTTTCAATTGAAGCCAAAACGTTTACTCCATCAATGTCCCGGTTTTCCTTATTGTAGATTTTGGGCCGGGGTTTAGAAAATGACCCGCCTTCAATTAAGTTTGATTTTATCCTTAAAAATATTCTTTTATCCGGCTGACTTCTTTCTGGGTATCTACGAATAATAAGTTTTTATAAATTTTGAAAAATAAAGAAAAATACAAAAATGCTTATACCTGTTAAAATAAACTTCCAAAGCTTCATTCGAATTTTCGTTACACTGAATATAACAAACGAGCATGTCGCACTTTTCATAATTCTCGAATATCGGATTGGCAGTCATAATTAGGAAAAAAATGCTTTTTTACCTTTTAATCGAAACTTTCTTTAAAAATTAAAGAATAGACAATAGAGAACCTGAATATTCTGACAGAAAATCAAGAATTTCTTAAGATGACAAGACTGTCATCTTTTGTTTTGTTAAATACCCGTCATGGCCTACTAAAAAAAAGTAAGTATAAATATTTTAAAAATGGAAGTTTTAAGCTTAATATTAAAAATAAATATAAAGTGTTACATATTTTTAAAAATCTTATGATAAACTGAATCATATCATCTAAAAATATATAGGGCGTCCCATTTAAAAAAATGCAAGTTTGCTTTGTTTCTCGAAAACAATTGAACCTAGAAAAAATCCGATTAAGCTACTGGATTCTACGTAATAAAACCAATAAGTTCATTTTTTACCTTTTTGCTAAATTACAGCGTAACCGAGATACGAGGGGTGTCCCAAAATGCTAAATTTTCACAAACACCCCGTATCTTAAAAACTAAGAGGGATAGGAAAATTCTGTATGCGGCATCTTGTGTTTCTCAAAAAAGTAGCATAGTGCCGCGAAAACCGCATCCTTCTCTCTTTACTAATAACGTAGATACCCCGTAAAACCATCGAAAAATGGACACCCTGTACACTGTGTTGAGGCACGTGATCGGCCTATAGTTTTTGGAGTCTCCTGGGTCACCTTTTTATATATTAGGCTTGTTCTTCCTTCGGAAAATCTGTGGGAAGAACTAGAACGTCATAGTCGGATATAATTGTTTCCAAATAAACAATCGTTGGTGGACAAAATCAATGAGGTTTGGAGAAATCTTCCTGAAACTGCAATTCAAAATTTGATTGCCTCAATGCCGCGACGTTGTCAGCAAATTATAAGTAATAATGGATATTCTAATAATTATTAACATAATGTTTCTGGCTGCTATAATTTTTAAATGTTTTCGTTCAAATTCACTAAAAAGGTTTAGAATTTAGTACTGGCTTAAATTAAGACCTTCTAGTTGATCAGTTACGTTTTGACATGTTCTTGTCCGGTCATTGTTAATAAGTCGTCATTAAAAACTTATGAATTATTCTGATATTTCAGCAATTTGGTTGGTTTCCAAATGATTTTCATCTTAAAATGAGTTGCTACAATGAATTTAGTTCTATTAATTATTGTCGAAAGTACCTACGTAGATACTAAAATTGCCCCTTTCTTAACGAATTTGCGAAAATCCCCAGAAACAAATTCACAGTATAAAACTTAGTTGTCTTATTCTTACATTTGTCAGTTTATGACTTTTGGTTGTCAAATTAGACTGGACTAGCGATGGAAAATCTGACAGTTTATGTTTTGTTTGTTGTATTCTTTAAAATAAAATAGCGTTAAATGCAATTTTTTGCTTTACTTTTGTCGCATTTATTTTTGATTTCTTTAATTTCTATAATTACGTCTCCCTGTAAATGTCATTCAGAATTTACCAGATTGTTATAAGATATTACTAGGGTTGTGAGGAAAGTGCTTAATTAAAATTAAATAACACAGGCTAATAAAATAAAATTAGTGGAATTTAAAGAAATAACCATCTTGTTGCCCTACTTTTATCCATTAGTGTATATTGCGTTCCGGGCCTTTAAAAACGGGTCTCTCGAGTTTCTGGGAAAGACAATTTGTTAAGGATATCCATACCTTAAGTCCAGAGAAGAATAGTCAGCTAACACTGCGTAATATTGGTTATGAAGAGAGGTTAAAGGGATTGAACTTAACTACTCTCAGAAATCATCATATGCGGGGAGATCTAATAGAGACATAAATCTTATATCACCATACTGTAAATTTCAGCTTTCTTACTATTAACATTTATGCGAGACTTAGTAGACTATACAGTCAATATTTTTATCTAATCGAGTAATTCGAAAGTAGAACGTGTTGCCTAGCAGTTACGTTAACGTCAAAACCATTAACATTTTTAAAAATTGTTTGGATATGCGCAATAAACAAAAGTGTGATAATAAATAAAGGCCTAAACGGCAATGCCGTCTAACTTAAAAACTAATAATAATAATATTAATTTCTTTTGCATCTGAAACGACATCTTAAATATTTTACTGAAATTTTGCATAGACATGGTAAGTTTTTTGTTTTATAAACCATATATTTTTCTAAAAAACTGGCCACCTTTTTGCCCTAACAACACCCAGTCACTGAAAAAATCAAATTATAACCGGAATTATTTATTTGCGTCTTTACTTATCCTTCAAATTTAAATAGAACCATCTTTCGAATTACTGGAATAACAGGGCATGTACATGACAATGAGACACTGTGTATTTATTATAAAAGATATCGTGAAACATTTCCTGTTTATAACTTACCGACTACTAGATCTTATATTTTTTATTAATGTTGCCACCTTAATTGGGCCTGAAGATTTAACTGGAAGCGGAATACTTGATAGCTTGGGCATGTTTCGAACAGGGGATTTTGGAGTTGAAGATTTTCCTGATTTTGGTCGATAACCATATTGTTTTTTTGGAATTGATGATGAAAATACTTCACTAGAGGATGATTTGCTGCGATTAGATCGTGGAGTACCTTCAAAGGTTTCACACGCTAGATGAAATTCACCATCGATCTTGTCAACATCGACAGAGTCCTAGAATTTAATTCTGAAATGTTAGTACAAATATTGCTTCTTCACAGAAAGAAATCATTTGATATAAACAATCAAATCGGTTTCAGTAAAAGACAAAATCTACTGCAATTTGTTATATTTTAATCCGAAATCTAACCTAATAAAGTAAATCTTTTATGACACACCAGTGGTTAATACCATCATAGGTATCAGGAAATAGATTTATCGTTTGTAGGCTAAATATTATCCAGAATTTCATTAAACCTATCTAACCATTCTAAAATCCCAAATAATTTTAATAGTTCTGTATAAACTTAGTTTAAATCAATCTAACTAAACTGCTGGACACTCGAAACGCACCGATCGATTTTTCTTCCATTTTTTTTATAGAAGATTTCGCACAAACTACACAATATTTTGAAATGCGGTTTTCATTACCTTGAAGTATTATCCCTTTGTGTTTCTGCCGGAGTCGCGGGAAATTTTACCACTTCATAAACAACTTATACAGGGTGGATAATAACAGATTGAAAATTTTGCTAATTTTCATTCTTAGCGCGAATTTTATTCAGCTGACATTTTTTTCAAATTTACTGACCATACGAATCCTTATTTTAAACGTCAAAAACAACTTTGCCCGATTTTACTTTTCTTCTCTGTTTTTGAAGATACAGGGAGATTTCTAATTTGTCGTCGATATTTTGAATATGTGAGTGTGAATTAACATCTGATGGTTAATTTACAAGTTTTTTGATACTAAACGACTTAGTTTAGATCAAAAAGCAGAGGACGTTACGTACTTGATATTTAAGATATACAGGGTGTCTTCAATCGGAGATTTAGATTTAAATTTCCAAAGGTAATGTTAATTTTCTATTTTCCGCTTTCGAACTGGCTGTATTGGATGATAAAACATCTATCCGTGATTTATGTATACTGGTACAATCATTAGGATTATATACTGAAAGGGTTTTTTTAATTTTCTGATTCCTGAAAGTTTGTATGTTGTTGATCTAAACTAAGTCGTTTATTATCAAAAAACTTGTAAATTGATCATCAGATGTTAATTGACACTCACCTATTCAAAATATTGACGACAAATTAGAAATCGCTCTGTATCCTCAAAAACAGAGAAGAAAAGTAAAATCGGGCAAATTTGTTTTTGACGTTTAAAATAAGGATTCGTATGGTCAGTAAATTTGAAAAAAATATCAGCTGAATAAAATTCGCGCTAAGAATGAAAATTAGCAAAATTTTCAATCTGTTATTATCCACCCTGTATAAGTTGTTTATGAAGTGTTAAAATTTCCCGCGACTTCGACAGAAACACAAAGGGAAAAGACTTCAAAGTACTGAAAACGGCATTTCAAAATATTGTGTAGTTTGTTCGAAATCTTCTATCAAAAAATGCAAGAAAAATCGATCGGTGCGTTTCGAGTGCCCAGAAGTTTATTTGCTAGCCTCAGCGAGACTGTTCGCCAGGCGCGTCCCGTCATTTGAATTTTTTTAAACCTAAAATATAATTTTTAAAAAATCCAAAGGACTAATTTTTCTCTTATAGTTTAAGAACTATCGACAAAATGATGTAAAATTTGTTTAGGAAAAATCATAAATAAAATAATTAAGCGTGTTAATTTTTTCCCAGGCGGGTCAATTCAAAAATTCAACATACATCAAACAAGATCTAGCAAAATTTTAGATTGTTACAAGCCTATGTCGATCAAATTTGCTTTATATTGGATTAAATCTATCACATCAGAATACAATTAGTAACAGCTTTATATATTTAATAAAATATAGTTAAATTTTAAATGGTCAAACCGCCTATTTCTTGGTGCTTATTCGACTTCTTCATTTGTTAGTAGCAATTCGTGATGTATACTTCTCAGTAAAATAAAGTTTCTGTTCTGCGTCTGTTAGTTTTTCCGGTGCTCTACTACGAGAAAAGGTAAGGTATTTTTAGGTCCTTTTTTGATTGTGGTTGTTGTGGTTTGTCAAAAGGAATCAATAATATTACTAATGTTAGATACTTAAGTTTATTAAATATGGGTAGCGAATGTAATGCATGTTATGATTTCTCTTAAAACGTGTTTAATTTAACTGTATTAATGAGAAATGTATACACGTGGACAAAGAAATTATACATCCAATTCGTAGTCTAAGTACCTGCCTGTTTCCTCGGGAAACGTTTAGACTGTTTTCCAAATTAAACTTGGCCGCTAATTTCTTAAAATGTTGACAGATAGACATTGATTTCGAAATACAGTATGACAATTAATAGATTACAAGAAAGTGGCAAGACTGCATCAAGGATAATCTCACACTTTTGGATCCATATAAAGGATAAACACAGCCTGCTTAAGAAACTGAAAAACGAAGACTTAACAAATGGTAAGAATAACCAAACTATGTATTAACTTGGAAAGTAGTTTCCAAAAGTCATAATTCCGTATTTCGTTTCTAGAAACTTTTCTTGTCCCATATTTTCCATTTGTAAATTGTTTCTTTTTTGTTGTAATGTTTATTTTATTCTAATTTATATTCTATATATAATAAGAGTTTATCTTGTAGCTGGTCATAATAAAAGTATTTTTTGGTATTTTTATTGCCTATTCTTTCCTCTGAAGGAGAACCGTATTTCCGATTTAATGCATAATAGACACCTACTATTTCTGGCTAGCTGCTGAGGGTTTCTATTTTAATCCTTTAGTTTAAAAGGTAAAAATAACAGAAATGTGAAAGGGGAATTAAGTGCAACCATACTGTGGTAATGAAGTGAATAATTACCATAATTAATTTTTAATACTAGCAGCTAGTTAGCTGTTTACTTGCTATAATTAAGGTATCCACTGGTAGCAATTAAGCCCTATACTAGCTACTAATAACATATATACCAGTGATAAATAAAGTACATTACTATAGTAGCTAATAGTCTGAACATTACTGCGCACCATTAAAATACTAATCATAAAATAAATAACCAAATATTAGCAGCTATAAATATTTTATTCGTGGCAACTTAACTAACTACCAGCCTCTAATAAACATTAACTAGCGTTAACGATGACCATACTAGTTACAATTAAAATATCAACTAGTGGTTATTATTCTCTATACTTGCGACTGATAAACATTAAGTAGCCATAACAACGAGCATACTTTTTTTTTGGTAAGGAGGTAAAAGAATCTTCGAAAGACGTCCGTCCTAGTGTTCTTGTGCGGACGGGTGTGCTGGATTCGCTTCCTCTAGGAATTCGCCTATGGGCTAAAAAACTTCCTCCCTCCTTCGCAGCTAATCCACTTCGGTATCACCATCATGGTATGACTTAGAAAGTGGTGCCTGTCTCTCGCTCTAGTTCTTCCAGCTCGCGCCTTGTGTTGCTTTGTGCTCCCTCCTCTCGTAAATTGTTATGGGTCTCGATGTTCTCATTCCTCTTCTTGTCGTTTTGTATTAAGTATGTACGCCACCGTATCCGCCGTCCTATCCCATTTTCGCTTGACGCCAGCATTTCAGGGATCATACTTTCAGTGATACAACCCACCGCTAGGAATTCCTCTAGCTGTCCCCTTTCCGCGTTCCATCTTTTACACTTAAAGATCGTGTGTTCCGCGGTGTCCTCTTCGCTGCAGTATTTGCACCTGTTTGTGTCGCTTAGGTTCATTTTCCATAAATATGCCCTGAAGCTGCCATGGCCTGTTATTCCCGTGTCAGATAGTAGGACAACCCACCAGATTTTCTCTCAGTCTACTCTGATATATTTGGTATAAGTCTTCTGGTCCATTCGCCTTCCTGCGATTGTGCCACCCTTGCTGCCATCTGACCATTGCCCTTCTCCTTGCTTCCGCTCTTTCCCGTTTTCCTCCTCTTTGTTCGTAGATCTCTTGTCGTTCCCTTAATAACAGTTCGACTGGTATTACTCCTGCCACCACCATGGCTGCTTCTCTTGATACGGTGCGGTATGCTCTCGCAATTTTAAGGGCGACTCTCCGTTGGACCATTACAAGTTTTTCTCTGAGCACTTTGGTCTCCATGGCTTGTCCCCAGACTGGTGCCGCGTACAGCATGATTGAGTGTGCCACCGATGCTAGAATCAGTCTGTTTGTTGACTTTGGTCCCCCTATGTTTGGCATAATTCTCGCCACTCTAGTCGCTGCTTTTGTTGCAGCCCTACTGATGTGTTTCGTGAATGTAAGTCCTCTGTCCAGTGTTACCCCTAGGTAGTTTACATCGTCTCTCGGTTGTATTTCTGTATCTTCCAGGCGGAAGGATACTGGTCTGAGTTTCCTTTTTCCTGTTAGCAGTATAGCCTCTGGCTTTTCCGGGGACAGTGTTGGTTTATTTGTCTTCATCCATCTATCTATTTCATTCAGGTTTATGTTGGCTTTTTCGATTAGTATTTCTTCGGTCTTTGCCGTCACCACTATTGCGAGATCGTCTACAAATCCAATCAACTTAACGCCATCGATATAGGATATGTCCAGTACTTTATCGTACAACACGTTCCAGAGGTAGGGTCAGGAATCGAGCCTTGAGGGACTCCACTATTTACTTCGTGTCGTCTGGAGGCCCCCTCCCCTTCCTCCTCCAGAAGAACTACTATTTCGTGTAGGTAGCTATTTAGGATTTGTATTACGTCTGTGGAGAGTCTTCAGAATTTTTTCCCATGGAGCTGAATTAAATGCGTTTCTGACGTCTGGAAGTATAAGAGCACATATCTGTCTGTTTTCTCTATAACACCTTGGTACATTTATTCTTTCTTGAATTCTGCAATTTACCAGTCCTATACGTATGTGTTTCATACTTATCAGCTTCTCTGCCAGTTCAGCTGTTGCTGCCAGTGTCGCGATTTGGTTGTCTCCATAGCATGGTCTTACTAACTTGGCTGTGAGTTCTCCTATTGTCTTGTTGCCAAGCGCAACCTTAATTTCCTGCTCTATTTCTTGTTTTGTTGTTATCCCGTCTATGTCTTTGACGTGTATTATCTCCTCCGTCTTTTTTGTTTTTATTTCTACTGACTTGATTTTGTCTGTTATGGCTGCCCTTAAAGTCTCTACTTTTTCTATGTCTCCCTCGACAGAGATGAGTAAGTCGCCCTGTTTTGTTTTCCTAACGTTCCTTACTTTCACTCCTATTTTGTCTATGTCCACTGCTTCTTTAACCATTTTTAGTAGGTCCGCATATGTTTTTCCATGTTGCTTGAGTAGCATTGTTTCTGTTCGAGGTTTCCTTTTTGCCTTGGTATTTTGATACCGTTGTTTGCTTTCTACTCCATCGGCCTGACCTTCAGGTGTTCCACTCTCCTGTTTACCCACCCAGTAAAGTTCTATTCCCATTTCTGTGTCGTTGAAGATGTATTCTACTAGCTTTTTTGCCCTTTCTTGGTACGGGTATTCGGGAATGATCAACGCTATGTTTCTCCTGTCCTGATTCTGAGCCACTGTCTTTATTTATACCAGGGTTGCAAATAAGACTTCCTCATTGTAGGCTTGTGCGTCCTCCTCTCTTGTCACTAGGTTGAAGACAAACTTCTCGTTTGTTTTCATCCCGCCTGTTTTTTGTAGTACATGTGTTTGGTTTACTATGTTGCTTCTCCCACGTTTGTGTTTTCCGCTGCTTGTATGAGGTCTGGGAATCTTTCTGCGAACCGCTTTGCCATGCCTTTAGTCATTTTTTTCTTTTTTTTTTGTGCACACCGCTAAGTCTCCCTGCTTGGTAGCCCAAGGGCCCAAGGGGATTTCCAAACTCTTCCTGTACATGACTGTAGGTCGATACTGGCCACTTTAGGTCTGCGACATTGGTGAAGCCTGTACATGCCTTTGTGGTTTTTAGGGTGTCCTTGATTTTTTCTTCGTCCTTTTCTTGTGATTGGTTTATGGTCTGTGTTCCTATTTCAGCCGACCCTCTTTCGGATGGCCTCTCCTTATGTTCTGTCCTTGTCCTGTATTCGTCTAATACTTCATCTACGAAATTTGTTGCCGTTGGAATTTTTCTTGTAAGACATTTCAGCCTGCTTATCGCCGTCTTAATTTCTTTAATTTCTTTTTTAGTGTTCCGTATTTCTGTTATTAATGTACGCAGGATTTTTACTTCATGGGTCGTTTTGAGTTCTATTTCGGCTAGTTCCCTTCGCTCTTTCTCCATTTTGTCCAGGATTTCTTTTTGTTCTGATGCCTCCCCCGTTTCTTTTACTGGTGTTTCTAGTCGTTTTCTTTTTGTGTCTCCGCTAGCCTGCTCCTCCCTTTGCCATTCCATATCTGGTACTGACGACGTGGATCTGCTTCTTGAAGGTGGATATCTTCCGATAGAGTCTCTTCTCACAAATGGGTCGTATTTCGCTGTCGAGCCTAAGGTAGGTATATTTGTTTCTTTCCTCTCTGTTCTCTCCACGTTTTCCTTTTCTTTCAATTGCTCCTTTTTTCAAATTGTTTTTCTTCCATCCTGTTCTCATGAGTTGGGACGAAATAAAGGTCCGGCCCGGCAGTGCGCCCTTACCGTGCGAAGGCTTGCATTTTCCCCTCCGGTCAGCCTGGTCCTTCGGGCATCGCTAAAGACACACTTTCCTTCCCTGTGCCATGCAGCCCCTTGGCGCGATGGTGTTACACCGTGGGCTTAGGGATGTCATCGGCAGCCGCCCGCTCCGGGTCAGACGCTGCCTTATGACAATTCTAGGGTTAACTAGTGGTTATATTCTTGATACTTACCACTAATAACCTGACTATTTATGATAACTAAAGTAAGTACTAGTAGCTACTAATCTATGAACTACTTGCGAGCAATCTGTGCTAGCAACCTAGTGTTAGCTACCCTAAGTACAGAAAATACTTATCACGTATCGTATACAACTTTTACTTAGGATAATTAAATTTTTACTTTGGTTAGTAAACTTTTTCTCAGCGTATATATTTTTTGTGAATATATGTATATATATATATATATATATATATATATATATATATATATATATATATATATATATATATATATATATATATATATATATATATATATACATATATATATATATATATATATATATATATATATATATATATATATATATATATATATACAGGGTGTCCGGTAACTTATGGGCCATAGAGCAACTGGAGATAGTAGATATAAAAATATGTCTTTTGAGCCAAATTTGCCCAAGTAAAATGTTAGAGGTTAAAGAGATACAGGGTGTTGAAAGTGAAAATTAATTTTCGAAAAATGATGATAATTTTGAAACGGTTTAAGATATCGAATTCAAAATCGGTATAACTAGGTTTTCGAGAGTGAGAAATTCGAATTTGGTGTTAATTTCAAGATACTCCCTAGAGGGCGCTTGCTACGTGCTTCATGTTGAACTAATTCATCCATATTTTTTTAACCGTGCAATTACTAGTATTTATACTTTAAACTATGAAAGAGCCTACCTTTTTACGTAAAAAAGGTACTCTTGGTCGATCTCGATATCTCAAGCCGTTACCCAGATTCTAGCGTCTGAATGTTCCATTGCACATTCTGTTGATTGCTGAGAAATATTTAATTCACAAAGTGTGCCTTGCATTTTGACAAAATTTGTTGCGGTGAAAACTGTCATTATTTTCTACTTTTTCCCGTCAAAGGTACGTAAATAAAAAGTTTTTGCAATATCCAAGTACTGTAATCTTTTCAAATAAAAATGCCCAGGCTTAATAAGTTTTCTAACCGTGAATTACGTGATATGGTCTGCGTTTATGCACAAGCGAATTATAATAGTCGTGCTGCACTTAGAAAGTATGTAGAACTCTACCCAACCAGAATCATTCCAGACCGAAAAATATTTCAAAGAATATTCAATCAGTTAGGTGAAATAAGTTCGTTTTATGTCAAAAATCCTGGTGGATGACCGAAAACTATAACGGTCGAACAAGAAGAAGAGATCTTGGTTCGTATCGCGGAAAATCCTGAATTAAGCACTAGGCGTTTGGAAGCTTCTACAGGAATAGGTAAATCGACCGTCTCAGAAGTCATCAATGCAGAAAATTTATTTCCTTACCATTTCACGCCCGTTCAAAATTTACTGCCAGGAGATTTGCCAGTCAGATCAGAATTCTGTCAAAATCTACTAAATAAGAATAACGAAGATCCCATGTTCCTGAGAAAAATATTATTTACTGACGAGGCAACTTTTACAAGACGCGGAATTTTTAACTGGAAAAATAATCATCACTATGCTTTGGAAAATCCACGACTACCCAAAGAAAGACATTTTCAACACGAGTTTTCGCTAAATATTTGGTGCGGCATTATCGACAATTTCTTGATCGGCCCATATCAGCTTCCGCAGAGGCTTAATGGAGAACAATATGTGCAGTTTTTAGAAAACGATTTACCTTACCTTCTGGATGATATACCTCTGAACATAAGACACAATATGTGGTACATGCAAGATGGTGCCCCAGCACACTTTGCAGTTCCTGTTCGAAATCATTTAAATCAGCGTTTTCCACATCGGTGGATTGGTCGCGGTAGCGAATTTCCTTGGCCACCGCGTAGCCCAGATATTAACCCGTTAGATTTTTATCTGTGGGGTCACATGAAGGATTTGGTATATGGTGATGAATCCAATACACGGGAAGAACTTGAACAAAAAATTCAAGAAGCCGCCATTGTTATAGGAGATAATCAAAATATCTTCCTGAATGTGAGACGTCATTTGTTAAAAAGCTTAAGAAAATGTATTGAAGTAAACGGTGGACACTTTCAACATTTACTAAAGTGAATTAAAACAAATTTTTAATAGTTTCCAATATTTTCATTTTGTTTTTTTTTCTGCCTTTTTATCATCAAGTCCTAGAATCTGGGTAACGGCTTGAGATATCGAGATCGACCAAGACTACCTTTTTTACGTAAAAAGGTAGGTTCTTTTATAGTTTAAAGTATAAATACTAGTAACTGCACGGTTAAAAAAATATGGATGAATTAGTTCAACATGAAGCACGTAGCAAGCGCCCTCTAGGGAGTATCTTGAAATTAACACCAAATTCGAATTTCTCACTCTCGAAAACCTAGTTATACCGATTTTGAATTCGATATCTTAAACCGTTTCAAAATTATCATCATTTTTCGAAAATTAATTTTCACTTTCAACACCCTGTATCTCTTTAACCTCTAACATTTTACTTGGGCAAATTTGGCTCAAAAGACATATTTTTATATCTACTATCTCCAGTTGCTCTATGGCCCATAAGTTACCGGACACTCTGTATATATATATATATATATATATATATATATATATATATATATATATATATATATATATATATATATATATATATATATATATACAGTGTCACACATAAAGTCCGCATCATATGGGAATTTTTTTTCCTTACAGGTTAAAGGAAATTCTGATTTTACTATTAGTTTTTGCTTTAAAAATGACGCCCAATGGCATGCACATGAGCAGTCACGTGACTTTGTTTAACTGTCAAATTTGACATTTTTTTCAAAAAATGTCCAAAAAGGCGGTTATTTCTTAAAATTTCGAAAAATGTTAAAGGAAAAAGTTGTTTGTTTTTTAATTTTCTACCAATGTACCAATTTTCAACTTTCTGGTACAAATTTCATTTTTTTCCAATTTTTTTTAAACTCGACATTTCTGGGTTTTTTTAAATTTTGCCAAACCAGTACAAAAATATTCCTTTATACCAAACTTATCTTTTTAATGTATTTTTATCACCAATTGTTGTTCTAAATACTGTTTTTTATTATAAAAATAGGAAACGCCAGCAAAAACTATGTCAAAGTTGATGCAAAGTTGACATAATTTGTACAAATAACTGAACATTTGACTTTATTTCGGTTTTTTACTAAGATGTTAGATGCATAAAACCGAATTAAAAAACAATTCCAACGAAAAATCTTTAATTTACCTTTTACTGCACTTTTTAAAAAATAAAACCTTGTCTTAATAATAACGAATAATTACAACGCAAAAGGAACTAAGAGCAGGCCCACTCTAACCATTGGACCAATAAAGGCTGCAGCCCTAGGGCGCCGGACGCCCTGCGCCCTAGGGCTGCAGCCCCTATTGGTCCAATGGTTAGAGTGGGCCTGCTCTTAGTTCCTTTTGCGTTGTAATTATTCGTTATTATTACGACAAGGTTTTATTGTTTAAAAAGTGCAGTAAAAGGTAAATTAAAGATTTTTCGTAGGAATTGTTTTTTAGTTCGGTTTTATGCATCTAACATCTTAGTAAAAAACCGAAATAAAGTCAAATGTTCAGTTATTTCTACAAATTATGTCAACTTTGCATCAACTTTGACATAGTTTTTGCTGGCGTTTCCTATTTTTATAATAAAAAACAGTATTTAGAACAACAATTGGTGATAAAAATACATTAAAAAGATAAGTTTGGTATAAAGGAATATTTTTGTACGGGTTTGGTAAAATTTGAAAAACCCAGAAATGTCGAGTTTAAAAAAAATTGGAAAAAAATGAAATTTGTACTACAAAGTTGAAAATTGGTACATTGGTAGAAAATTAAAAAACAAACAACTTTTTCCTTTAACATTTTTCGAAATTTTAAGAAATAACCGCCTTTTTGGACATTTTTTGAAAAAATGTCAAATTTGACAGTTAAACAAAGTCACGTGACTGCTCATGTGCATGCCATTGGGCGTCATTTTTAAAGCAAAAACTAATAGTAAAATCAGAATTTCCTTTAACCTGTAAGGAAAAAAATTTCCCATATGATGGCGGACTTTATGTGTGACAGTGTATATATATACAGGGTGGTGCAATCAAGACGGGGTGGACGATTGTGAGTAAACGGTGAGGAATTTCGAAATTTATTTTATTGGATATTATCGATACTCAAACACGCCATGTTTTGAAATTATAGCCATAATACAGGGTGGTCCGAAAAACTCATGGCGAACCAAACTTTTATTTTTTTAAATGGGACACCCTGTATATAATTGTTCCAATTGATTCTCCTGTTCGTTACGATCATTTTGATATAAGGTTTATTGGGTCTAAAATTTATAGTAAGGGAATGGGACGCGGTTAAAGTTGAAAAAATGCTCACAGTTCGGCCATTTTTAAACAAAATTTGAAACAGATATGGAAAAACCGAATATTCCATAAAACGTTACATATCCCTGAATACATTAATCGCTTGCAATTTGTTTAAAATTATTCACTGTTATACAGGGTGGTCAAGTTTTGCAAATACGCCCTGGACTCATTTTTTTTAAATGGAACATCCTATATATTTTATTTTCATGATAAAGATAACAGTACTAGCTTTCAAAAAATACTATACATGATGCCTTTCTGACCAACAGTTTTTTAGTAAACTAGCCGTGAAAGCAATGTTTCTTAATTCTAATACGATTATACTGAATTTACGTTGTTTATTATTAAATATCTAATATTAGGAGGCCATGACACTATCATAAATGAAACAAAAGATTGACGAACTTGTCAAAGCTACTGCCGCATAATCCATTATTTACAAGTTAAGCGTAGGTGAGGTAAGAAAACTGAGACCCGAAACCTTTACATGTTTATTAGAGATATTTCAAAAAACACAAAATATTGTTTTTATTAAATCTAAAGTAATTAATAAACCAGTTATAAACAACTTTTTGAGAAACGAGTTGCCAGTATTGCTTGTAGATTTACCTTCAATGGTAAGGGGATCCTTATGATTTCAACATGATGGAGCGCCCCCGCATTACCATAGGAATGTAAGATATTTTGTCGATAATGGGAAGACAGATCCTTGGATTGGGCGAGGTTGACCAGTTAAGTGGCCAGCCAGATCACCCGACTAAACACCACTAGATTTTTTCTATGGGGCATGTTAAAGAAGAAGTCTATAAAGAGGTTGCAACCACAGTGAAAGATATGAAGACGAAAATAAGAAACAGTTTTCGCAACATTTATGAAAACAGACTTTGGGAAAAGTGAAACTTTCATTTATGGATAGACTCGAAATGTGCCTTCAGCAAAATGGTGGTTTAGTTGAACACCTTATTTGAGCGTTTTTAATTGTTTATATTAAATTAGGTTGACAGGTAAGTACATAACACATAACTAAATAATTTTAAAAGATGTTTTGTTTTTGCTTAATTAATTTTCTTACACTATTAATAATACTCATAACTGATTATCTTTGTTTATAACTGGTTTATTAATTACTTTACATTTCCTAAAAACAATATTTTCTGTTTTTTGAAATATCTCTAATAAACATTTAAAGGTTTCGGGTCTCAGTTTTCTTACCTCACCTACGCTTAACTTGTAAATAATGAATTATGCGGCAGCAGCTTTGACAAGTTCGTCAATCCTTTGATTCATTTATGATAGTGTCATGGCCTCATAATATTAGATATTTAATAATAAACAACGTAAATTCAGTATAATCGTATTAGAATGAAGAAACTTTGCTTTCACGGCTAGTTTACTAAAAAACTGTTGGTCAGAAAGGCATCATGTATAGTATTTTTTGAAAGCTAGTAATGTTATCTTTAACATGAAAATAAAATATATAGGGTGTTCCATTTAAAAAATGAGTCCAGGGAGTATTTGCAAAACTTGACCACCCTGTATAACAGTGAATAATTTTAAACAAATTGCAAGCGATTAATGTATTCAGGCATATGTAACGTTTTATGGAGTCTTTGCTTTTTCCATACCTGTTTCAATTTTTTAAAAAAATGGCCGAACTGTGAGCATTTTTTCAACTTTAACCGCGTCCCATTCCCTTACTATAAATTTTAGACCCAATAAACCTTATATCAAAATGATCGTAACGAACAGGAGAATCAATTGGAACAATTACCTATATACAGGGTGTCCCATTTAAAAAAATACAAGTTTGGTTAGCCACGAGTTTTTCGGACCACCCTGTATCATGGCTATACTTTTAAAACGTAGCGTGGTTGCAACCAAGATGGGGTGGACGATTGTGAGTAAACGGTGAGGAATTTCGAAAAAATTTGTTTTGGATATTATCGATAGTCAGACACGCTATGTTTTAAAATTATTGCCATAATACAGGGTGGTCCGAAAAACTCGTGGCGAACCAAACTTGTATTTTTTTAAATGGGACACCCGGTATATTATTGTTCCAATTGATTCTCCTGTTCGTTACGATCATTTTGATATAGGGTTTATTGGGTCTAAAACTTATAGTAAGGGAATGGGAGGCGGTTAAAGTTGAAAAAATGCTCACAGTTCGGCCATTTTTTAAAGAAATTTGAAACAGGTATGGAAAAACCAAATATTCCATAAAACGTTACATATCCTTGAATACATTAATCACTTGCAAATTTGTTTAACATTATTCACTGTTATACAGGGTGGTCAAGTTTTGCAAATACGCCCTGGACTCATTTTTTTTAAATGGAACACCCTATATATTTTATTTTCATGTTAAAGATAACATTACTAGCTTTCAAAAAATACCTTCTGACCAACAGTTTTTTAGTAAACCAGCCGTGAAAGCAAAGTTTCTTCATTCTAATACGATTATACTGAATTTACGTTGTTTATTATTGAAATGAAACAAAAGATTGACGAACTTGTCAAAGCTACTGCCGCATAATCCATTATTTACAAGTTAAGTGTAGGTGGCCCAATAATTATGAGGTAAGAAAACTGAGACCCGAAACTTTTACATGTTTATTAGAGATATTTCAAAAAACAGAAAATATTGTTTTTAGGAAATGTAAAGTAATTAATAAACAAAGATAATCAGTTATCAGTATTATTAATAGTGTAAGGAAATTAATTAAGCAAAAACAGAACATCTTTTAAAATTATTTAGGTATGTACTTACTTGTTTAAATTAAATTAGGTTTACAAGTAAGTACATACCTAAATAATTTTAAAAGATGTTCTGTTTTTCCTTAATTAATTTTCTTACACTGTTAATAATACTGATAACTGATTATCTTTGTTTATTAATTACTTTACATTTCCTAAAAACAATATTTTCTGTTTTTTGAAATTTCTCTAAAAAGCATGTAAAGGTTTCGGGTCTCAGTTTTCTTACCTCACCTACGCTTTAACTTGTAAATAATGGATTATGCAGCAGTAGCTTTGACAATATTTTGTTTCATTTATAATAGTGTCATGGCCTCCTAATATTAGATATTTAATAATAAACAACGTAAATTCAGTATAATCGTATTAGAATGAAGAAACTTTGCTTTCACGGCTAGTTTACTAAAAAACGTGTTGGTCAGAAAGGCATCATGTATGGTATTTTTTGAAAGCTAGTAATGTTATCTTTAACATGAAAATAAAATATACAGGGTGTTCCATTTAAAAAAAATGAGTCCAGGGCGTATTTGCAAAACTTGACCACCCTGTATAACAGTGAATAATTTTAAACAAATTGCAAGTGATTAATGTATTCAAGGATATGTAACGTTTTATGGAATATTTGGTTTTTCCATACCTGTTTCAAATTTCTTTAAAAAATGACCGAACTGTGAGCATTTTTTCAACTTTAACCGCCTGCCATTCCCTTACTATAAGTTTTAGACCCAATAAACCCTATATCAAAATGATCGTAACGAACAGGAGAATCAATTGGAACAATAATATACCGGGTGTCCCATTTAAAAAAATACAAGTTTGGTTCGCCACGAGTTTTTCGGACCACCCTGTATTATGGCAATAATTTTAAAACATAGCGTGTCTGACTATCGATAATATCCAAAAAAATTTTTTTCCAAATTCCTCACCGTTTACTCACAATCGTCCACCCCATCTTGGTTGCACCACCCTGTATATATATATATATATATATATATATATATATATATATATATATATATATATATATATATATATATATATATATATATATATATATATATGTATATATATGTATATATATATATATATATATATATATATATATATATATATATATTATATATATATATATATATATATATATATATATATACATATATACATATATATATATATATATATATATATATATATATATATATATATATATATATATATATATATATATATATATATATATATATATATATATATATACATATATATATATATATATATATATATATATATATATATATATATATATATATATATATATATATATATATATATATATTACTAAAACATTCCCAGTGGGTTCACTATTAAAGCCCCTAAATTTGGTACGGGTCCTGTAAGTAGGAACAGAAATATACAACTTTGAAATTTCACCAGCCGCCCCTGAGTACAACAATAATAATTATTAGAACAACCGCTATTTATTTTTACTTACATCACTATTTGGTGCACGTATTTTTGTGATTCAGTCCTTTGATTCAGTTTTAATCCATGTGTTAATCAATTTACGATTTTCATTTTTATTAGTGTTCCGTGAGTAGAGGTGGTTGATGCTCCCCGAGTCTCCGCATGCGCAGTAGGGTAGACCTTGAACGCCCAGGTGTGCTATTGTTATTTGGCTTTGATATGCGCAGGTGTTATTCCAAGGTCAAGGTCAATAACTTGGCCTTGAACGCGAGCAGATGTTTCTTTGTTTGGTGGTGGTGACCAGGTGGACGACGCTTATTTCAAGGTTACATTTGCGGTGCATATTTTCAATGAATGCGAGCAGATGTTTCTTTGTTTGGTGATGACCAGGTGGACGACGCTTATTTCAAGGTTACATTTGCGGTGCATATTTTCAATGAATGCGAGCAGCTGTTTCTTTGTTTGGTGATGACCAGGTGTACGACGCTTATTTCAAGGTTACATTTGTGATGTTAGTTTACCTTGAGTTATTACTGGGGTGTAACATGTTTTGGTATGAAGATCGAGTGGGGGGTCTAAATGTGGATCGGTATAAATGAGGGTAGGGGGGCTTAAATTTTAGTATAGAACATTGTGTTGAGTAAAACGGTTCAAGCAAGTTAATTTGAAAAATCATCCCGTACGCGTGTGAAGATTGTGGTAAATCATTTACTCGGAGTTATAATGTAATACGACATAAAAGAGAATCGTGTGTAGCACGATTTGCAAATATACATGGTGGAAAACAGCGAAAAGTTGACGATGAGGCATCAACATCCGAGGTGCGTACTTGCACTTGCTGCAATATAACCATACCAGCAAATCGAATGGCAGCTCATCAAAGAACAATACACCATAAAAGTAATGCATGTTCACCAATATCAGCTGGTATTGAACTCGTGTCCAGTGCTTTTAGAAATAGGATTGCAACATACCGTATATCAAGTGATAATGAACATACTGACTATTCATTATTTTTTGATGAAATTAAAGCAAAAGTGTTAGAGGTAGTAAGTGACCTAGTAAGAGTGCGTTGTGCCTTGAAAGTTAATATGGTGGTTGTTGGTCGGTATCTTTTACCAACACAAGATAATATGTACAGTGACAAGTCATTTAATACACGCAATGAAATTGTCACTTCAGGAAGCGATTTGGAAGAAATATATCAATCATTAGTGGAAGCCATGAAGACCCAATCGACTGAGTTTCAGGAAAAAGATTCAGGTATGATATAAATTAACGACTAAAAATAAAATAAATACGTATGTCATTCTTTTGTGTTTTCATAGGTTGGGCTCTGGAAAAAATTCTATACCTGGAAGTAAATGTCAATGAATATAAACCTTTTGGTGGATCTTCATATATAAAGTTACCCCGTTTCATCGAATTGAAAAAAGCCATCATCAATGTGATTAATCAAGATGAGTGTTGTTTTGCGTGGTCAATCGTGTCTGCTTTGTGCCCCACCACTAGAATGGCATCACAGATTCGATCTTATCCACACTATTCAAGAGTGCTGAATTTTACAGGTATAGACTTTCCAGTAAAGTTGCGTGATATATCAAAATTTGAAGAAATGAATAATATTTCAGTTAACGTTTATGGTTTGCAAAAAATTTTCGAAAATAATATGTTAAAGTACGAAGTTGTTGTTAATAACAAACGATTGTAGTATTAAAGATGATGATGAACATATTTGTGATACGCGTTGTTCTAAAAGTCATTATTGTTGGATAAAAGACTTATCGAAATTATGTTCCAGTCACATTACATCGCGTAGAGATAAAATGTATTTTTGTGATGGTTGTTTGATATAAACTGCTGGCCAATTCAAGCGGGACAAACTAAATTTTTGATAAAATTTAGAGTGGAATATTTTCGAAACGAAAAAAGATTTTGATTTAACTTTTTCAGTATGTAATTGAATAGTTCTTCTAGTTTTTATACTTCAAGGCACTATTGCTAGCAGTCGCTGCAACTCTATTTTACAGGGTGTTAAGTGAAACCCTGACTTTTTTGGAAAAGTTTTCCAGTTCCGAGAATCTAGGAAGAATTTTTTTTTAATTTTCTTTTCATACTAAAATGATCCATGGTCAAATACAAAAAAACAATTTCTCCGGATTTTCTCTATTTTCATTTGTTTTCCGTATACAGGGGTTAGTCGAAATTATCGACTTCTTCTTACAAAGGAACCCCTAATTTGGCCGTTTATTCACAAAAAGCGAAAGACCAAGTAAATTTGTAGTTTGAAGTAGTCCAGCTAACAAAATTAATACAAATTTTTGTACAGGGTGTAGCAAGTTTGGATCACGGGCTAGTAAATTATTATTTTTTAATTTCTACTACTTTTTCCTAAGTTAACTATTAATTATCACGTGCTACGTTAAAGGGTTAAAATTTGTTAGGTCCGATAACAGTACTGGTTAGAAAGATCCTTTTTGCCCAAACGGGTTTTTCATTTTTTGTCTAGTCCCATTTTTAGTGATTAAACGGCTCGCATTTTGAACCTAACTTTTTGCAATTGCATCCATGAACGATTGAAGTGAGAGTGCTTTTTTGGTGGTACATAATGAATGTTTTATCCAACCAAAAAACATGTAGTGGCCAAACAGCTAATGATGCTTATTCGAAGAATTTTTTAGCATTATACAGGGTTGCAAAAAATATACCACCTATACTTTGCAGGTGGATTTCTGTTAATTTAGCGGCGTTTCTATTTCTTAGTCAAAAGATCTAGTAGGCCAAAAAATAAAACATTTTCTTTGCTATTGACAGTTACCAAGGCAACAAAGTATTCTTCTTTGAATTGGTGCGTTATTATCCTTTATAATGGCTCGATTAAGTGCAAAAGAACAAGCTAATTGTTTGCGTTTACTACAAGATGGGGTAAAAATTAGTATTATTGCGGATATGTACGGGGTTGGGCGAAGTACAATATCTCGACTGCGTCAACGCTTCCACGAAACGGGAAGTGCAAACTATCGTTATGGGGGAGGTCGCCAAAAGAAAGTCGGCATTGCAGATGAAAGATGGTTGGTTAGAGAGGCTCGTCGAAGGCGAAAAATTTCATCAGAGAAAATTAACCAGGAGTTCAGAGCAAGAACACACATTCGTGTGAGCAATAGGACCATTAGAAGAACTTTAAACAATAATAACTTAAGGTGAGTTACTTCAAATGAGATCTTATTTTTTGTACCAATATTTTTAGTGTTTCATTTTAGTAAGTCGGCTATTATAATATCGACGTCAGCTGAGGCGTGAATCTTGGATTTTGCGCACCGATATTATAAATGTAAACTTGAACTAAGTTGTTCATAAATTAAAGTTTTGATAGGCGACCCTAAACACATTATTTGTGCTTGCAGCGTAATGTTCCTTAGTTCTTCCCTAGAACTAACGTTATGAAAATTGACCTAATTTTGCATTTTAGTATAATAAAAGCTACTGTTGGCTTATTTATTGGTTCATTCCCTACACCTATACTACAGATTTTTAAGCCAAAATTTTAATTTTAGAGCTCGACGACGTGCTAAATGTGTGCGACTTCTACCACAGCATAGGCGAAGACGTCTCCAGTGGGCATATGAACATCGCAATTGGCCATTAGATAACTGGGAAAACTGCATGTTTGTAGACGAGTCAAGATTTAATTTAATTCACTCGGACGGCAGAATATTAGTTTGGCGTGAACGTGGCGAACGGTATATGGAGGAGAATATGGCTCCTCAGGAACCTTTTGGTGGTGGAGGCGTTACTGTTTGGGGTGGTGTAATGTTTAATGGCAAAACGGAACTTTTTTTAACATTGGAGCCCATTAACGGTCAGGTATATAGGGACGAAATTTTAAGCAATATCGTTCTACCATTTGCAAACAATTTTGGGAACGATTTTGTGCTAATTGACGATAACGCCAGACCTCATAGAGCACGCATTGTGCAAGAGTTTTTGGAAGCTAATAATATTACCAGGATGGTCTGGCCTGCAAAATCACCAGACATGAATATTATCGAACACGTCTGGTCTAAATTGAAATTATTGGTAAGTTCTAGGGAAGATCCTCCTCAGACTCTAGAACAACTTGCAGACGCCATTGTTCAGGAGTGGGAAAATATTCAGCAAGAATTTGTCAATAATTTGGTAATAAGCATGCCTCGAAGATGCCAAGAGATAATAAATGTAAGGGGAGGTCCTACTAGGTATTAAGATTTGTTTTGTTTTCGTTAGTTGCAAGTTTTTATAATACCTTCAAGTAAAAAAAATGTTCTATAATTTAAAACGTTTTCTGTTTACCTATAAAAGTAACAACCAAAATTTACATTTTGGATCTCCTAAAGTAATGCCGGGAAAAATAACTACTAAATTTGAAAATTACGTATCTTTTCGAGTACTTTCAAAAGTAATTAAATCTTCTGAAATTTCTATACCTTCTAAAAACTACGCTATACAGAATTTTATAACTTGTTCAGTTGAATTCACTATCCATCTCCAATTTTTGACGAGAAAAATGTACTCCGTGACTATTAATTTAAGACACTTCTTATTAATTAAAATTTCTCAATGCCATGTACTGACTTTTTAGAGCAGTGGTAAAATATTTTTCTTTTATAATGAATAATCGAAGTTTACGAAAATCCAAAGATATCGAGAAACACGTGGCTTCTATTATAAGTAGTAACTTCTGCACAATCCTGTATAATGTGACAAAGTTCCGAATGAATATTATTCTTTTTATCTGTATCGTTACTAGATTTTATTAATAATAAGTAGGACATTTTCTTTAATAATTATTAATATAGCAAAAAGGAACTTTATGAATACCTAAAGGACTCTAAAATCACATGATTTTCATATAAAATGTAGGTGATATGTTTTGGGCAAACGCGGACAAAAGCAGCGAATAAGCATCTTTAGCTCTATGGCCACGACACTTTTTTATTGGTTGGTTAAACCAATAAACGATGTCCACTTCAATAGTTCATGAATGCAATCGCAAAAAGTTAAGTTTTAAACGCAAGCCATTTGTATCACTAAAAATGGGACCAGACAAAAAAATTCAAAAACAGTTTCGGCAAAAAGTTCCAAGAAAATTGGGACTATATTCAATTAATTTGAAAATCACATGACTTCCATATAAAGTATAGGTGGTATATTTTTTGCAACCCTGTATAATGCTAAAAAATTCTTCGAATAAGCATCATTAGCTGTTTGGCCACTACATGTTTTTTGGTTGGATAAAACATTCATTATGTACCACCAAAAAAGCACTCTCACTTCAATCGTTCATGGATGCAATTGCAAAAAGTTAGGTTCAAAATGCGAGCCGTTTAATCACTAAAAATGGGACTAGACAAAAAATGAAAAACCCGTTTGGGCAAAAAGGATCTTTCTAACCAGTACTGTTATCGGACCTAACAAATTTTAACCCTTTAACGTAGCACGTGATAATTAATAGTTAACTTAGGAAAAAGTAGTAGAAATTAAAAAATAATAATTTACTAGCCCGTGATCCAAACTTGCTACACCCTGTACAAAAATTTGTATTAATTTTGTTAGCTGGACTACTTCAAACTACAAATTTACTTGGTCTTTCGCTTTTTGTGAATAAACGGCCAAATTAGGGGTTCCTTTGTAAGAAGAAGTCGATAATTTCGACTAACCCCTGTATACGGAAAACAAATGAAAATAGAGAAAATCCGGAGAAATTGTTTTTTTGTATTTGACCATGGATCATTTTAGTATGAAAAGAAAATTCAAAAAAAATTCTTCCTAGATTCTCGGAACTGGAAAACTTTTCCAAAAAAGTCAGGGTTTCACTTAACACCCTGTAAAATAGAGTTGCAGCGACTGCTAGCAATAGTGCCTTGAAGTATAAAAACTAGAAGAACTATTCAATTACATACTGAAAAAGTTAAATCAAAATCTTTTTTCGTTTCGAAAATATTCCACTCTAAATTTTATCAAAAATTTAGTTTGTCCCGCTTGAATTGGCCAGCAGTTTATTTTAGTTCACAATCATCTTTGATATTACACCAAAAAAATGACTGTAACCACAAATATTCATTAACAACATCACTAAATTTAAAAATAGATAAATTTGGAAGGCGTGTAAGTGAAAATATATTAAAATTTGAAAACATAGAAAAGCAAATGCGTGTACCGTTTGTTGTTTACGCGGATTTTGAATCGGTGCTTAAACCACTGGATACAGTGGAACCAAATCCCACAAATTCTTACTTAGTCAAAAGCATCAAACATGAACCGTATTCTTTTGCGTATTTAATAAAGTGCTCCTTTGACGATTCGATTTCAAAATTTGAGCTCTATCGGGGAAACGACGCAGCCCAGGTTTTCGTTTCGCGACTTAAGATCTCTTTACAATACCTACTTAAGAGATATAAAAGCAATGGAAACTTTAACGGTGGACCAAATAGTGGAGTTCAATAATGCCACAAAATGTGGTATATGTGAACGACCTTTTGAAAATAATAATTGTAAAGTAAAGGACCACTGTCACATAACTGGGAAAAAAGACCTGGTGCTGCTCATTCGATTTGCAATTTAAATTATAAGTTACCCAATTTTATTCCAATTATATTTCATAACTTGAGCGGGTACGATTGCCACATGTTTATTAAAGAGTTGTGTCGTCACGGAGACAAGATCGATGTTTTAGCTCAAAGCAAGGAAAAGTATATTTCGTTTACGAAAAGTATTTACGTTCACGATTATGTCGATAATAAAAGTGGGACAATAAAGAAAAACTATTTGAAATTGCGGTTCATCGATAGTTTTAAATTTCTATCAACTTCGCTGGAAAATTTGGGTAATGGATTAGCTGTGGGTAGTTTCAGGGAAACAGGAAAATATTTTTCTGATAATGAGCAGTTTAATTTAATGCGCAAAAAAGGTGTTTTTCCCTATAGTTTTGTCGATTCAATGGAGAAAATGAACCATCCAACTTTACCCACAAAAAATCAGTTTTATGATAGTTTGTCAGAGGAGCACATTAGCGATGAAGATTATGATAGAGCTAAAAAGGTGTGGGACACATTTAATTGTAAGAATTTGGGGGACTATTCGGATTTATATTTGATATCTGATGTTTTATTATTAACCGATGTTTTTGAACAGTTTCGCGATACTTGTTTAGAAACGTATAAACTGGATCCAGCACAGTACCATACCCTTCCAAGTTATTCGTTTGATTGTGTGTTGCGTATTTCTAAGGTAGAGTTAGAGCTATTGACTGATATCGACATGGTTCATTTTTTCAAAAAAGGTATTCGAGGCGGTATAAGTCAGTGTTCAGAAAGGATGCAGGCTGCCGACAAGATATATGTACCAAACTACGATCCTAACGAACCATCATCTTTCATTGTTTATCTTGATGCAACAAATCTGTACGGTCATAGTATGTCGCAAGCATTACCATTTGGCGGCTTTAGATGGTTATCAGAGCATGAAATTTTAAATTTAAATATTATGGATGTGGACGATAATGGTCCAGAAGGATACGTTTTGGAAGTTGACGTTCATTATCCGGATACGCTATATGATGACCATTCCGACTTACCCTTTTTAGTTGAAAATATTGTACCACCCACGGAATCGGCAAAATTTTCAAAGTTAATTCCGAGTTTAAACGATAAAAAGAAATATATCATTCATTACCGAACATTAAAACAAGCAATCAATAACGGCCTAATGGTAACACATAGAATTTTAAAATTTAATCAATCCCCGTGGTTAAAGACATATATCGACTTAAATACAGATTTGCGCAATAGGGCAACAACAAAGTTTGGTAAAGACACTTTTAAATTAATCGTTAATGCTGTTTTTGGCAAGACCATGGAAAATGTAGAGAATCGTAATGATATAAAACTAGTTACCCGATGGGAAAATGACAGGAGTAAAATTGGGGCACGAGCATTAATTTCGCGTCCTTATTTTAAAAGTTCAACGGTTTTTAATAAAGAATTCGTTGCCATTCATATGGATCAATTAAAGGTAACTTATAATAAACCAATTTATATCGGATTTTCCATACTGGACATGTCGAAAACAGTAATTTATGATTTTTTCTACTCATTCATTAAAGCAAAATTTGGCAAAAATGCTTCTTTACTGTATACCGACACAGATTCGTTAATATTAAAAGTTTACACCGACAATTTTTATCGAATAATTGCAGAAAATCCGGATAAATTCGATACATCCAATTATACCGAAGGAAATATTTTTAACATAAAAAAAAGTCAGTCAGTAGTAGGTAGAATGAAGGATGAATTTCCAGGTGATCCAATAATAAGTTTTTATGGTACCGGAGCCAAAGCTTATTACATAAACTCAATCAGTAGCGAAATTAAAAAAGCGAAAGGTATAAAAAAACGTGTAATTGAAAAACAGCTTCACCTGGAAGATTATCGGAATATCGTAGAACGTGGTGGTCAGATATTTCGAAAAATGAAAACCTTTCGAAGTTATAAACACGACGTTTATACCGAAATAATTAATAAAGTTGCTTTATCTCACCACGACGATAAACGTTATATTATACCATCAACAACAAAAACTCTACCTTGGGGGCACCCAGACATAAAGTTTTACGAAACAAACCCTGAAGATAACCTAAGTATGTTAATACAAGCTATGCAAAGTTTTTTACCCGAAAATAATAGTTAAAATTAGAAAAATGTTGGAAAGTGTATGTTTTAGAAAAATAAAAAATATTAACTCGAATGTCACGTAGTTTTATTAACCACTATAGTAATAGCAATAGTTGAAATTTTATAACGCAGGACAGTAAAATACATAGATAATTATTTCAATAATATGTTGTTTTATTTTACAATATAGTAATAAAGTTACAAAAATAAAAATTAATTAATGTCTTGCTTGTAAACTTCTCGTAGCATCCATTGTCTTCTCAACATATCAGATCTGTTAATCAGCCTTCGTCGACACATCAGCGTTCCACAGTAATGACACTTAACAATCCTTACTCTCAACAATTCAATGTAACTGTAAGATTGCATGTGGTCAGTCCAAATATATACTTCTCTTTTACAATTATAGCAAACAGCAGAAATTATTATTTGTGCTCCTGAAAAAGTCTCAGCTGGACGACTGTTATCTTGATCTGCAGGCAACATTATAGTTTCTGATAATAGTCATCGAAGGAAAGAGAGTGTCTATAAATATGGGTTGTCTGGATCATATAACCTTGAGAGCACAAACAATAACAGAAGTAAGGACACACGATTACCTTGAAAATATGTCCTTGAATCGCTGTTTAGCCGTAGAACGCAACCTTGTAGGTTGAATTAACTTGTTTGGCCTCCAAAGCATCAACCGTCAGATAGAGTGGGGGAGTTTATGGTGGGGTGATAAGTATAAATTTGGTTTGTTAGGCAGAGCATTTCATAGTTCGCTAGAACAGTTCACCGAGTAAGTTGTCAGTTAAGTGCAGTGAGTTAGTTAGAAAAATGAATTCCGAGAATGTATCGCTGTTAAGTGCATTCAATTTGGACGGGAGTACCCAAGCTGAGCTGATGGAGCAGGACGTTCTCGACCTGCTGACCCCGGGAGTATTCGAAGAGTGGCAAGATGCCGAAGTTTTAAATACGGCGTTTGTGGAAGAAGTGAATGTGGGTGAAAAAAAAGTATCTTCGGCGGTTGATTACGTCAACAACTGGACGGAGAAGGACGGCGGGCGAATCAATATCATAAGTAATGTGGTGGTGAAGAAGGCGAGGCGGCAACCCACTACGAAGTTGGAAAAGCTGCTGACATTATCAAAAAAAGTCAGCGGTAATAAAAGTCAATTTTATGCAGCTATGGAGGGTGAACAGAAGAAGAAGAAATTCGTGTTCAAGCGACCAACAGTGCCAGTCCAATACCCCGATTTTTTGGAGACGTCACAACCACCGAAGCCTCTGTCACCGGTCGTTATAATCAATGAAGGCCCAAACACGATAACGCCCGAGCCGCCGAAGTCCATGCCTCCGATTGTGTTGGTGGCCGACTCTGACGAAAAATCGCCGATCGCGGGTGCGCCTATATCACCGACAGTTGGGCGTGGAATGTGCCGCAAACCATTAAAGAAGCGGTGCAAGCGGTTATTCGAGGCGGTTAATCAACCCCGTCAACCTGCTGCTGCTGCTTCTTCTGCAGAAGTGTCCATACCGGACTGGATGGAAGAGTTTTCCCCAAGCCAGAAGTGTGCCTCCTCCGTGGCGTTTAGTGCGAGACAAAAACTAGTGGATGAACTGAAGAAGAATGATAGTGATGTGGTGCAATACGAGAGACAGATTAAGGAACTGCAGGCGAAAATTGAACAGTGTAAAAGTAAAGGGGAAGTGTGTAGAAAAAGACTTAGGTTATTGGACAATTTTCCATATAATTAATTTTAGAATTTAGAAATATAATTTTATTGTAAATATAGAGTTAAGTTATTTTTGTAATAGTAATGTATATATAAGTAAAAGAAAATGTTTTTGTATATATGATAATAAAAAAAGTTAAATGAAACAATATTTTTTATTTCTAAAATAAGTATACGGAAGTTACACACAAAAATAGCGTAAAAATGCAAAATAGAAAAACGAATAGACGGAAAATGTAGGGCCGTAACTTTAGGTGTGTAATCCTTAGATGCACACAACTTAAGTATGCGATAAAGTGTTATGTCTGTGAAGAGAGGCTACCCGTTACAATGCCTGAGAACATGCATCTTATTTGTAATAAAATGTGAATTTTACTACAAGTAAGATAATAGACCAAACTCTCAGCATTTTCGTAGAGAACTTACTAGAAATTTAGCTAGTTCTAACGTATGGTAAGAACGTACATGTCTTTACAGAGTAACACAATATTTTCCAAAAGAAATTAATTCTTGAGAAATAATGAAAAATAAAGGTTTTTGATTTTTCACCATATTCATCAATTTTTTTAAGGCATTTCCCGACCATCTACGGCAAAAGTGGAAAGCACAAAAGATTTTGATTAATTTGAACTATTTTTTGGCATTTTTTAAATTTCGAAAAACTAAGAAATAAAGATTTTCAATTTTTTTAGCATTTTCATAATTTTTTTAAGGCATTTCCCGACATTTTATGAAAAACTTGAATACGACTAAAACGATTCTTTTACTACCCTTAACCCATTTCTGAGGTTATTTCTTAAAAATTCCAAAAAAGCGGGATAATAAGGTCGCCCACGTGTGGAGGGCCTCGATGCTTTGCGAAAGAAACCGAACACATCTCGGGTTAGATCGGAAATTTACGCCCAAGTGCCATAGAGAACCTTTACGCTCAAGTACCATAACTTCTACTATGCGGTGGCCTTAGCATGTGTTCTTTTGTGAGTCTATTTTTATTGTCCAGCTACCTGAGCTCCATAATTTTTACTATTATCAAAAAATAACCTCCGAAATGGGTTAAGGGTAGTAAAAGAATCGTTTTAGTCGTATTCAAGTTTTTCATAAAATGTCGGGAAATGCCTTAAAAAAATTATGAAAATGCCAAAAAAATTGAAAATCTTTATTTCTTAGTTTTTCGAAATTTAAAAAAATGCCGAAAAATAGTTTAAATTAGTCCAAATCTTTTGTGTTTTACACTTTGGCTGTAAAGAGTCGGGAAATGCCTTAAAAAAATTATGAAAACGATGCAAAAATCTTTATTTCTCATTATTTTCAAATGAAAAAAATAACCTCGGAAATTGGTTAATGGTATTAAAAGACACGTTTTAGTCTAATACAATTTTTGCGTAAAGTGTTGGGAGATGCCTTAAAAAAATTATGAAAATGGTAAAAAAATTGAAAATTTTTATTTCCTATTTTTTTCAAATTTAAAAAATGCCGAAAAATAGTGTAAATTAAAAATCCTTATGTCTCATTATTTTCAAATAAAAAAAACTTGGTTAATGGTAGTAAAAGAAACGTTTTAGTCTAATACAATTTTTGCATAAAGTGTTGGGAAATGCCTTAAAAAAGTGTATGGAAATGCTAAAAAAATTGAAAATTTTTATTTCTGATTTCATTCAAATTTAAAAAATGTCAAAAATGGTTTAAATTAATCCAAATCTTTTAGCATTTTTAAATTAGAAAAAAAATAAGAAATACAGATTTTAATTTTTTTACCATTTTCATAATTTTTTTAAGATATTTTCCGACACTTTTCGGCCAAAGTGTAAAGCACAAAAGATTTAGATTAATTTACACTATTTTTTGACATTTTTTAAATTTGGAAAAAATAAGAAATAAAAATTTTCAACGTTTTTACCATTTTCATAAATATTTGAAGTGTTAAAATAAACCAATGGCAAAAATAAAACGCAAATATGTTGTTTATAAGTTTATTTTGAATACGTGAAAATACATAATTTGGAGACGTACATAACTTCAAACTAATGTATTGATTTGTTAGAAACAGAACCATTAAGTATATTGTAGCTAAAAAATGCATCGTGAATAACTAACGCGTACACTTTAATGTCTTTAGGAAATTTACTTTTGCGTATTTCGAACTCCAATTTCACGTCCACTGTGGACGTCCTAACGGCTTCTGGTTGGTGACTGCAATCGATTACGAATAACGGATTTTGCAGATAGTCGGCAAAACTCATCATAGGATCGCTCAGTTCTCGCTGGTAGTAGCTAGCTTGAAAATTCTCATAATTATAATAGGCTGCGGCATACAGTTTCTTTGAAAAATCCAAATTCCATCTTTCATACGGAAATACGGCAGAGTTAAGATAGAGCCTAATATCACTTATATCGGCCGTTGTAAATTGTGTGCTATCTTTTGCTCTGTTGTCGGAAAAGCTAGTTGGTTGAAAACCGATAATCAAATATCTCGGTTTTTCGAGACTCGTGCTAGTTCTTAAGGCCCATACGTCTGACGATGTTTCTCTCAAAGAAGGTAGCTCGTAAAGATCCCATTTACGGTAAGCCATTGGAACGTTTGCGTTACTGCCACCTTTATTCATGCGTGATAATATCTTTAACTTTTGTCGATCGTCTGGAATAATGTGACGAATTTTCCATTCAATTTTTTCAATTGAAATGTCTGCATCTACTTCGCCGATATAGCAATTTTTGAAAGTGCGGGCGATAACTAAAATCAACTCTTGCTTGATGTTAAAAATACCCTTTGAATAATCCTCTGCGAAACCCATGAGATATTTTAGAGGAAGCTTGCCGGAGAACACATTACTTGTGGAATCTAGTATCCCTTGATTTGCTTCGTCTAGACCCCATCCACATGCCATGAGAGCTCTATTTTGTGCGGCACCCAATGACACCATAGTTTTCATCGTTGTAGTAATTCCGGGTTTCCGAACGACGGCAACTTGCTCCCCTCCCATTTCATAACGGCATTCGTCGAATAGAAAGGCGATGGCATTATTTGATAGATAACATTTTTTAGTAGCGTCTTTGGGTTTGAATGTTCCTTCGATGTAAATGTAACTATATCCGATATATCCAAAATGATATCTTGAAAGTGTACAGGTATGCGAATTTCATCGGAATTGCGGAATGTTGGAGAACCGTAAGGTTTATATGTGTGTTCTTGAAAACTAATAATGGAGTTATCAAAAATTGGTTCGGTAAAAACTTCGATTTTGTCACTGCTAGCGGCCATCATTTTCTAATTTTTCTCACTTTCAAACCGATCGATTGTAGAAATTTGCAATCTTTCACGGAGAGCTGGCGCTTGCTGTGCGGATGTGTTTTCGATCGTCCGTCTGACTTGCGAATGAACCTTGACTGTGTTGTCTGCTTACTTTTATGTCGTTTAACTGAATCTTGAATTGTTGACAGCTTATGCAGTTGACGGTTAAAGCAAAAACCCATTATACGATTTTTTTCAACTCTAGTTTAACTATAATTTTCTCACCTCGAAAATCGATCAAATCACCGCTATCGTCCAAGATGCGTAGAGTAATGTTGTCGATAAACTGACGACCATGCGGCATTATCGGCATATAAATATTATTTTGCGGTTCTTTGGAGATTTTGTAACCGGGTTCGACGTCAATATCAAATTCAAATAACGTATGACTTTCCAAAGAATTCAGGTATGCTCCGGAAATTATATTACAATCCACACGTACGATGCGCACTTTCATTATGTCCACGATGGTACTTGATTCGTGTCTTTGTCCACCTTGCAGCAATACAGAGCCAAATCCGAGCACTTTGCCGATACTATTGCTACCTCGAAAATCGATGCTATATTTTGACTTTAGCTCACATTTTAACGTATTATTATTGGCTGTTAATGAAAATAAATCGGTACCAACTTCATTGCATGACTCTTTTAAAGCGGTGTACATGGCTTTTGCTATTTCATTAATTTCGTAAGCTCCTGGTGGAATCCTTAAATGCTTTGGTATCGCTGTTTTCAAATGGCTGAATGAATTATTGCTTTCGTCGATATTAAAAATCGAATTATATGTGTAAAATCCCAGCAGTGCAACTCCATATTTGCCTGTTGTATTTAACTCGATGGGTGGGTAAAAATCCGCACTTAAGACACTTTTATGTCCTGTTAGAGTGAATGTGTAAGACATGACTGACGACGAAACTATTTGTGTAGCTATTTTATTGCTGTTTGCAACAGTTAAATGGATTTAAGCTGAAGCGTTGCTTTATTCCTTTGGACGATTTTAAACTGTTTTCTGCCTTTATATTCACATCGTCAATTTTGCAATAACAACAAAATATTTTTTTTGGTATCGGTCCATCGCCCTCATCCGAATCTGAATTATTGCTATTATAATGTTCGAAACAGTATTGATATTTCAATATATCGACGTCACTTTTTAGGTGATTAGGTAACCTATCCCAAACTAGTGCTATTTCATTTGGAGCTAATGCGATCAACACTTCTTTGGGCGTATTTTCTAACTGTTCAGCTGTCATTTTTCGTAATCCTCCGACTTCACGATATGCTTTAAGTGATAGCAACATTTTGGTGTAGTTGTCACGTTCCATTTGGGGTGTCAAAGACATACTTTTTATGATTGTAAAAGAAACTTCAAACACAAATGTCCACACCAGACTGTTCCAAATTCTTGTTGACGGTCGTATGTATAGTAAATTTTCTTCGTCGCTTCGGAGCCCATCTGCAGATATCGTACCAATTCCATAGGTGGGGGTAAATCACCGAAACTATCGTAGTATGTTACATCATAATTGCTTTTTCTATATGCTACCCAATGAGTCCCTACACCCGACATACTATCCAAATTTATAATGGCGGCCTCATAACGTTTCGGACCGCGTACAGGTAATAAATCTCTCATATATACGCCTCGAAAGTGTGGTATTTTCATTTTTAAGGCGTACTTTTCTATATCAATATTGGATAGTGCTCTTTGAGGTAGGGCTTCTATTAGTTTTTTGATTTCTTATTTGTGCCGTTGTTTATAAATAATCCCAAACCTGTGCGATATGGTTTCAAGTATAATCCATTTCCTCTTGAACTTAGATGTAAGCCGGTACCTATTTTTTCTGCAGTCGACTTTTTTACTGCTTTTACGGCACGCACGATGCCTGCTACACCACCTGCTAATGAACCTAAGGCCGATAGTCCTGCAAATATTGGTATTAACGGTAATATCCCCCCGGTCTTTGGAATTGGAATGATTCTAGGCGTGCGAATTTTTCTTTTGCCACCGGCTATTCTTAGGGATTTACGTGCAGATACTGCAGCTATTTTCGATGCTTTCATGATATTTTTCTCGATAAGTTTTTTCCCACCAGCTTTTAACAATTCTGATCGAACGGGTCGTCTAATAGATGATCCAAAAGCTACTTTGTGTACTCGCTTATGTTTACCGACGCCATTACCTTTAGTGTGGCGGCGGCGGCGCTGGAAGCGACGTTTACCTCGAATGGATGCTTTTCTCGATTTTGATGATGATGATACACCCATACCAAAACGTTGTTTCGCTTTCATAATGTTGGTTACCAACCAAGCTGCAGCTTTTTCACCAGCGCTAGAGTCTTTCAATTTTACTCTTTTCCACGCGCTTTGCTCGAGTTCCTGATCTGCTTGGTGGCGAGCACTTAAATTTTCACTATTACGCAAATAGGCTAAATCGTGTTTTTTGCATGCGACATCCAAAGAATTAATTCGTTGATCTCCTCTTGCCACAAGTTTTACTACGTTCGTCCCGGGCCCGCAATACTGATAGCCGGGAATGTGTAACTCGAACGGTAGCCTATTAATTACTGAATTAACAATACCGCTTCAAGTCTTACTTGATAAACGAGACCGTCTACTTCGTCTGACGAGCGACATCTGAATGATAGTTTACGTGAAAGTTCAGTATAAAATATAGATTTTGTTAAGATGCGTATCGTCAATCTTAAACAAAAACTTCCCGTCGATAATCTCGATGTAAAGGTCGGATCTGGACTAGAACAAAAATTATTTAAAAGACATGGCCCTTTGCTACCGTCATCTATTCGTGGATTATTAATAGGACCTTCAAACTGTGGAAAAACAAATGTTATGATTTCGCTGCTTACTCACCCCTCGGGACTGCGTTTCGAAAATGTTTATATCTACTCAAAGTCGCTCTATCAACCGAAATATGAATATTTAAAGAAAATTTTATCACCCATCAAAGGTCTTGGCTACTACGCTTTTAGCGACGCAAATAACATCGTGGAACCGTCGGATGCTAAACCTAATTCAATATTTATTTTTGATGACGTTATGTGTGAGAAACAGGACGTTATAAGATCGTATTTGAGCATGGGACGTCACAAAAATGTGGATGCCTTTTACTTGGCGCAAACGTATTCTCGTGTTCCTAAGCAGCTCGTCCGGGATAATGCCAACTTCATTATTATGTTTAAACAAGATGAGATGAATATGAAACATATATTTTCCGATCACGTTTCACCCGACCTGACGTTTACACAATTTCAAGAGATGTGTGCTAAATGTTGGGATAATAAATATGGTTTTTTAGTTATTGACAAGGATAGTGATGTAAAGTCGGGCAGATACCGCAAGGGATTCGATAGTTATATATTCCTATAATAATAACTTGGATAATCATTTCATCGTTGAACGGTGCTTTGAAAGCATCATGAATGAAGAAATCGAATTAAAACGAAAGCTACTGGAAACTACAAATGCGGTTAGAAAAAAATTTAAACAAATTAAAGCAGCTAAAGTGCAGAATGAACATGATTTGGAAAAGTTTTATGAACCAGTTTCTAAACCACTAGAATCTATATCTAAAGCCGTAAAGCAGCAGCAACAACAGTACGCAACCAAAAAATCAAGTACTACGACTAAACTAATAATAGAAAATATTTTTTAGTACTATTTTTGCGACGCACTTTGTTCAATAAAAAGTGTTTGATTAAAAACCGTCAAAGATACTATGATGAGTATCATTGACCAAGTACTTACCGCTTAACTTGAAAACATTAAAATAACTCTTAAAGGTACTCTAGAGAAAAAATCACAGGAACAACAGGGTGTTCGATAGTTATATATTCCTATAATAATAACTTGGATAATCATTTCATCGTTGAACGGTGCTTTGAAAGCATCATGAATGAAGAAATCGAATTAAAACGAAAGCTACTGGAAACTACAAATGCGGTTAGAAAAAAATTTAAACAAATTAAAGCAGCTAAAGTGCAGAATGAACATGATTTGGAAAAGTTTTATGAACCAGTTTCTAAACCACTAGAATCTATATCTAAAGCCGTAAAGCAGCAGCAACAACAGTACGCAACCAAAAAATCAAGTACTACGACTAAACTAATAATAGAAAATATTTTTTAGTACTATTTTTGCGACGCACTTTGTTCAATAAAAAGTGTTTGATTAAAAACCGTCAAAGATACTATGATGAGTATCATTGACCAAGTACTTACCGCTTAACTTGAAAACATTAAAATAACTCTTAAAGGTACTCTAGAGAAAAAATCACAGGAACAACAGGGTGTTCTGAGGGAAGCAGGTGTAGTACATACGTAACGTAAAACCTATTTGATAATATTTATACAATATCTGATTTGTCTATCCAAGAATTAAAGTGATTTGGAAAACCTAACCATTTTACAAACAATTGATCGTTTTGATTGTTCTTGCGTTTTCTAAGAATTTTCTCAACTAAATAAACACCAGGGCTAGCTGTCTTTTGCAGTTCTGCTTCGTAAAAACATCCTTTAATAGGTTGACCTTCCAATGATTGCAGCAAGTAGGTAGGTGGATTTGTTATATTAACTTTTGCTATTTCAAACAGTTCCGTGGACGATGAAGGCGTATATCCTTTGTCAAATACACCTTTGTACTTGCTAATGCGAACAATGTCACCCAAATGAATTTTTTTTTCTTCGGAGCAATTTTCAAATAGTCATATGCTTTAATAGGGGTATCCTCTTTTACACTGTTAGGCTTCATTCCAATGGTGCGGTGTTTAGTGTTATTATAGGTCTTCGTTATAGCTGGTAATATTTGTAACCATCTGTAAGAACCTCTAGCCGAGAATTGTTTATATAACTTATTTTTCAAAGTTCTTATAACACGCTCAACAATTGCCGCTTTTTTCGTGCTATATGTGGAATAATGGTTTATATTATATTTTTTCATGAGTGCTTGAAAGGTGCTATTATAAAATTCCTTTCCTTGATCACTCTGTAAATTGTTTGGTGCATAGGATGCTTCTTCAATGATGCTTTTCATGGCATTCGTAACTTCAACACCGGTCTTATTCTTAACTGCTTTGGTGTACACGAATTTGGAGTAACAGTTTATACATACAACAATGTAACGGTAACCATCATTGTCAGTAGCATATGGCTGCATTTCCGCCAAATCAATTTGCCACAAATCTCGATATCCTTTTATGACCGTACGTCTTCTAACAAAATTTTTTCTTGCTGTCCTATGTAATTCATTTACGACTTTAATTTTTTCTAGCCTAGGATCCATATTATAAGGTTGCACGTCTTATAAGACACTGAGGATGGCAACTACGTGCAAAACTTAATATATTATTCGTTCTTCTCGAAGCTCTTCCATAATTGACATAATCTCATTATCATGTCCGGTATGTCCAGCTACTTTTGACCCCCACAATAATCGTAATCTATCCACTAACTCCTTAGGTTTATTCCAATAAACATATTCAGATGATTTCGAAGATAGATGCTTTTTTACTGGTAGTTGGATTTTGTTGTTGACGTTTTTTCTTCGAACACCACCACCACCCAGTTTAGTTTCCATAATTAGCGGTTTTATGATTCGTAAATATTTTCTCCATCGGGTTTCCCTTAAACCACGTTTCTTGTCATAACCGTCATAGGCCGCATCAGTCAATTTCAAAATGGTTTGGTATTTTCGAAGTACATCTAGACTAATTTCGTCTTCATTATCTAGGGCTGGTGGATTTTTTAGAAAAATCAAATCGTAAAGCTCAGCCGTTCCATCGAATTCAGCAATGTTTGTTTTGTTCTTGTATAACACCATCTTTCCGTTTGTTAGAAAACGAACCACCAAGTTGCCAATATATTTTGTTGATTTATTGTCTTTTTTACCAAAGCGTACACCATACACGGTATCATAACGGGACGGTTCCAATTTTAATCCATTTAAATAATCTTGAATAGTTTTTGCGGCTGAACTGCTACCACTTGATGTGTGTGGTGATGTGCAAGATGATGTTATCGTTGATGGGGAAGGGGTTTCGAACAGTGACTCACGATTTCCACGTTTTGGTGTAGGAATTTGTGTTTTTTGCGAAATCGGTGTAGATGTTTCAAAATCCGCTTCTGTTGGATGTTCTTCAAACATTTTCGCCATTCCCACCGAGCTGCTGCTGCTGCTACTCCGACTTTGTGGTTTAGTCGTAGTACTTGATTTTTAATAATAATAATAAATATTGCTTTTCATAATTATGCGTTTTATTTTCAATTTAACAGTATAATTATGTTTTTAAATAGAACTTTATCTAGGTTGGTTTCCATTTTGGTTTTTTTGGATCCTTTATCTTCGTTGTAGTATACCGTGCAGCATGTGGGTGAATTTGATACATTTTTTCCTTAAGGTACGTAATTTTGGTCTCATCATCTTCAAACATTTTTTGAAAAACTGGTACTAGCACATTACTAAGTATGGTATTTATCTGCGAACCAAGTTGATGAACTTCCGTAAGGACATATTCTTTGGTAGCAGCATCATTATCATTTATCGGTTGGGCAACATTCCTTAATAATTTTCCCTCTATATCAAAATGTCCACCTGAAGTAAGTTTAAATCCGATTCCGGGCAACCCTCGCGATACGTTGTTACAAACAGGAGTTTTCTGTCGACCAAATTTATCAATTGTGTTGTTAACACGACCCATTTTAAAGTAAAACTAATTCACTCTCTTTAGGTTCAGCCTATATATAAATGACATAACTAATAAAAATTCATTTTACAATACACCATGAAGCAAGTAAGATTTGACGAAGAAAGAAATATTATCCACCGTATGTCTGTTTGGTGTTTTGCATATAGACAAGCCAGACAAAGTAATTTTCAGCAACTAATACTTGATAGATATCGTTTTCAAAGGAGAATTGGAAAAATGGATGTAATGCTAGCGAGGTTTTTAGAACGGAACCACAGAAATAATATATATCAAGAGCGATTTGTTAATTCAAATGTATGGTGAATAATAAACATATTTAGTACAAAAAGATTTTTATTAAGATCTAAATAATACATTCACACTATCATTAGAAAAACGCATTTATTCACATAAATTTAAAATTACATGACTATCATAAGAAACTTTTACACTATATCTAAATTGTCTCTATTTTTCGGAATTACCAGCGCTGCCCTTCTTGGTCGAATTCCATGGTCTCACTATTATTACGTTCTGATGAACCTCCTCCCCCTACTCCTCCTCCTCCTCCTTCTAAGAAAACAGGACTTTGCGGTGATTCGTTAATTATTTCGAGATCTTCAAAATTGCTTGAAGAAATCCAGCGCTGCCCTTCTTGGCTGAATTCCGGCGTATCGTGATTATTATGTCCTGATGGACCTCCCACTGAGACAGCGAGACTTTGCAGAGATTCACTAGAATTTTCACGAGATATTTGTTGCGGTGATTTCATCCCATGTTTCTTATGGTACTCATTTTGACACCATTCACAGACACCCATTATTCCACTAATAAATTCCCAATTTTCGCAATTGGCACACATCTGACGACCGTTTACAGAGAATGGACGAACAACTACAATTTGACGTTCACTTTTTGGTGACTGCATTTTGAGGAAATAAATTACTATGCAGTATTCTGGAAGTACTGAAATGCAGACTGAAACAAGAAATTTTTGTGCCTCTATTTGTATCTGTTAGGTGACCTTCAAACCCCTCCACTCTCATATCCCATGTAAAATCGAGGTCACCATACAGAGAATAGACTAGTTTCTTTATCTACATGCGCGTAATACGTATACGCTGAATAGCTTTTTCTTGATTCAACAATTTTGAATCGATTTCCTTAAGTCTTTTTGTAACAGATTGCAAAAAATCTTCATTCGCCTCTTGAGCAAGGTTTTTATTCATTTCATTAAGTTCTTTTCTAATATATTCCAAAACATCATTATTCACTAATTCACTAAGTCGTTTAATAATTTCACGCCTTTGTTCAAGAACATATTCCTGATTAGCGGCATCTCCAGGATTCTTTGGTGGTGCTACATTAGTTAGAGATTTCCCTTGTATATCATATTGACCATCATCGGTCAATCTAAATCCAACTCCTGGTTGTCCAACAAGAACAATGTGATTTTGGTCATTAAATTTTTGGCGCCCAAATTTATCAATTGTGTTGTTAACACGACCCATTTTTAGCTTAAACTGATGTGATTTTTGTGAAGGTTGCCTATTTATAAAAAAATTAAACAATAATTTAGGTACATAATCATTTATTTAACATCTCATGTTATTATATTATACAATGAATTAAAGATTTTCTTCATCTGCTTGAACACACTCCATTTCGTCATCGCTAACAGTAGCCAATGCTTTACTATCAACTTCATTGGTGACTGCTTTATTTCCAAGGTCATCAAGAATAGTGGTATCATCTGCGGGAGCCAAACCATATTTTGTAGCTAATTCATCGGGCAAATGAGGCACTTCGAATAGATAGCTTCCCAATTCTTCATTTATCATTCCAGCACAAAATTCGTCCAGATCAATGGTCCCATATAGGTATTTCTCGCACATATGTGCTCCAGCTGTGAAATTTACAGCGTCTTTCATATACTTTCTATACTGATTTTCACTAAAATCGACATCGGATTTACCATAATTTTCAAAGTGTAGTATTTCTTCAGCCAGCTCTCTTAATTTACATGATAACCAATTGATGTACATATCTCGATTTTCAATGACAGTAGGGCAGTCACACATCTTAAATAGAAAATAATGGACATGTGATTGTGTGTGAGTGTGTGTTTTTCGATATATACTTAACAAGAACTATTTTATTACATTTTAAATCAACATTAAAATAGCCTAATCAACAATATATTACAAACAACCAAAATTTAACAACGCTCTAGTATTACCTCCAGAGAATACATGTGAGCTTTGCCCCAAATAAGTTAAGATGTACTGATCACCGGAGTTATTCATCATTTCAATAGTATCCTCTGTCAGAATTTCAGCTACGCGTGATGGTAAAAATATTTCAAATGTTGCTTGATGTGTTGGATCAAACAATGTGACGATAATGGCTTTTCCAAAACGTGAAGTCAAACAATTAATTTTTTTTATCATATAAATTTTGCCCACCCTTAATGTAGAGAATTTTCTACGTTCCAGAAATTGAATATCTTGGTTTATCATATTATTAATTTCGGCTATGGTCTGCTTTGAAATGCTCATGATTTAAAATACAATAAAAACAATTACTGTCAAGTACCTTGAATAAACACTTGTAGAACACACCACAAACACAATACTTTAATGCCAAAGCAACAGTTAACGCATACGATGTATGAGTGACAATGAAAGCTGTTTTCGAAATGAGCCATATTTATTAGGAAGTAATCCAAGGTCAAGTATTTATTTATGGTGGGAGGAATACATCCGACGACCTCGAAAAATACAAAACAAATGTAACCTTGAAATAAGCGTCGTCCACCTGGTCATCACCAAACAAAGAAACATCTGCTCGCGTTCAAGATCAAGCAAATGTAACCTTGAAATAAGCGTCGTCCACCTGTTCACCACCACCAAACAAAGAAACATATGCTCGCATTCAAGGCCAAGTTATTGACCTTGACCTTGGAATAGCACCTGCGCATATCAAGGCCAAATAACAATAGCACACCTGAGCGTTCAAGGTCGACCCTACTGCGCATGCGGAGACTCGGGGAGCATCAACCACCTCTACTTCCGTGCTAAAATTAGCACAACGGAACACTTATAAAAATCACTGCGGTGTCTTTGCATCCGTCCGTCTGTCACAGGCGATTTTCTCTGAAACTATTTGACATTTACCACAGAGTTTGAGTGTGATGGCCCAATTATAGACGTGAAGTATACAAAGTTGAATTTTGGTTCTGGGGGTTAATTTCAGGGGGTAAATTGGGAAATGAACAAAAATATTTTCAAGGGCATGGGTCTTCAAGCCGCGCTTCACTAGGGGCGTGCGTGTAAGCAATGCCATGCAGAATATTTTTTTTAATATATGCACGCGACTGATATTTTTAATTTTGTGAGTATTTTTGGTAATCTTCATTAAATATCTGATATTCACTTTTATTGATATATATATATATATATATATATATATATATATATATATATATATATATATATATATATATATATATATATATATATATATATATATATAAACTGGTCAACAAAAAAATCGGCAAAAGCTATTTTAACTCGACTTTTCAAACTGCCATAACTTTTTAAAAACTTAACTTTTTTGAGAGCGGTTTTCGGATATCGATAGCTCGTCTTTCCCAGATTAAGTATCAAGAACTGATTTGGCAATGGAAACGGCATTTTCATGCTATACAGGGTGATTAATAAGGTAATGTAAAACTACTAAAAGTTTCGGTGTGTGCCATATTGCGAATAAATTTTTTTGGTCATTCCGACATAGCGTGTTAGTAAGCTGATATTAATATCTCCAGACGTGTTCGCCGAAATTTCGATTAATGGTCTTTAACGGAAAATACAGGAGGAAACATAAAAAGCACACAAAATTTGGTAGCCTCATTTTTAAAACGCTGTAGCTCGAAAACGGATTGATAGACTTTGTCGGGCTTTTTAGGTATTAAAAGCCCTTTCGTGTAGCATTTTACCTAATAAACTGTTTTCTTTTTCAAGGTCAAAATGTTGGCGTTGTATAGGGGTGAACCAAAAAGTGAATGAAAATCATTGTTAAAAATGATTTTTTTAATTTGTGAAAATTGAGCGGTATGTGTTTGTTTTCTTCCAAAACTAGGGCGTTCTGTCCAACTCTTGATTAGTTATACAGCGTGTCCAGAAACCATCTTAACAAATGGAAAACATTTTATTTTTGTCTTTACGGGAGAAAAGATATTTTTCATAAAAAGTTCTACATTGTGAGAAAATAGCATTGCCACTCAAAAATTTGATTTAAGACATACAGGGTATCCCAAAAATCTAAAAGTCCTAATCCGCGTGAAGCTAAAAAGACACAAATCGTTATTTAAAAGTAAACTGCCACTGTAAATGTACTAGAGGTAACTTTTATGTTAGCGAATTAGGTTTGGAACATACAGGAGGTCCCAAAAATAAAATTTATTTTTTATTATTGACTTTACAAAAAAAATATCGTCATAAAAGTCTACATTGTGAAAAAGATCATGATTAATCAAAAACTTTATGTAGGACAATACAGAGTGGCTTAAAAAGCTGAAATTCTCAATTTACGTCAAGTTAAGGAGACACCAAATCTTTATTTAAAGATAAACTGTATGGAAAAGGACGAAGGTTACGTGGAGGTTTAAATTTATTTAGTTATTTAGTCATGTTTAGTTATTTAATATGTTTTTTACCCTAATATTTCATTTGTTACTAAAATTGTATTAAATACAAGTAAACCTTCAATCACCCTGTACGTCTCATTTTAAGTATAAGTGGTTACTTATCACTTAATTAGTAACCTTGCACAAATACCATACTGGTTGAATTAAAATTTAGCTTACCCTTGTTTTAAGACCAGTTCAGAGTTTTAAATTTTTTAGCCACCCTATATGTCCTAGATCAAATTTTTGAATCATCATGCTCTCTTTTCACAATGTAGAACATTTTATAAAGATATAGGTACTTTTTTGTAACGTCGATAATAAAAACATTTTTATTTTTGGGACCTCCTGTATATTTCAAACCTAATTTACTAACATAAGAAGTTAACACTAGTACATTTACAGTGGCAGTTTGCCTTTAAATAACGATTTTGTGTCTTTTTAGCTTCAAATGGATTAGGACTTTTACATTTTTGAGCCACCCTGTATGTCTTAGATCAAATTTTTGAATGGCTATGCTATTTTCTCACGATGCAGAACTTTTTATGAAGGATTACTTTTTTCGTAAAGTTAAAAATAAAAAAGTTCCGCATTTGTTAAGATGGTTTCGGGACACGCTGTATAACTAATCCAAAGTTAGACAAAACGCCCTATTTCTGAAAGAAAAAACACGCATACTGCTCAATTTGTACAAATTAAAAGAAAATTTATTTTTAACAATACTTTTCATTTACTTTTTAGTTCACCCCTATACAACGCAAACATTTTGACATTGAACGTAAAACAGTTTATTAGGTAAAACTCTGCACAAAAAGGGCTTTCAATTCCCAAAAAGCCCGACAAAGTCTATTAATCCGTTTTCCAATTACAGCGTTTTAAAAATGATGCTACCAAAATTTGTGTGCTTTTTCTGTTTCCTCCTGTATTTTTCGCCAGAGACCATTAATCGAAATTCCGGCGAACACGTCTGGAGATATTGATATCAGCTTACTAGCGTGCTATGTCCAAACGATCAAAAAAATTTATTGGCAACATGGCACACACCTAAACTTTTAGTAGTTTTGCATTAACTTATTAATTACCCTGTATAGCATGAAAATGTCGCTTCCATTGCAAAATCACTTCTTGTTGCTTAATTTGGGAAAGACGAGCTGTCGATATCCGAAAACCGATCTCAAAAAAGTTAAGTTTTTAAAAAATTATAGCAGTTTGAATAGTCGAGTAAAATTCGCTTTTGCCGATTTTTTTGTTGACCAGTTTATATACCTATATATATACCGGGTTACAACGAGATCACTTTCCGGAAGCCATTTATTTAGTTTTTAGTTTAGGCTAATAAAAAGTCACTTTTCGAGGTACTTGTCAAATTTCGACGACTTCCGGTTTAGCCGGAAGTGGCCCCAACTTTGAATTTTCAAATGAGACACCCTGTATATTTCTTGATTTTTGGAATCTAGAGATGATTTTACGTATAACTGTATTATAGTTATTACTTTTTGTGTCAATTTAACATTTTTATAACAAATTTTTTTATTTAATCTGGAGTGCCATGACCCACCTTAAATCGTTCTAATAGACGTTTACATCTGCACAAAAATACCTACACAATTTTATCACCTTTCAGTTGTCATACCAGAGCGTTCAAAGTTGACTAAATCACTTTTTTGATAATAACTTAAAAAAAATTAAATACAACTATAACACTTTCATAGTATAATTAGATGTAGTTTTTTATTACGAATCCAACGGTGCATCACAACATCAAAATTCTCTTGGATTTTCTAAAGAAAACTGCATTTTATTTCCATAGTCATTTGTTATGGTTTGATGAAACATGTAACTGTACGACGATCAAATATTATACCCATAGAGAAAATATATAATAGAGAAATAGTGTCATTTGCGAATGTGGCAAATTTACCAAGCTGAATCCGTAAACAAAGACGGTCTTCTGCGGGCTTGCGCCTTGTCGAACGTTTGCCTTGTGATAAACAGGACCGTACTTCAAAATTTATTTCACATGACGTGAATCTTTTATCGAGTAATAAATGCTAAATATATTACTTGTAATTATTCTTTTTATTAATGATAAAAATGTAACCATTAGTGAGATTTTAACAAAAAGTGTATAGTTTGTTGGCTTAAATCTGAGTTTTCTTGCTATACAAAACTGTCGATAATTCCTCAAAAATAGCTCAGTTCATACATATACAGTGCGTCTCTTTAATGTCCCCCCCTATTAATTTTTTAAACGTTACATTTACAAAATTGAAAGTTGAAATGAAATATGAACATAGTATTCTAAACAATAGAAATAAAATATGCAACTGTTTTAAGAAGTAAAATAGTAAATCAAAAAAATTACATGTGTATATTTTATTGGATTGGCATCCCATCCTGTATAATTATTGAACAAACTAAGTTCTATGGTAAGATGTAAATATTTTTACACCTATTTACAGTGTGTGCACTTGATACTTTGCTGAAAGCGCTCCTACTTACGGCCCCATGTCAATCTAATCCACCGATATCTTAGCGATCCTTTGGCGCAAGCGCTTTTTTCTTTCGTCATCCCTTTTAAAATACTCCCCTCTACCCTAATCAACTAGTATTTTTAGTGCCCCTTTAACGAAAGCGCAAATATGCCTTTTGGACACACCCTTCTAATCCACTGATATCTTAGCGATCCTTTGGCGAAAGCACTTTTTTCTTTCGCCATCCCTTTTAAAATACTCCCCTCTACCCTAATCCACTAGTATTTTTAGTGCCCCTTTGACGAAAGCGCAAATATGCCTTTTGGACACTCACCCTTCTAGTCCACTGATATCTTAGCGATCCTTTGGCGAAAGCGCTTTTTTCTTTCGCCATCCCTTTTAAAATACTCCCCTCTACCCCAATCCACTAGTATTTTTAGTGCCCCTTTGGCGAAAGCGCAAATATGCCTTTTGGTCACACTCACCCTTATGCAATATAGGGGAAGGAGGCATTGACACTATATATGACCTTCTTACACCATCTTACCCCTTATACAATGCCCCTAATACACACACACCCCATCAGTGCCTTTCTGACACGTTGACCACACTCAATATACGTCACTGACAAATATTTCTACTTCTCCGTGTGTGTATTCACTTCAACACCGGAGTGCATTTGAGATAAATTATATTTTTTACCTACTATTCTTTCACATATTGATATAATTTAAATTTGAAATTAAACTATTTGTATTTATGCACTAATTGTAAGAAATAGACTACGAAATAATTCCTTATATTTAAAAGTTGGATACATAATTGGCGAAACATATGAAATGTCTGTAACACTTTGTAAAGACTATTTTTGTATCGAAATAACAAGCTTCAGAGGTTTGCTATATTCGCCACCCCAACCAAAAATACCATAACATACAAATGACTGAGATTTTTTCGGCCCTGTTCTGATCGCCGCGTTGCGTCATTGAGTTCAACAACCACTTTTACGAGACGTCCCGAGTGCGCATGCCTCGAGAGGACTGTCGTTTAAAAATCTGACTGGCGCCCAATGCGTACAAACGCACTTTTTCGCCCATACATTGGACGGATTCAGCGGTGTCGCGAATGTGATGTGATGGTCTAAATATATGTTGTCTATGATTATACCCAGTTAGCCATGAAAAACAATTAAATTATAGCTGTTTAAAAAATAACGAAATAAAGCCTCAAAATATTGTTAAGTTTGCCATGGAAAACAATTGAATTCGGGATAAATGATGGAATTTTACAAATTTGTAAACAATCATTTTTTCTGGTGTTTAATATTATGTTTCTGGTTTGTGGCGAATTGTTTACAGCCCCCATTATTATTATTCAATTTTGTCATGGCTAAGTGGATATAATATTTGATCGTCGTGCAGTTGCATGTTTGATCAAACCATATAAAATGGCTATTTCAGTTTTCTTTAGGAAGTCCACGAGTATTTTGATGTTGTGATGCACCGTTGGATTCGTAATAAAAAACTAAAACTAATTAAACTATGAAAGTGTTATAGTTAGTTGTATTTAATTATTTTAAGTTCTTATCAAAAAAGTGATTTAGTCAGCTTTGAACGCTCTGGTAAGACAAATGAAAGGTGATAAAATTGTGTAGGTATTTGTGTGCAGATGTAACCGTCTATTAGAACGATTTAAGGTGGGTCATAGCACTCTAGATTAAAACAAATAATTTGTTTTAAAAATGGTAAATTGACACAAAAAGAAATAAAAATTATACAGTTGTACGTAAAATGATCTCTAGATTCCAAAAATCAAGAAATATACAGGGTGTCTCATTTGAAAATCTAAAGTTGGTGTCACTTCCGGCTAAACGGGAAGTCGTCGAAAATTGACAAGTACCTCAAAAAGTGACTTTTTATTGGCCTATGACTCCTGCCAAGTTTCATCTTGTTCGATTATATACTAAAGAAATGGTAGCCGGAAAGTGAACTGGTTGACTCCCGGTATATATATATATATATATATATATATATATATATATATATATATATATATATATATATACAGTGTGGTCGTTTAAGTGTGCAACATATGGGAAAGTTTTTTATTACCGATTTCTCAGAAAATTTTATTCTTGATAAAAGTTGGTGCACGTTCGATAATCATATTGGGTGTACTTGGAATGGTTGCAAGTCAAACGGTGTACAGGGTAGGGCAAAAAATATAAAATTTCTACAAGAATAAAGTACCCCTATTTCAGAATATTCAGCAAAATGTTATTAAGAAAAGGTGTTTAGAATTAAAAGTTATGCATAGGTTTGAAAACATGACCTCATAAAATAAAAAACAAAATTTTTTTGAAAATATTAATTATTTCCTAAAAAAAAATTTTTTTTTATTATCACCCTAAAAACCTTCATAAATTAAACAAAATCAAATCAAGTTCACACATCTTTGTTCAAATTCAAGCATATTTGTAAAATTAACTTAGCTTTTTAATTTATTAAGGAATCACAAACTTCATGTTTGTTGCAAGGACATTAAACACAACTTTAAAATACCGTAAAAATTATTTTTAACAAGATAAAACATTAGTAATGATAATTTTCAAATTAAAAAACTCTCATTTAAATTACAAAATATTTATTTTAAATGTTTATTAGAAAATTGTACAAAATAATCGACAAACATGAAATCCTACTAAAATAATCGCAGATACCTATGGAAAGAAAACAAATAAGGGTTAAAAGTAAACATTATGACAGTTTGGTGGCATTATTCATTCTTAAATAATTATTGTTATTAGCTGATCTCAAATGCCTCCTCCAGTAAAGTTAACGTTAGCCGAAAAGGCAGAATTAGTGCTAATATGTGGAGAACACTATAAAACAGTGCGTGAAGCAGGAGATATATTCAATGAACGACATCCAGATAAACAAGTCCACTATTCAACCATAAGCAGAATTTTAAATAATTTTAAACAGACAGGGTCTTTAGAGTATAAATATAAAAATGAACGTACCAAAACTGTATGTACTGAAGAAAATCAATTACAAGTACTTCAAGCAGTTGTTGAAAACCCTAGAAGATCCACCCAAGAAGTGCATGCTTATACGGGTATAAAAAAAACCTCTATTAAGGAGATTCTTAAAAAACAAAAATATCACGCCTATAAGCCAATGTTTATTTGCACGTTTCAAAGACAAGACTATGACTTGCGGTATGATTTCTGCATATGGATTCAAGGAGAAATAGAAGATCAACGTGATTTCCATAGACACATGCTTTTTGGGGATGAATCCACGTTCACTACAAATGGCGTTGTTTCTTCCCAAAATTGTAGGTGGTGGTCGGACGAAAATCCAAATTTTGTCATTGACAACAAAAATCAGTATTACCAAAAAACAAACGTTTGGTGCGGTATTATTAACGACAAATTAATAGGGCCGTTCTTTTTTCGCCAAAACCTAACTGGTGATACCTATTTACATTTTTTGGAAAACGAACTAACAGATTTTTTGGATAATATGAGTATACAAGAACGACGTAAATTATGGTTTGTACATGATGGTTGTCCGGCTCATTCTGCTAGAATTGTTTCTGAATGGTTAAATGGAGAATTTGGTGATAAATGGTTAGGACGAAATACCGATCCACGGTGGCCTCCTCGTTCGCCAGATCTCACCCCACTAGATTTTTTTTTATGGGGATATTTAGGTTTGTCTATCTGTGATACAACCAAACGAAAACAGAGGATAGGAGATACATCAATAAAACATTTTTGGTAAACAACAGATACTTTATTTTTCGAAAATTTTACTTTATAATGTATAATAAAAGAAATAAATTAAACAGAACTAATTATTTAACTAAATGTTTCCTCAATTTGCTGAGAGGCAATACCACAGATGATCATAAATTTCGTTCCGAAGATTTCTTAACTGATATACGGAAAGCCTTTCACATTCTGCAGTAATAGCATTTTGTAAATCTTCCGTCTCGTATCTAATATCTTTGTAGAGCGTCGTTTCTAGGTGTCCCCACAAGAATTCATTCGGCAAAAGATCGGGAGACCTGCTGGCCAATTAAATGTGTGATTTACTCCAATAACTTTACCCCTTAAATATTTTGTAAATACTTCCTAACTGCTGCGGAGCTATGACCTGGGCAGCCGTCCATCTGAAACTAAATTTCCCGATTTTCCTGAACAACTTTCAGAGGCATACTTTCATTTTGAAGTAGTTCAAGAAAATATTCTGCGGTCACATTGTGATTTAAAAGAAGTGGTCCAATAATGTGATGTCCCAAAATGCTAGCCCAAACGTTGGCTTTCTGGGGATACTGTGTCCTTGTTTCAATAAACCTAAATTCATTTTCTTGACTCCAGTACCGAAAGTTTTGTACGTTAGGTTCATTATTCGGTAAAAGTACTTTGTCGGTAAAATAAACATTATGTTGCAAAAATTCCCAATCATTATTTGCCCTCCCCGTCATATTAAAATAAAAATCCGCACTTTGAATCATGTCCCCATGTCTTAGATCTTAAAGTCTATGGTATTTATAAGGATAATATGTATGTTTATGTAAGACTTGCAAAACGGTTGTATGATGTTTCTCCACTTCGTCTCCAATATGCCGAGTATTATTTTCTTCTACACGTAGGAAAATATTTAAATCTTTAACATCTTTATTTGCAGGATTATTGCCTTCGTCCTCTCTTTCGCAATGACATTTGTTAATAAGAGTTCCATTACTTTCAAATTTTTGAATGATTCTGTATGGTCGATATTGGTGGAATTGGCCTTTCTGAGATAATGTACTGAAAACATATAAGGTTCATGTGTGAAAAGATGGCGGATACATGTTCTAAGTGTCGCTCTCGCAAAAAAGAGGGTTTGGTCGGTTGTGGCGGGGTGTGTAGACTCTGGTTTCACTACTCTTGTGCCGGACTGAAGGAAAATGAATATGCATTGTTGGAAAAATGCAAAAATCTGTTTTACATGTGCGATTTGTCTAAACAAAATTGTGAGGTTATGGATAAGTCACAAGTCAGTAAAGTCTTTGAGTCAGTCAAGAATATTAGCATGAAAATGGATAGGTAACTGCAGAAACATTGAAAACCAATTTTACACAAATTTCCGATCAGCTTAATTCTAAGCTTTCCGATCTAAAAAAGGGTGTTTTTACAGCCGTGGACTCGGACCTGAAGGAGTTTAAGGATAGTGTCTTAACATCCATTAATTATATATCTGAAAAGCCATCTATGCTTCTATACTAGCTAAGAAATCGTCGATAATGATAAGCCCAAAAAATATTGATGTACCCCTTGTTGACATGAAGTCTGAAATATTGTCTAATGTTATCCCCATTAATGAAGACATTAACCTGATTGATGTGAGGGATACCCGTAAAGGTGGCTTGGTTGTGTCCTGTAGTAACGACGCTGAGTCTATCAAGTTTAAAAAACTATTGGGTGATAAGTTAGGAGACAAGTATGACGTAAGGGAACTCACCTCATTAAATCCTAGACTCCGCGTGGTCGGTCTAACTAAAAACATGAGTACTGACACGGTATTGGACTATATAAAACGGGGCAATAGGCACTTATTCACTGAAGGTACTATTTGTCAGGTTCTCAACGTTCAGCCCACACGTAAAAACACTAATATATTCATGGCTTTGCTCCAGGTAGATATTGCTACGTATAAGAATATCTTAAGCACGGGAAAACTAATGATTGCCTACGACCGATGCACTGTTTACGACGCAATCGAGCTGCGGCGTTGTTTTAAATGTTCCGGATTCCACCACTTGGCAAAAGACTGCACACAAGAACACCCTATTTGTCCTAGATGTTCGAAGGCACACACAATAAAAGAATGCAATTCAGAAAGTCTCAAATGTGTTCATTGCAGCAATTTTAATGTCTCCAAGAATGCCAAGCTGCGTACAGACCATGCAGTTTGGGATAATCGGTGTCGTGTATACACGGATGCATTGGCAAGGTTTAAAGCGAACATTCTTAAATCTGAATAGCAACTAAGGGCGATCAGGCCGAGTGATCAAGATTTGGGGCCTGAGACTGATAGTGATAACAAAGTGTCCGGTTATAGCATGCGCAAGGATCGCACTGATTCGTTTAGGTGGTACTATCAGAATGTACGTGGACTAGGTACGAAGACGGTTGATCTTTTCAACGTGATATCAACTGTAAGTGATGAACACGATGGTTTTATGTTTACAGAAACTTGGTTGCGAAGCGATATACTGAACAGTGAGTTGTTCGATTCTGGTACATTCAATGTATTTCGCAGTGATCGCGATTTTCTTGCGACTGGCACTAAACGAGGTGGCGGTGTTCTGTTTGCGCTTAATAACAAAATTAATGCATCACAAATTAGTTTGGAATCTTTTTCATCGCTGTTTAACGATATTAAATTTATTGACTTATTACTGGTCAAAATAACAATTAATTATCGCGTTCTGTATGTCTTGGTATGTTATATACCGCCGTCTTATAGTAATGATGTATATGAAATGGTATTTGAAGCAGTATCAGAATTATATTGTATTTATGGCTCAGATTTCTTGTTCATTGGCGATTTTAATATGCCCGAATATAGTAACTGTATCACGAATCGTGTTTCTTCGCCTAATTTTAACTCTTTGTCAAAATTTTGTAATTTCTTTGACTTGATAAATTATAATAAGGTAAAAAACTTTCAGGATCGCTTGCTTGATCTGGCTCTGTCTAACATGGTTTGCAGGGTGAGTGAGGCCTTTGATGCCTTGCTTCCCCAGGACGGCTACCATCCTGCTTTGTCTGTGGAGCACGCTATTTCTAAAAAAAAGTCTAAAGCACACCCAGCAAGGGTAGACTGTGAGTTTAATTTTAAGAGGGCTGACTTTCCTAGTCTCTATGCTGCGATGTCTGCTGTTGACTGGTCTTTTCTGAGAGAATTAAATAATGATGTTAATTTAATGGTACAATCTTTTACCGAAAAGATCGTAAGTTTATTCAGGTCCCATGTACCTACTAAAAGACCGGCCTTGGCCGTTTATCCACCATGGTTTAATGGAGCGGTGATAAGTAAGTTGAAGCGTAAAGATAAATTACGGCGAAAATTCAGGGAAACAGGCAACACTCAGTTTTATGAGAAGTTTGTTAATTTGCGTTCGGAAATAAAAACTGAAGTTAAATTATTACATACTAACTATGTTCGTAATATGGAAGCCAACATTTCCGAAGAACCAAACAGATTTTGGTCTTATTTAAATATAAAGAATAACAGCTCCACGATGCCATATACCATGAATTATCAGAATAAGATTGTAGACGAACCTCAGAGGGTTGTCGATAGTTTTGCTAATTTGTTTTCGCAGACTTTTCAGGATGGTACCACGTCCCCTGCCTCTTTCGATCTGCTAGAGGATGCAGCACCGTCGAATAATTATCCCATTTGTATTTTAACATCTGTTATTGAGGCTGATATTAAAAAAGCTATAAATAAACTAAAGCCGAATCTGACAATGGGTCCCGATTTCATTCCATCATTTATTATTAAAGATTGTTCTCCTGTATTGTTGTATCCGTTGACTTTAATCTTTAATACAATTTTGTCGACGTCATGTTTTCCGGACTCTTGGAAAGTCTCCCACATTTCTCCGGTATTTAAGAAGGGTGACCGCAGTGACATTAATAACTACCGGCCTGTTTCCATAATTTGTAATTTTAGTAAGGTGTTCGAGACTGTGCTGCATGCATTTTTGGGTGGGCACGTCTCGAACATGATATCTGATCATCAGCATGGATTTATAAGTGGTAAGTCGACCGTCACTAATCTTGTGTGTACTACTCAGTATCTCTGTGAACGGCTGGATGGACAGTCAGGTGGATGTTATCTACACAGATTTTTCAAAGGCATTTGACAGACTTGACCATGGCATCTTGATTAGTAAACTGACATCCTTTGGTTTTTCAGGGACGTTAATAGAATTAGTAAGATCATATCTTTATAACAGGTATCAATATGTGCAGTCCCGTGGTTACAGGTCTGTCAGATTTCTGCAGTCTTCTGGTGTGCCCCAAGGATCCGTGCTTGGGCCACTATTCTTTAATATTTTTATTAATGACATTGTTTCGGGATTGGAGGTCGACTGCTTGCTTTATGCTGATGATCTTAAACTTTTGTGCGAAATATTCAGACCAGAATCAAAGATAGTCCTCATTATTTTTATTTTTCATTCACGGCCTTATCGCTGCACTAGCGAAGAAGTAAATCTTCGCTTTTACATTTATTATATATATATATATATATATATATATATATATATATATATATATATATATATATATATATATATACAGGGCGATTCAAAAGTACTTTGAGACTCGTTCATATTGCATTAGTTCCACCAAGTCAAATGCTAAAAAACAATATTTTTGAGTGCTCTGTCGGTTCAAAAACATCTTATTTTATAAATAATTATGTTTAAAATTATTTTTCATACATACCTTGTGTTAAAGACACCAGAAAAGCAATGAAAACGATAAATAAAAATATAGAAACCGATCATCTGTGAAAATAATATAACCTACAATTTTCTTCTTTTTATAGATTTTGGGGTTAAAATTTCAAATAGTAGTTCTAACGACTCGGCAAACTGTGGATTGCTAATCTGGCAATCAAATATTTGTCAATGTACGTAAATCGAATTTAAACCGAAAGTTTATTTTGACACATCGATTAGTTAATCGTTGTTATTAATATATTTCAAAGTACCGGGCCTTACATCACCGTAAACTTGACTTATTTGTTCAGAAACTTTCAAACTAAAGATATCTTCTCCATATTTGAAATTTACGCGGCAGTTGAAAACGTATTATAGATATTCGCCACCAGGTTCGCATAGTCGCAGCCTCGTACCGCCTCGAAAAAAGCCGTGGCCGGTGGAGGTCAATGACACAATGACACAATGACTCAGCGTTATTTGTCGAGACAAGAATTTTTTTGGATTTTCATAAAGTTTTATCTATAATTCTTTATAATTTAGTAAAAAAAGTGTCTAGTTCTTTACCAGTGCCGTTATTACCAAAAATATATCGTACGCGCGTATAGTCTTGATCATTTATAAGAAAACAAACCATTTCGTTGGCTGTTAGGTGTAGTAACAGTATATTAACTTCATTATTTAGTGAAAAAGAAAGTTTCCAGTGCTACAAGTACGCATTTTTAAGTTTGCAGATAACACTGGACATTTCTGGCTATTATTTAGTGAAAAAGAAAGTTTCCAGTGCTAATAAGTACGTTTAGTTGAAAATTATTATTTTACACTTCGTTTGAAGAGCAATTCTCTGTATTATTTGTGTTGTAATATTTTATCTCTTTGAAATTAAGTGTTACTAGGAGTTCTTTCTTTAAAGGTACCAAAAATATTAGGTCTTCGAATTTGGTACATAGAAATATGGTAAAAAAACTTGGCAACGCCTGACGTCAAAACAAAAAGTTTTTTTTTCTGTAACTGACGTTTCTTGCTGTTTTTTATATGGCCATGTATTTATGACCAGTGACGCGCTGTTACTTAAAAATTTTTTTAAGGGCCGATATCAACCTTTTTTATAGTGAAGCACCATTTATGAATATTTTTATTCAATCTGAATTCATATCAGGAGTGACCCATTCCAATATATTAAATGATTTCCATAACACCCTATATATATATAAACTGCTGGCCACTCGAACTTACACATAGAGATTTTTAGACAAAATTTAAAGTTCAATATTTTCGTATATAATAAACCTATGGTCGTAGGACCATAGGTTTATTATATACGGGGTGATCAATGAAGTCATGCAAAAAATCAAAAAGTTTGTATGAGTGACATTTCCGCAAAAAAATTTTTTGGTTGTTGCAATATGGTTCGTTACTAAGGTAACATGAATATCTCTAGACGTTTTTGTCACTTTTTGGATTAAAGCCCTTAGGTCTTGTACACACTACTAAACATAAAATTTGGTTAGCAAAATTTTTAAAATGCTATAACTTGACATGGATTGACGGTTCTTGATAATTTTTATGGATTTGGAATCCTTATTTCACGTAGATTTTCTATAATCTAAGCATTTTATTTGGGGGTTGAAATATACAGGTTGAAATTTACACATTATACCGGGTCGATAATAGACAAAAACGTAGGGTACGACGCGCTCTACGATTTGGCATTATTTAAGTTTTTATAAAAATAAATTCTAACCTCAAGTTGTTTTTGTTTAATGTCCTTCTCACTGTTCTGTCCAAAACTTTCACCCCAATTTATTGTCTCAAAGAGTCATTCAGTTTTATAGAGTTCTTTGTCTATAAATTATTACCAAAGATTAGGTATTTAAAGATAGGGCACTTGGCAATTTTCCATTGATATTTGCCCGGTTTTTTTAGGGATTGCAGGAACCTTTAAATTAGGTTTAGAATTAGAAATTTTGTAAGAATTGACTTTTGGCCGTTGTTAACCAATCTTGTATATTGTAGAATATAATGTAATAAACTTGTTCTTGTCGCTACGTTTTTGTCTATTATCGACCCGGTATAATGTGTAAATTTCAACCTGTATATTTCAACCCCCAAATAAAATGCTTAGATTATAGAAAATCTACGTGAAATAAGGATTCCAAATCCGTAAAAAACATCAAGAACCGTCAATCCAATGTGAAGTTATAGCATTTTAAACATTTTGCTACCCAAATTTTATGTTTAGTAGTGTGTACAAGACCTAAGGGCCTTAATCCAAAAAGTGACGAAAACGTCTAGAGATATTGATGTTACCTTAGTAACGACCAATATTGCAACGACCCAAAAAATTTTTTTGCGGAAATTTCACTCATACAAACTTTTTGATTTTTTGCATGACTTCATTGATCACCCCGTATATAATAAATCTATGGCCCTACGATAAATATACGTCATGCAGCTTAATCCGAAAAAAACTAGCTCTTAAAATCTGCAAGACGCGTTGGAAAATTTGCATTCTTGTTGAAAATATTGAACTTTAAATTTTGCCTAAAAATCTCTATGTGTATGTTCGAGTGGCCAGCAGTTATATATATATATATATATATATATATATATATATATATATATATATATATATATATATATATATATATATATATATATATATACAGGGTGTTTCATTAAGGGTGATGAGGTACCATATCTCAGGAATTGTTACTCCAGGAGCTTTGGAAAAAAAATCCTAAGACGGAAAGCGGCCAAGAGAAATTGATGGAAATAATTTTTAAGCTCCTAACTCTGCCGCTAGGGGGCGTAATTGCTGTGGTCATGTAAGAAAAGACATTTTTCTGGAAATTATCCCTATAAAAGCTATCAAAAAAATATTACACTGATAATTCTACTAGAATTCTACATCTTTTTGGTTTAACACTTTTTGCTGTAAGACGTAAAATTAGGGCGGAAGGGGAGGGGGAAAGTCTACTGATAAAAGTGTCCATAACTTTGGTTTGACTCAACCGAATTTGATGAACTTGGTCCCGTTTAAGAAAGGAAGGCTTGCTAATTTAAACAAAATAATGGCTGTGTTACATTGATTTTCGCGGCACTCGCTAGAGGGCGTTATTTGAGAAACTCTTTGTTTTTCCAATTTTTCTCCAAAATTTTAAATGGAATGACATAGTTATTATATCATAATCGAAAAGTAGAATAAATTTGCAAGAGAAAATGTAAAAAATTCGATTCGATATCTTCATTAGTTTCGGAGTTATAGACAAAAGAATAATCAATATCATGTTAATTGAAAAAAGCAATTGTTTTTATAGGTCCGTGGTCAAGCGTGCCATGGAAAATAAAAAAAAATTTTAAACTTTTTATTAAGTGTGTTTTTCTCTTTTTATTTAATTTTTAAACTGATTTTATTATTTCACACTCATGATTTTTATTTATTGTTTTGTTTTTGTTTACCTTCCTTCAGGCTTAGGACTGGTCCAAGCCATGCGAAACGCAAGATTTGAAGCGTGTTTAAAGGCCAACGGGCCAAAACAACAATAAAAACCACAACCACCTTCACGTTGTTTATCAAGCCATAGAAATCTTGTTAAAAACAAACAACAAACAAATACTTTATAAATGTTCAAAATGACCACCGTTTTGCAAAATGCAAGTGTTACATTTTTCTCTAGTGCTGGAAACGGCAGTTTCAGTTTCAGCTCGTGAAATCGTAGTTATGGCATTTTGAATTCTCTCAATCATATTCTCCCGTGTGGTTGGTCGTGTTTGATAAACAATCTCTTTTACTCTTCTCCACAAGTAGAAATCTAGCACGGTTAAATCGAGGGATCTAGGTGGCCACGGAAACAAACTACCCCTTCCAATCCAACGATTTGGGTAACTAGCATCTAAAAAGTCACGGACTCTTCCAGAAAAGTGGGCCGGGCATCCATCATGTTGATACCATAGGGATCTTCTTATATCAAGAGGCACATCTTCTAAAAGGATAGGCAGGATATTTCGTAAAAAGTTTAAGTATGAGTCGCCATTTAGGTGGCCATGAAAGAAAAACGGTCCGATAATTCTGTTTCCTAAAATTCCGCACCACACGTTGACACTCCACCTGTTTTGGTGATCAACTTCCCGCATCCAATGAGGATTTGTTTCTGACCAGTAGTGCATATTGTGCAAATTGACTCTACCACAACTAGTAAAAGTTGCCTCATCTGTCCATAAAATCAAGGAGAGGAACTGACAATTTCCGTTGCACATACCTCTTAACCAATAACAATAATCCCGCCGCCTGTCAAAATCAGTATCTGAAAGGGCCTGGTGTAAAACTACATGATAGGGATGCAGCTTAAAATCCTTTAAAATTCGGAACACTGTAGTGCAACTTATACCTAAGTCTAAAGAAATGTTTCTGATACTCAAGTGCGGATCCAGTTGCACGTACGCGAGAACGTTTATAATATTGTCTTCATTCCTTACTGAACGTCTCCTGATGGGCACTGGAATGGGACGTATACTACCCGTTGTTCTAAGACGTATTGACAACCGCCGAAACACACTTCTACTATGGGGTCTTCGCTCAGGATACCTGACAGCATATTCACGTTCCGCAAGAGGAGCATTTTCAAAACACTGAAAATATACGGCAAGCATATCGTAAGCCTCGGCGTTGGTATATGCCATTTTTGAAAGATGCAGCACAAAAGTTGAATAACGATGAACTCAAAATTCACAGAAAATCCTAGATAAAATCTTGAGAGATACTTAAAGATTGATTAAAGTGACATTTCAATTTGTTTGTTTCCCTGACAACCTACCGATTTTGTTTCATGGCTTACTAGGTAATTTTTTAATAATACGTCAGGTTAGTAAATTAAAGGCAATAGTAATGGAGTAAAAAGTGAAAAAAAAACACTTAATAAAAAGTTTAAAATTTTTTTTTATTTTCCATGGCACGCTTGACCACGGACCTATAAAAACAATTGCTTTTTTCAATTAACATGATATTAATTATTCTTTTGGCTATAACTCCGAAACTAATGAAGATATCGAATCGAATTTTTTACATTTTCTCTTGCAAATTTATTCTACTTTTCGATTATGATATAATAACTATGTCATTCCATTTAAAATTTTGGAGAAAAATTGGAAAAACAATGAGTTTCTCAAATAACGCCCTCTAGCGAGTGCCGCGAAAATCAATGTAACACAGCCATTATTTTGTTAAAATTAGCAAGCCTTCCTTTCTTAAACGGGACCAAGTTCATCAAATTCGGTTGAGTCAAACCAAAGTTATGGACACTTTTATCAGTAGACTTTCCCCCTCCTCTTCCGCCCTAATTTTACATCTTACAGCAAAAAGTGTTAAACCAAAAAGATGTAGAATTCTAGTAGAATTATCAGTGTAATATTTTTTTGACAGCTTTTATAGGGATAATTTCCAGAAAAATGTCTTTTCTTACATGACCACAGCAATTACGCCCCCTAGCGGCAGAGTTAGGAACTTAAAAATTATTTCCATCAATTTCTCTTGGCAAAGCTCCTGGAGTATCATATATATATATATATATATATATATATATATATATATATATATATATATATATATATATATATATACAGGGTGATTCAAAAGTACTTTGACAAACTTCAGGAGGTGATTGCTGGCATCATTTTAAGGCGAAAAGTTCATATAAACAATGGTCCTTGGCGGCTTCGTTACGGAGATACAGGGTGTTGAAAAATTAGATGCCGCCATCTTGTCTGTGGGTGGACATTTCCAACAATTTATTTAAGGCAATTTTATAACTGTTGCTTATTTATTTAAATAAACAGTTGTTATTTTAATAATGTCTGAATGTTTGATCAATTCAAAATAAATGTTTTTGATCAATTTCAAATAATTTTTTTAATACATCTGTATAGCCGAATAAAATAATGATTTACCTTTAAACCGTTCCCCGTATGAAAAAAACGCAAGAGGCTTTTTTTGTTGAAAATAAAGCAAGGACTCACAAAATGATACTCACAATAGTTAAAAGAAAATAAGTCAGTGGCGTAGCATAGTTTTCTCAAAAAATGTTATATGAAAGTTTCGTGCCGACGCCACTGGATAAATTAAAGTGCGCGATATCCTTTTAAAATGAGTGTCCTTAGGTGCTTATCTCATCCACCGAATTTCATAACACAAGCTCTAAACGTTTAGAAGCTACTTAAAAATACTTTTTTTTTTAAATTTTTCAACACCCTGTATTTCGGCAACGAAGCCGCCAAGGACCATTGTTTATATGAACTTTTCACCTTAAAATAATGCCGGCAATCACCTCCTGAAGTTTGTCAAAGTGCTTTTGAATCACCCTGTATATATATACAGGGTGTTTCAAAAAACATGTGCCATCGCTTAAAGGGAGATTCCTTGTAAGAAACTAAGGCAAAAAGTTCATATAACCATGGGTCCGCAGATGCTTCGTTTCAAAGATACAGGGTGTTAAATTTTTTAATTTTTTTCAGTTTTTCCAAAATATTTTCAAAATGGCTTCATCCATTTTGATGAAATTTACGTTGTGTAAGGTACTTAAATTAAGCATAATTCTGACCATGAAAAGACTTTGACAGGTCCTCCAGGGGCGTACATATGAGAATGAGAATTTTAGGGTTTCTGGACCGTTTTGGGCTTGAAAGTACCGGGCAACGCCTCTATAGACCTTCCCGTGTGAATTCCGGAACATATAACTTGAAAAATTGGGCATTCAGTACCATTTTTAACAATATATAGGTGACGCTGCAAGGCATCATAGAATGGTTTTATCCCATTAGGTAATATATGGGGTAAATCACAATGACGGGTCTGATTAAAAATTTGCTGAGGTTTGTTATTATTTGAGAACGGCTTATCTGATTAAATCGAGTGAGGTGGCAATCGAAAGGGAAGGAAGTAAGCAATTTTCTTATTTCAAAATAATTTCGACATTTCGTTGGCATGACGACGAACAACTAGCTATTTTCGTTAATTTTTGAGTTGGACAGTTGAAAGTTGATATATGGGAAGAATTCGGTCAATTATTCAAAATTCTATATGTAAAATTTTGATTCGCATGGTTTCTATAGCAACGATTAAGGATAAAGTTGCCAATTTCTAACTCACGCACGGCTGATCTGATTGAAACGAGTGAGGTGGCAATCGATTGGCAAGGAAGTAAGCTACTTTTTTATGTGAAAATAATTTTGACATTTCGTTGCCGTGACGACGAACAATTTGCTATTCCCGGTATTTATTGAGTTGGAGATTGGAAATTTGATATATGGGAAGAATTCGGTCAATCATTTAAAATTATATGTGTAAATTTTGATTCGCGTGGTTTCTATAGCAACAATTAATGATAAAGTTGACAATTTCTAACTCACGCACGGCTTATCTGATTGAAACGAGTGAGGTGGCAATCGAAAGGGAAGGGAGTAAGCTACTTTGTTATGTGAAAATAATTCTGATTTTCCGTTGCCGTGACGACGAATAATTTGCTATTTCCGTAATGTATTGAGTTGGATAGTTGAAATTTGATGTCTAGGAAGAATTCGGGCACTCATTCAAAAATATATCTGTAAAAATCGATTCCCATGGTTGGCATAGCAACGATTAAGGATAAAGTTAACAATTTCTAACTCACGCACGGCTTATCTGATTGAAACGACTGAAGTGGCAATCGAAAGGGAAGGAAGTAAGCTACTTTTTTATGTGAAAATAATTTTGATTTTCCGTTGCCGTGATGACGAATAATATGCGATTTCCGTAATGTATTGAGTTGGATAGTTGAAATTTGTTATCTGGGAAGAATTCGGTCAATCATTCAAAAATATACCTGTAAAAATAGATTCCCATGGTTTCTAGTAGATATACTTAGCCGGAGCAGATTGCACCCCCCACCACTTTTTGATTGGTCGACCCCCCACCCAAGCCCCGCCCCCAAGCCCCGCCTCCAAGCATCTGATTGCTCGCCCCCACCTAAACCCCGCCTTCAAGCATCTGACCCCTTCCAGCAAGGCGCGCTAATTTCCCACTCCAAATTATGCATAGGAGGGGTGTGAGAGAAGGGATCGTAGCTTAAGAGCATTCATGTATTAGTCGCGTCTTTAGTACCACTGCAGCGCTGTCACAAGATACTAATAATATTTAGTGTTATGGATCTGTGCGGTATTTGCAATTCGGAAATTAGTATATTCTTTCATAAAGCTGTTAACTTGACTAGACTGCATTTATTAGAAGAATACGCAGAGCTGCAACATCAATACTTTGAAGATCGTACGAGTTTTAAATATTGGGAAGATTATTACGCATACTATTTTAATAATTATCATGTGAATTTTCAAAAGTGTATTAATGGAATTATGATGTGTGACACATTTACCGAACGATCTGTGTGTATTAATGTTGTTGTAGACCAGCTACATCGTTTGGGATATGGAGAACTATTTCCAGTAACACTTGTCCAAGAATTCTTGACCAAAGAAAAGGGGGTTGAAGAAGTAAATGATGACTTAAATCGTTGTATAGTTAACAAGTTTTTTAATAAATTTTAATGACTTTTAAAAACATTGCTAAATATGTGTAATTACTGTGCCACCAAGTTTGGTGATATATACAATTTTAGTTTTCATCGAAAATTAAAAAAGACTGTTAATATAGCTAAATATGTATCGTTAAGAACAATTTCTCACAACATAGTTCATGAAGAATTGTATGCAGTATGCAGAACTCAATTTCGAAAGGTATATGAGAATTCAGTAATAGAAGGTAGATTACACACAACCCCTCAGAGTAATGGTCTTGATGTATTATGTGCTGCAATAGGGATTAGCAATTTTAATCATGTCACTAAACCAATTTATATTGAAATGTTAGTGATTATTCCATAAATTTGGCTAATGATGGTCAGCGTTATTTTACCCCCTCCCTAAGCTGTGAAAAGGTGGGGGAAAAGCTATATAATATATCGATTGAAAGGAAGCTTCACATTTCAGTTTTGCCGTAAACTTCTAAAGAGTCTTTAGCTTAAATAAAATGGATAATTATATTTACGATGAAATACTTGAAAAGCTAGAAATATCGGATTTGTTGAAGCTTTATGAATGCTCTGCAACTAATTTATTAGTAGTTGACTATCTTAATAGAAGACTTATTGATTGGAAGCGTATATCCAAATTTGAATGGCTGTCTGAAAAATTTATGGAAGAATTTCAAGACAAAGTTAAGTGGGAGAGAATTTCTCATAGTCAAAAACTATCTGAAGAGTTCATAAGAAAATTTCAAGATAAAGTTAACTGGAAATGGATATCTGCATATCAGAAACTAAGTGAAGAGTTTATAGAAGAATTCCAAGACAAAGTTAATTGGAAGCGGATTTCCCGTTCCCAAAATCTGTCTGAAGATTTTATAAGGAAGTTTCAAGATAAAGTAAACTGGAAATGGATCTCTCTTTGTCAAAATAAATATCAAGGTTTGTCTGAAAAGTTTATAGAAGAATTTCAAAACAGAGTTGACTGGGAATGGCTTTCTCCTTGTCAAAATCTATCTGAAGACTTCATAAGAAAATTTCAAAATAGGGTTAATTGGAAATGGATCTCTGCTAATCAAAACATTACTGAAAAGTTTATAGAAGAATTTCAAGATAGAGTTGACTGGAAACGAATATCACGTTGTCAAGATCTATCTGAAGATTTTAGAAGAAAATTTCAAGATAAGATTAACTTGAAACAGATTTCTGGACGTCAAAACATGTTTGAATTTTCTATAAGCTTCTAAGAGGGAAAGAATTATTTGTTATTGTGTTTATTGTTTATATCAATATTGCAAAACTATGTTTTCATTTAAGTGAAAAAATAACTGCTTAATAAAACACCTTAATACAATTTATTATGTTTTATTTATCATCCATTAAAAAATGATTATACAAATTAAAAACATTAGTTAAGGCGCAGATGCAATAGTCCTTTGCATGATAAAAGCAATGTGGTTGATCAGCTTGTATAGTTGGATGATTATCCAATTCAATAACAGGCTTGTGACTATATTTGCGAATGATGTCAGCCTTCTCCTTTCCTTTTACGTACACCAAATCACTTTTGAGTGTTAAATATTTAATAATATCGGAAAATTTGTGTAGCGGTGTAAATCCTTCGTTCCATGGAATGCAGTGATGGTTTTTCATCACCCATATAGCCTGTTTATGCAAATCTGGTGGTAGCAGATCCATTTGAAATGGTCGCTTAAAAATATAATGTGTGATATGATATCCATCATATGCTGCTAGCTCCTTTGTAATAAACTCATTATTTTCTATTTTAAATCCTTGAATATCAATAACAGTATTCATAGTTAAATCTTCAAATACTTAAACTTTCTAAACATCCTTCTTCTTAAACAATAGCTGTCAATTAATTGCTTTAGTTTATTTAATTCCTTAATGTGTTGGGCTAATAGTTTTGAATATTGCGTGTTCATAACTATCTACCGAATACTAAAAATCGTATATGAAATAAACTTATTATATAGAAATAATTGCGCATGCCTATTAAAGTTGTTTAACACTTTTGGTTAGTGGATTATAACTAAATATTTTATCATGTAACACAAGACAGTAAGCAGAAACATCATCTTGAAGGTCACTGTGTAATTCAAATTCTACTCTCATAACAATTGGACCACTTTCAATTGAATCTTTTTGATGTGAACAGTCAATATAGGTGATAGGTGCATAATCTTTAAATTCCTCTGGGGAAAAAATTGGTTCGGGTGATAGACCATAGTATGATTTTTGAAATTGTGAAAACATATCATATAATAATGAATACCTATTTTTATCAAAGTCTAAAAATAGATCGTTATATGGGTACCTTTCTGAATTTAAATATACTTTAATGTTTCGTAATTTAATATCAGTAAATCTGCTCATATCTGTTGTAACTTTATCTCGCAAATTTTTTTGAAAACATAGTGCTACATGGCGAGGCGTATTCACCTTAGTCGAAGTTCTGACAGGCCAGTTGTGACGACTTGTTTTTGTTAATTCCGGATATTCTATTAATTCCCAACTTCTAAATGCAATTAATATGTTTGTATTTCTATCAATAAGTTTCGTAAGAGCTAATTCTTGTGGGATAGCTACTGATATGTGAGGCACATTCCAAGTTAATTTGGTGAGTTCAATTTTGGGATTTTCATTCCCATTAGTATTTATTGTAGCATTTTTGTCCGAATTGTCTCGAATTAAAATAAGTTCTTGTTTTGAATTCAATATTATTTTTTTATAATCTTCAAAAAAACCCATTAAAAATTTAAGTGGGATACAAACGCTAAATAACCCTGTAGCAGAATCGACTACCTTGGAAGCTTCTCCCGGAAACCAGCCGGCATTTTTTAATTTGTTGCACTCGTTTTTGTTATACGATAAATACCCTTTCATTGTTGAAGTTAATCCAACATCTCTAACCGAGTCTACCGTAACGCCATTTAACTGATAACGTATTTCCTTAAAAAGAAAAGCTATCCCGTTATTAACAAGTTTTAATGTTGTTGAAACTTTCCCATCTTCTTTAGTTAATTTACCCTCTATGTGAAGAAAGCTTTCGGAAGGAAGCGTATATTTTTCTACTTCATGAATAGGAATGATAATTTCATCATTATTCCCCAATTTTGATGGTAAATATGGTTCGTAAGCATGAAATTCTGAATGTGTGATTGAATTGTCTATGTTAATATTTTGTGATACATTTAGGATATCCATGTTATACTAATATCTTTAAACCCAGGGATTTAAGAAAAATTTTGTTTTCACGTGTTATCCGTTGTGTGTTTGGCTTTCTACTAATCTTAAATTTTAAATGTTTGTTCTTCTTATACCTTTTAACATTATTGTTTCTGAATAATTTATCACATTCTAAGACATTCCTATTATATAGTATAACCATTATAGCTGTTTTATATGTAATCTAATTGTAACAATTTCGTTTCGAAAATTAACAAGTTTTAAGTTTTGATCTATTATTTTTACAGTAAGTTTATCTATTACGTTAACAGTAACAGGAAAATAAATAATATTTTGAGGACTTTCTATAATTTTAAAGCCCGGACTAACATTAGGAAAGAATTGATGAATAATGTGCACTGGCTTTCCGTTCAGATAGGATCCTTCAGCGATACTGCAATCAATACATAAAGAATTGACTTTTATAATCTCTGCAGGATTTTCTGACATTTTCGGTTTTCCATCACCAGGAATAGTGCCCTCTTGAAACCCTAAAAGTGTACCTATTGTTCCCTCCTTGAAAATAATATCTGTAGTGGATTTAATCAATGATTTTAGTGTGTTGTTATTTGCATAAAGATGAAATGAAATACCTTTCTTTTCAAACTGGTTTTGTAAATATTTATTAATATCATCTATTTCATAACTTCCTGGTGGAATTTGTAAAAACTTATTATTTTTTCCAAAATAAACTTTATTATTTGTGTCATCTATATTTGGTATGGCATTAAAAGTTTCAAAATTTGTTAGTCCGACAACATATGAGGAGTTAGAATCTAAGTAGATTGGAGGATGGAATACTGACTGTAATACAGCGGAGTCACCAGAAAGAGCAATAGTAAACGACATGATGGTTTCGAGTGGAATAAAATATAAACATAATTACACATTATTATAAATAAATTGTAAACATAATTGACCGCATGTAAAAGTGTCAAAAGACTGATATCTATTGTAGTTGTATTTTACGTTATTATGGCTACCATCGCTAAAAAAATAATTTATTACTTCCTTTGGCGGTCTAAGGTTACCGAAACTATCAAAGTAATTTATATGTTTATTTCTTTTAATATAGGCAGTCCAATGTGTGCCTTCTCCCCTATTGTCATCCAAATTAATAACACCCGTTTCATATTTTTTTATTTTGGTTGGTAAATTTGTTCTCATAAAAACTCCTCTAAAATTCGGCAGTTTTAGCAATTTTGCATATTTGATTAAATCAAAATTTGTTAAAGGTTTGCGAGGTAGCAGTTTTAACAGTTTTTTGGATATGGTTTTAAATATAAACCACACCCTTTCTTATAAGGTTTTAAATAAAGCCCTTTCCCTATCGATATTTTCTCCATAATCCTATTGTGTCTCTTTTCTTCTTCTAATTTTTTTTGCGCGTTTTTAGCTGAATTCACTGCTTGTGCAATACCAGCAGCGCCGCCACTCAAAGCTCCTAAAGCAGATAATCCAGCAAAAAGTGGTATTAATGGTAAAATTCCTCCAGTTTTTGGAATTGGAATGATTCTTTGCTTAGGTTCTATAACTTTTAATTTCCCCCTTTTAATGGATGACAAAGCTGCGCTAACAGCATTTTTTATATTATTAAACTTCTTACCGATGATACCTTTACGCGCTTTTTTAACAGCATTATTAAAAGTTATCTGACCACCTTTCTTACGCTTTTGTTTTCTTTTTCTCCTCAAACCCATACCCAATTTTGTTTTAGCTTTCATTATTCCAGTCACAACCAGTGAAGATAACTTTTCACCTATACTAGAATTTTTGTCTTTGAATCGTTTAAAAGCTTTATTGGCTAAAGCCTGATCTGCTTTATGTCTTTGATCTAAATTAGAATATGTTGAATATGCTATATCGTGTTCTTTACAAGCTTCATCTAACTGATTAATACCTTTATCACCTCGAGCAAGCCTATTCTTTAATTTTGTACCAGGACCGCAAAACTTGTATGAAGGTAAATGGAGTTCTATGGGTAATTTATCTATCAAGGTGTTAACCACACCCCTACCTTTCCTCTTAACACTCTTAGCGCGACTGCTACTTAAAGTAATATGTTTAACCATTATATATAAAATGAGTAATATTTTGTAATGTTCTTATTTAAATAGTGATGTTGAAAGGATGAAGATTAAAAAGCAAAATATCTCTTTACCAATAAAAAATTTTGAGTTTACTCAAGATACGTATAGAAAACATGGTGAATTATTTGGTGGAAGTTGTAAACGCTGTTTAATTGTAGGTCCCTCAGGCTGTGGAAAAACTAACGTAATAATTTCGCTTCTGACAGAAGTTAATGGTTTAAGATTTGAAAATGTATATGTTTATTCGAAATCACTGTACCAACCCAAATATGAATATTTAAGAACCCTTTTAACTCCGCTAAAATTCATAGGTTATTTTGAGTCATCAAATGCTGAGGACATTGTACCACCTAATGACATAAAATCAAATTCTGTTATTGTATTTGATGATATTGTTTGTTGTGACCAAACAATTATGAGAGATTATTTTTGTTTTGGACGACATAAAAATACCGACTGTTTTTATTTATGTCAGACATATTCTTCTATTCCTAAACAGTTAATAAGAGATAACGCTAATTTGCTTGTTATCTTTCAACAGGATGCCACCAACTTAAAACATATATATAACGACCATGTGAACAGTGATATGTCATTTCAAGAATTTAAAGATATGTGCGCTTTATGTTGGCAAAAGTATTATGATTTCATCGTAATTGATAAAGATTGTCCGTTAAATGATGGGCGTTATAGAAAAGGATTTGATAATTTTATTTTTCTTTAGAGTATATAACAGTTTACTAAAATTTTTGGTATTCAGTAAACATCATAACTTTCATAAAGATGGATGAAAGAGCAATTAAAGAGTTAATAAAAACGAGAAAGGATGTTAAACAAAAATATAATGCTTTAAAATCAGATATTGCTGAGACTGAATTTCGTAAGGAAAAAGAATTCAAACCGATCACTCAACCTTTACGGGAATTAATTAAAACCATTAAAACGGAAGCGCACATAAAACCTGAAATTTCCTCAGTACCATTGTTTTCTACGCCACAAAAAAAGGAAATAACCAAAAGAAAATCTAATATTTACCAAAGATATCTGCCATATGATGTACCATCGTTTTTACAAAATGAAGAAGTTTTTGAGACTAGTGATGATGCATTTTTAGATGATAACGGATCTTTGTTAAGACCGAGATTAAGCTCTACAGTTAGAGAAAATCAAGAAGAATCAACCTTGCAACCTACACTAGAAGATACAAGACGCGAAATTTTAGAACTAACTAGATTGCCATCCTACAATGAATATCTTGAAGCATTTCACCCACTAGTAAGAGCTTTTGTTGATGCGTCAGTTAAAGGCGAGCGAGATCTGGATAACACACACGGCCTAAGACATGATGCCGATGCTGAAAAATGGCAAATTGGAGACAGTTTGCTTGATTTTGATAAAGAGAATATTAAAGTTAAAAATGTGGCATATAATGGTACCCCTGGACTATATGAACTTTTGTTTTTTCAAGATCCCAAAGGTTTCACCTCGAACGATCTTAAAAACTATATGGATATTTTGACACGAACTAATGCTTACAGGAGAAATTATGATGCTAATGACCAAATTCAAGGCACCACTGATCCAAAGTATCTTACAATTATTAAACCATACTTAATAGAAAACAAAATTATTAAACCGAGAAGTACTTCCAGCACTTCAAGTATCACTAGCGTCTCTAGCCTGGAGAGATTACAACCTCCTCAAACGCGTCAAAGAACAACAAGACTTGGTTCAAAAAAGGGGGGAGCTATGTTAAATTTATCAAAAAAGAAATTAGATTATGTATATTATGACGATCCAAACGAAATCATAGATAGATTGAAATTGTTGATGTCATCGCAAATGGCTGGACATACTGGTCATCAAAATGAAATAATATCGATTTTAGAAGAACTACGAGAAGCAAAAATAATTGGATAAATACTTGTCATAATTGAAGTATTGTTTATTATACCGTTGACTGCTAAGATGTCTATTGATAAGTTTGGCTCCCACATATTTGGGAGGGATAATATAAACAGTAACTTGTCACCCAATTTTAGTAGGGAAAATGTTTTAAAAATTGTTGATATCAGTGATGTGAAATTATATTATAATTTGGTGCTACCTTTTATGGGAAATTACAATCTCTCAGATGGAGTTTACCAACTTTTACAAGACAAAAGAATTAATTATATTTTTCCTATAGAATCTGCTACAATAATTGGGGCAGAGTACCCAAAAAAATATATTTTTCTTAAAATTAATGGAAAAAAAGTTATTGACCCTGTCGGATTAAAACTAAAGAAAGGGGATGTTCTTTCTTTTCATCGTCCTGAAAGTAGCCATTTAGAAGATTTTTATGGGGAATTGTTAATAAAATGCAGTGTAGAAATAGAAAAATAAACATTTAGAAGTCATGAGTAAGCAAACTAACATCAAGGAAGAAGTTGTTAATGAATTACATAAACCAGCTAGAAAAAATTTTAAGCGTCGACGTGTAATAATTAAAGGATTAAATGACTTGTGGCAAGCTGATTTAGTAGAGATGCTACCCTATGCAAAATTTAATAAAGGGTATCGATATATTTTAGTAGTAATAAACACTTTTTCCAAATATGTCTGGACTCAACCTGTTAAAAGAAAAACTGCGCAAGACGTAACTTCGGCCATGAATAATATTTTAAAAGTAGTTAATAATATTCCAAAAAACCTTCAAACCGATATGGGAAAAGAATTTTTTAATAAGGATTTTAAAGAGTTGATGAATAGATATAAAATTAATCACTATAGCACATTCTCAAATTTAAAAGCAAGTATTGTGGAAAGAGTAAATAGAACATTAAAAAATCATATGTGGAAAAATTTTAGCTTACAGGGAAATTACAAATGGGTAGAGATTTTAAACGATATTGTGTTAAGGTATAATAATTCAAAGCATAAAACAATAGGGTTAGCACCTGATAAGGTTAATAAAAATAATGAAAAGGAGATTCTAAAACATATTTACACTTTTCCAAAAACCCTTGATCCCAAAAACCCAAAATATAAAAAAGACGATTTTGTTCGAATAAGTAAATATAGAGAGGCATTTCGAAAAGGGTATACACCAAATTGGTCTAATGAAATTTTCCAAGTTAAAGAAGTAAAATTAACTAACCCTAGAGTATATTTACTGAAAGATGAAAAAAATAATGATATTCAAGGAGGTTTTTATGAAGAGGAGTTGCAAAAAGTGAAACATCCTGATGTGTATCTAGTTGAAAAAGTATTAAGACGAAAAGGAGACAAAGTTTATGTTAAATGGTTAGGAATGGATAAGTCACACAATTCTTGGATTCCGAAAACTGAAATACTAAAATAATATATACTTGTTATAGCTGTAATTCCTAAATATGAAATAAAACACACTACATTTATTTAACTGTTTTTTATTTTTATCTATTGGTTACATGTGAAACGTTTATAAAAAATTTTATCTCTATGTTCCCTAGTTAAAACTTTATTTAAAATTGCAGCAAGGCGTTCAATTCTTCTTTTGAAATGGAATCGATCCCTAGCCAATTGTTCATACATATTCTCTCTAGCTTGTCTATAAGCGAAACTCCAAGCGATTATTGTATGAACCTCGTTTATCTTCTCATTGAACTGTACTTTCTTCATATCGTTAAAATTGTTTGATTTTGCGTTCAAGAATGGTTGGATGTGAAATAGCTAACTCCAGAATTGCACAAATATTTTCACTCGTGTTTTCCTGCCCAGCTAATACTTCATATATTTTATTTGCAATGTCACCTTCACAATTTACATAATTGTTTTTAAAGATTGAAAAATATTGTTTAAATTGTTGATTTTTAAAAAGAGTTAATCTTTTTTCTATCATTGGAATTAACTGCCACAAATTGCAAACTGTTTCTCTCCCTAGATAGATGTACAATCCATTTTTTTTAATTTTTAGGAGAATTTCATCTCGAATTTTTTCAAAGTGTAATCCAATGTTTCCGAATTCTAAAGGCTCGCAACGTATTTCTGATGAAAACAGGTTACTAGTTATTACACCTTGATAAATCAGGATTTCCCTCCACTCACTTTCACTTAAAAGAATTGAAATTCCTTTATTTCCCGACAGCTTGATACACGGGTTAAAATCTTCCACACTTAAACCAATGCATATATATTTATTGATAGACTTATTTAAAGGATGAAACCACTGTTGAAAAACACTTGTGTTTTTAAAATCACTATCACTACCAGAATTGAAAATGTTGTTTGAAGTTAAACTTGGAGAAAATGCTTCAGTATAATATGAATTTACTTTATTAGGGTGAATAGTGTTCGGAGTATTCATGTTTATACTTCTAACTTTAACGTCGCAACTACTGTCCAGTTCAGATATATTTACTCTTTTATACCATATTTCCCCCTCCATCCGGAGAGATCTCCCACTACATATCACTTACTTTTACTATAATTGATTATTATTAGTGTAAAAATTTATATATTTTCCACAAGAAAAATGATGTAAATAAATACATTACAAAAATTAAGATGAAACATGAAAGGGTTACGTATAAAATGGTAAAATATTCGCAAGTAATCTCACTTTGTTGTGACAGTACATTCCATTCTGAATTAATTATAGTTTTATTAGGATACATGTATTTTATCTTAAAATATCTTGTTGAAGATATATACTTATCATCGACTTGGTGATACCACATGGTACTACCATTTATATTAGTTATTTTCATTACATAACAACATTCAGGTTTATTATCTGATTTATTTGTATTAATACAAATCTCAGCAAGGTGAGTTTTCGGAACATAATTAACATATATTATATTCCCTATTAGAGCAGACAACACTAACATAGTATTAGCAATCATTTTTCTATAACGATTACCTAACAACTGACCTGCAACTATTATAGTTTTTCATTATATATAAAATAATTTTACATAAATTACATTATTCATCTTTGTTAACAATATCAACAGCTTTACACAATTCATGTAACTGTATGTCATGGTGACCCCAAGCTAAAGTTTTACTACTCCCAGGAATTAAATATCGTTTATCATCATCAGCAGTCAAGGCCAATTTATGAATTAATTCAGTATATATAGTATGTGAATGTGATCTAAAGGCATACATTGTGCAATATACTTTAGAATTTTGTTCAATTACGTTTATGTAATCGGTAATGGTTAATTGTTTTTGAATGGATGAGCGACATACACCCTTTGCTTTTTTAAGAACGTTATGTTCTGTTTCAACGCAGTATGCTTTCGCACCGGTCCCATAAAAACTTTTGATTGGTTCACCAGCATATTCATCTTTAAATTTACCAACCGCAGAAATATTTTGAGGAATATCATAAATATTAGCTTTATTATAGTTAGATGTGTCGAATTTATCTAGGTTGTGTTTCATATCATCGTAAAAATTTTCGGTTGAAACTTCCAGTATAAGAGAATCGGTGTCTGTGTACAAAAGAGAAACATTTTCTCCATACCTTTGCTTAATATAGTCATAAAAAAAATTATATATTACAGTCTTAGAAATATCCAATATTGAAAACCCTGCATAAATAGGTTTGTTATATTCAATTTTTGTTTTATTCATTTGTAAAGCTACTAAATTTTCTGAAAATATTTTGCAATCTTTATAATAAGGTTTTGCTATAAACATCTCTGCACAATTAATTTTATGACCAACTCTCTCCCAATGTGATACCAGTTTTACATCAACCCTTCTATCCACATTTTCCATAGTTTTGCCATATATGCTATTATTTTTAGTCTTATATAAGTTTTTATTAAATTTATTTTTTGAAGAATTTCTCAAATTTGTATTTAAGTCAATATATTCTTTAAGCCATGGTGATTGCGTGAATTTTATGGCCCTGTGTATTTTTGTAAGTTTTAAACCAAAACGCAAACATTGTTTTAGATAGATATAATGAATAACATATTTTTCTTTATTTCTTAAATTTGGTACTAATTTCGAATATTTTGAATTGGGAGGAATTAGACCTTCAGGACAGAATGGTAGATCATTGTGCTCATCATGCAATTCTGTGGGATATTCTAAATCGACTTCAAGAACATAACCCGTTTCTGCTGTATCAGATATATTACTAATATTTTGTTTAATGTTATCAATCTCTTCTTCAGATATCCAAACAAAATTTTTTTGAGGTAAATATTGGCTCATTGCATAACCATATAAATTGGTCGCATCCAAATAAATTATATATTTCGTGGGTTCTAATGGGTTAAAATTAACAAGAAACGGGTTATTTGCAATTGATTTTCGCTGTACGCAAGTACTAACACCCCCTCTCACACCTTTTTTAAAAAAATGAAGCATGTCAGGATCGGTAAGAAGTTCTAATTCAACTCCTGTGTGCAATAACATGGCATCCCAACTTAATCCCGGTGCAGTAAAATAATGTGCTGGGTCGAGTTTGTATGTTTTTAAACAAAGGTTTCTATAATTTTCAAAAACATCTGCTAACAGCAAAACATCAGATTTTAAATAAATGTCCGAATAATCACCAAGTGTTTGACATTGAAACATATCCCAAATTTCCTTAACACGTTGATAATCCATACTTGAAATATGTTCATCTTTTAATTCATTATAAAATAATTCTGCAGCTGGTAAATTTGTTTCATCAAATTTTGAAATATCATCAATATATGAATAAGGAAATATACCTTTCTTTCTTATATTTTTAAACTGTAAATCATTTGAGAATTCTTTTCTGATTTCTAAACATTGAGAATCATCAAGTATACTTGATAAGTTATCCAAAGACGATGGCAAAAACTGATATGAATCAATAAACCTGAGTTTTAAATACCTATCTCGTGTTCTTCCATTTTTATATTTTATTTTATCTACCCAGAGGTATTTGCTAAAGGAAATGTATTTTTCCTTATTCATAGGAATAACATCAATTTGCTCCTTATCTAAACACAATGATTTTATGAAAAGGTGGCTATCATAATTTTTTAAATTATGCATTATGACTGGAATAAAGTTTGGAATTTTGAAATTTAAATTACACACTGAGTGTGCTGCACCTCTGAATTTTCCAGTGATATGACAATGATCTTTCACCTTATCCGAAATGTTTAGAAAACTTTTTTTGCAAATATGACAATGTGTTGACTTGTGAAACATTTCCCTATCAGAATTTGTAAGTTTTAACATTGGTGTAATATTTTTTAAATATTTTGAATATATTGCTTTAACATCCGATTCTAAATCTTCTACAAATTTTTTGATACAATCCCTCCCTCGATATAAATGAAATTTTGAAACAGCATCATCAAATGAACATTTAATATAATAAGCAAATGAATGTGGTATATGTTCAAATTTTTTCAAAGTGTAAGTTTGTGACGAATTTTCATCATAATCATTTTGGATAGGTTTTAAAGTACATTCAAAGTCTGCATAAACGACAAATGGAACTTGCATTTGTTTTTCAATGTTTTGAAATTTTAATATATTTTCAGGCACCATATTGCCAAATTTATCTAATATATACTCTTTTGAAGGAAAATCATTTCTAACAAAGTTGCAATCATTTTGCATGTGTTGCTTAAGAATATTCAAAGTAGTAAAAAATTGTAAACAGCCATCACAAAAATATTTTCTATGTTCGTGATTAGTAACTTGACTGGAAACTAGACGAGAAAGATCGCTTATATAGCAGTAATGATTTTTAGTATTACCCATATCATCTAGTTCCGATAATAGTAATAAATTTATATGGGTATTAGATCTAACCTTGCAAAAATGTAGAGGACCAATCACTTCATAAATGTTTTTCCCATTCTTATATGCGACTTCTAAACCGTAAACATTTATCGATACATTATTTAATTCTTCAAATTTAGCAATGTCTTTAATAGATACTGGAAAGTCTATACCTTCAAAGTTGAATAACTCCCTAAACTGCGGATACGATGCTGGATTTCGGGGATCTCCATGGTAAAAAGCTGATACAACCGCATAACCAAAACAAAACTGATCACTATTTTGCACATTAACAACAGCCTTTTTCCATTGAATCTCCCTTGGAAGAGGTATGTATGATGAACTCCTCAATGGATTATACTTATTTACATTAACTTCAAGATGAAGTATTTGTTGCAGAACCCATCCTAAAATAAAATGGTTAAGTTTTAATATTTTTAATTTCATTGATACTATTTACAGTTTTTGAAAAACTAGTGAGAACGAAACATGTATAAACTTATACACACCTGAATCGCGTTCTGCAAATTCATCAAATTTTCCATGAATTATTCCCATTAATTTTTCATATACCATTATCAGATTTGTAGATTGTGTTACAACTTCGAAAACTGTATTGTGAGATTTAATTTCAGAAGTTCTAGAATGTGGTAAATAGTACAATCCAAACAGCTCCAAATTAATTTTGATGACATTGTGTTTCTTCAATTCATGTTGAATAACTTTAACTACCATATTCTGTACATTTTCTTGGAATTCTTGTAATTCAACAAAGTGCTTTGAGGAAGATATTTTATATGAAATAATGCGGCATTGAAATGCGCTGTTTAGTATCTCTATACCAGATTCACTAAACTTGCAGGCTTTTAATTTGTGAGCATTTGATTTTAAATGAGAAGTCCAACATCCATTTGAGACGCAGACATCACAGTCCAGGCAGTGTCGAACTTTTTCTTGCGAGAAAAATTTTTTATTAACTAAAAATAATAATTTCCCATAAATAAAAAGAAAATGTTAAACAAAAAATAACTCACCATCAATTATGTAATCATCGGGATTTGAGACGTATGTATTTGATAAGCAAATTTCTTTGATATGTCTCACTACACCTCGCTTTTGCTTAAACTCGCGTAAACACAGTGTGCACAAGAAGGACATGTTTAATACTGAGGAAATAAAATGTTGACTTTGGTTTAAACAGTGGAACCGCGGGAAGGTAGTCAATAACTCCACCAGGAGAGGATATAAATGGAGTAAGGGAAATGGGTAATAAAGAAGTGGGGGAAAGGGAAAAAATATTTTATATATCTATTGATTCGAAGCATGACTCGAAGAGCAGGTTTCCGCATTTGGTTAGAAGATTTCCCTGCCTATTTAAAACTTCCCCGACAAAATTTAAATTTTTACAAGCCTCACCTAAGGACAAGTAGTTGTGGAATAATGATTTCATTAGTCCACAGCTACGTCGCATATCCTTGCTTGATATATTTTTTTTAGGTTTAGCTCGTAAAAATTTATCAAGCTCACTCTTGTACGGAACATCGCCAGTTTTGTGGAATTTTCTGCAGGTTAATTTTGGTTCTGTTGTAATTTCATTTAATAATTTGGGGGTAGTTGTAATTTCATTTAATAATTTGGAGGCAGTTGTAGTAAATTTTGACAATTGGGAAGAATCAGCTTTTAAAGTATTGCTATTATTTTTATCCGCGACTAATTTTTCTAGTAATAAGCTGAAGTGGCCAGATGTGAGCTCTCCAGTAAAAAGAAGATTAATGGTTTTTGAGTGCTCCATCGAACTTATAGTCGTGGGCTGAACATTATTATTAGTGTATATTTTAACGTTTAATTTATAAATATCTGAAATGGCCAAACATTCTATTGATGTTCCATAAATCCCATCTTGTGCCATTAATGAGCAATATGCATCTCTATCCATATTGAAATAAAATAAAAAATTTTCGAAAATATGCCAATTTTTACTGATATATTTTACGGCCTCAGCTCTGACCTCCTTAAACCCGTCTTGATCCCCATAAAGGAAGAAACTTACAGCTCTAAAGAGGCAGTTCCCATCCCCTGTAATACTTATTTTATTGAAAACTGTCAAATCACCGGTTAAAGTTGATTCTTCCGTTTCTGATCCGATCTGATCAATAGTTTGGTTCCCGTCTACATCCCGTTTGCCGATCGAATTAATTGTTTGTTCACCGTCAACAAGTTGCTCGTTTTCGTTGTCCGCCAGTCTGTCTGCCTGTGCGTCACATGTTAAGTCAACAATTTGCTCATTTTCGTTGTCCGCGAGTGTGTCTGTCTGTGCGATCGTCTCCCTCCTTTCTTCCAATAAAATCATTAAATTACCAATTTGCTCATTTTCTTTGTCCGGATGTCTGTCTGTTTGTACCGTTGATTCAGTCGTAATATTGACATTTTTATATATCTCAACAAACTCGGATTTAATAACATCCGTTAAATTTAAAACAGGTATTGCTGGATATATAAAAATCTCTTTATTATCCACTTCTGGAACTGGTGTAACAGGTGAAAATGCCGCACACCTTTTTGTTTGAGGCTCGCTCACACAATTTTCATTTTTTACATCACTAAAATTGACTGTTGATGCGTAAATTTCATTATAATTATAGGTTGATGCATTCTTTAAGCATGTATACAAATTTGGTAAAATGTCGGATTCTTTAAAATTTGGAACTATATGTGAGTGAGTTTCATCAGTTTCAGAAGTGGTTTGTTGCGCTTCGACATCGGAAATAGCATGACACGAGTCCTCATTACAATATTTCACTATTATATTATTAGACATGTTTTCTAGATCTTCACCGATATTGTTTATCGTATAATCCTCTACTTTAATATCACAAAAGCTTTCACTCGCAATACTGATCGAGTCAAGCGCAACAATTTGTTCATCAGTCATTCCACAAATCTGGCAATCCATATAATCATGAACATTACAAGCGAATGTTAAATCAAAGACAGTTAAATCAATTAAAGTCATACTTACGAAAAATAGATATAACAAAACACAAGGCACAAGAGAAGTGAACAAAAGATGTTAAATTAACCGTAGCGGAATGAACACAAAAATATATTGAGCGGAATGTAAGAAGGAACAACTGTATTATATCGAGCTCAAGGTACGACTGCAGACACTGAAGAATGCGAAGCGTGAAGAGAATATAAAGAGAATCCGTCTGGGCGGGACCTCTAGTACCAGGCAGTACCAGTCTGCGAGTTGTTTTTTTCTGTCTGCGATTTTTTTTTTTTTTTTTTTTTTTCTGTCTGCGAGTTTTTTTTTTTTTTTTTTTTTTTTTTTTTTTCTGTCTGCGAGTTTTTTTTTTTTTTTTTTTTTTTTTTTTTTTTTTTCTGTCTGCGATTTTTTTTGTTTTTTTTTTTTTGTTTGTTTTTTTTTTTTTTTTTTTTTTCCTGTCTGCCATTTTTGTTTGTTTTTTTTTTTTTTTTTTTTTTTTTCTGTCTTTTTTTACATCTGCGCAGTAGACCAAAATGCGTACCACGCGCACACCGAGCGTGCTACGCATGCGCACGGAGTGTTAGGGGCGGTACTTTGGTGCATACATTCCAACCCACCACCCACTTTTTAAAATATATCTCCAATAATGAAGCTACAAATAAAAAACTTTGTTGTCGAGTGCATCCTTTCTCCCGCTTTATTATACATATGGGAGGAGCTTGCTTCACACTATATTGAGACGCGTGTTGTTATCTTTCATTAGTTTCCACAACGCTCGCATTTTAACCGCACTTGTCTTTTACGTAACACGCTGTGCAGTACAATGAAATTCGCTATGAGTGAAGCTTTGCGCAAGAAAGTGTCTAAAATGAGTTTTCCTGAGTTTAGCGAGTTTTGCGACACGATTCATTCAGATACGGAAGAACTATTACTGGATTTGTGGATTTACGATATCCCGACAAGACCGAATTCTCCTAGCGGAGAATCCACCACGTTCCACCCTGATACACTGGGTGTCAATGCAGCAGAGAGCGACACAGCCAACACCAACCCCAGAGCCAACACCACCCTCACAGCCAACGGCAGCAGCAGCAGCGCGCCATCGAGTGAGTGTAATATTCAAGTGTTGAGGTGTGTGCGACGAAAACAACCGAAAAGGTTGTGTAAACGTATTTTTAATTATAGGTATAATTTTTAGTTTAATTTTTAGTTGTATATTGCTTTGTTTTTAAATATATTTTCTTTGTAACATTTTTTTCTTTATTATAATTAAAACAACTCCACGACAAGGTGGATTTTAAAAGCGAATTTTTACTAGCAATACTTCACTTCACTGCACACCATGAAAGAGTGCACTTCACACATTTTTATTGACATTCAAGGGTATACTTGTTCCTTTGGTTACGTTCCTAAAGAAGTGGCAATTTATGATGGATTTCGTCTTTCAACTTTTTTATTTAAACCTCCATTTAAAAGAAACATGCTGTCTCCTGAAGATAATAAAATTATTACATGGTGTGAAACATATCACGGCTTAGACTGGGAATCTGGATACATTGACTTAAACGAGATTGATAATATTCTTAAAAATATATATATTTTATTTAATAAACCAAAAGTATATGTAAAAGGTGTTGAAAAGACAAAATTTTTACAAAAAGTTTTAGATAGCGAAAACATTATTAGCATTCCGACTTCTAATGAACCAAAATTAAGTAAATATAAGAAGGTTCCTGATTGTTATTTTCATAAAACGGTACAAGCTTGCCACTGTGCATTGGAGAATGTAAAACTATTATACAATTATAAGAATTGCTACCAATAAAATTGTACTTTTGATTAACCTCTCTTTATCACCTGAATTAAAGAAATATGTTAGTAAAAACGCTACTGTGCGAAGAGTGATATTAACACACAGTATGAATAATAATTGTTAAACTTTATGCAGTAATAAATAAAATTTTATCTTGCATTACGTTTTTCATTTATCTATCGCATGAATATTAAGTTGGGTTAATGTTCAGGAAAATATAAACACAAATTTCCGCTTAGAAATATTTATTAAACTAAAACTATTATCAATCCAAATTGTATATTTATAATGATCCAACATTTTTAAATATATAGTTATACTGTTTAAACAATTTTGCAGAGTTAAATCTTCAAAGAAGTCTTCACACGCTTTGTTCTAAGGTTGTTTTCTCAATTTTATGGTTTGTGATTTTCTGTACATCCGGTTTATTACACATTACACAGACGTCTGATAAAATAATCATATGTAGAACTTGCTCACACACTTTACATTTAATTTCATCTTTACAACAATCCATGGCACGCTTATAATGGGTGTTTACATGTATGTGTTTACCACGTTGTTGTTCTATGGCTAATAAAAAGTAACACTCGTGACACAGACTGTACATGCCACCCGCCATGGATGTGATTAATATGTATGATTGCATTACGCACACTTCACGTTTTAAATAGTTCTCTTTCACAGCTTCTGAAGCGTTAATTTTTTTAATTTTCACTAACCCTTCTTCTCCACAACCACTCCCCAGAACTTCTTCCTCGGTGCCGGAGTCATCTTCATCTTCATCTTCATCATCATCATCCTCGTAATTGTAGCGGTCAACATCCACAAGAGTATTAAGTCTATCCTCAGCTAAAAAACCAGTAGTGTTTTGAAAATAAATTTTTTCTTCCTTATGAATCGATTCCATTTCTTCCCGTTGCCCATTTAATGGAGTACCATTATAAATATACAATTTGGATTGAAAATCCATTGTTTTATTTTATTTCAACTTTAGTAGAAGAACACTTTATTACTTCAGAACTAATAGCGTTTAACTGAAATTATCAACCTTTTATGCTGCAACCCCTTCTCTTCTATCCCTCCTATGCATAATTTGGAGTGGGAAATTAGCGCGCCTTGCTGGAAGGGGTCAGATGCTTGAAGGCGGGGTTTAGGTGGGGGCGAGCAATCAGATGCTTGGAGGCGGGGCTTGGGGGCGGGGCTTGGGTGGGGGGTCGACCAATCAAAAAGTGGTGGGGGGTGCAATCTGCTCCGGCTAAGTATATCTACTGTTTCTATAGCAACGATTAAGGATAAAGTTGACAATTTTTAACTCACGCACGGCTTATCTGATTGAAACGACTGAAGTGGCAATCGATAGGGAAGGAAGTAAGCTACTTTTTTATATGAAAATAATTTTGATTTTCCGCTGCCGTGACGACGAATAATTTGCTATTTCCGTAATGTATTGATTTGGATAGCTGTGTACTATGTGTCGTGTTTGTTCTGTTTGTATGTATGTATAGTACAGGGTGTCCGAAAAGTCTTTGTATGGACAAATACCTTTTGCTATTTGTACAAATATAAACTTAATTGTCGGATTTAAAGCAAATCGTATACGGAGGTATATGTCTGTATACAAGCTGTCCAAAAAGTCATTGTAGGAGCAAATACTCCTAGTAGTACCAGGATAAATGTAATTAAACCGGATTTCATGCAAAATCGATTATATTTGTTTTTATATGTGTTGTATATACCTATACAGTGTGTTCGAAAAGTCTTTTTTTTTTTTTTTTTTTTTCTGTCTGCGATTTTTTTTTTTTTTTTTTTTTTTTTTTCTGTCTGCCATTTTTTTTTTTTTTTTTTTTTTTTTTTTCTGTCTTTTTTTACATCTGCGCAGTAGACCAAAATGCGTACCACGCGCACACCGAGCGTGCTACGCATGCGCACGGAGTGTTAGGGGCGGTACTTTGGTGCATACATTCCAACCCACCACCCACTTTTTAAAATATATCTCCAATAATGAAGCTACAAATAAAAAACTTTGTTGTCGAGTGCATCCTTTCTCCCGCTTTATTATACATATGGGAGGAGCTTGCTTCACACTATATTGAGACGCGTGTTGTTATCTTTCATTAGTTTCCACAACGCTCGCATTTTAACCGCACTTGTCTTTTACGTAACACGCTGTGCAGTACAATGAAATTCGCTATGAGTGAAGCTTTGCGCAAGAAAGTGTCTAAAATGAGTTTTCCTGAGTTTAGCGAGTTTTGCGACACGATTCATTCAGATACGGAAGAACTATTACTGGATTTGTGGATTTACGATATCCCGACAAGACCGAATTCTCCTAGCGGAGAATCCACCACGTTCCACCCTGATACACTGGGTGTCAATGCAGCAGAGAGCGACACAGCCAACACCAACCCCAGAGCCAACACCACCCTCACAGCCAACGGCAGCAGCAGCAGCGCGCCATCGAGTGAGTGTAATATTCAAGTGTTGAGGTGTGTGCGACGAAAACAACCGAAAAGGTTGTGTAAACGTATTTTTAATTATAGGTATAATTTTTAGTTTAATTTTTAGTTGTATATTGCTTTGTTTTTAAATATATTTTCTTTGTAACATTTTTTTCTTTATTATAATTAAAACAACTCCACGACAAGGTGGATTTTAAAAGCGAATTTTTACTAGCAATACTTCACTTCACTGCACACCATGAAAGAGTGCACTTCACACATTTTTATTGACATTCAAGGGTATACTTGTTCCTTTGGTTACGTTCCTAAAGAAGTGGCAATTTATGATGGATTTCGTCTTTCAACTTTTTTATTTAAACCTCCATTTAAAAGAAACATGCTGTCTCCTGAAGATAATAAAATTATTACATGGTGTGAAACATATCACGGCTTAGACTGGGAATCTGGATACATTGACTTAAACGAGATTGATAATATTCTTAAAAATATATATATTTTATTTAATAAACCAAAAGTATATGTAAAAGGTGTTGAAAAGACAAAATTTTTACAAAAAGTTTTAGATAGCGAAAACATTATTAGCATTCCGACTTCTAATGAACCAAAATTAAGTAAATATAAGAAGGTTCCTGATTGTTATTTTCATAAAACGGTACAAGCTTGCCACTGTGCATTGGAGAATGTAAAACTATTATACAATTATAAGAATTGCTACCAATAAAATTGTACTTTTGATTAACCTCTCTTTATCACCTGAATTAAAGAAATATGTTAGTAAAAACGCTACTGTGCGAAGAGTGATATTAACACACAGTATGAATAATAATTGTTAAACTTTATGCAGTAATAAATAAAATTTTATCTTGCATTACGTTTTTCATTTATCTATCGCATGAATATTAAGTTGGGTTAATGTTGAGGAAAATATAAACACAAATTTCCGCTTAGAAATATTTATTAAACTAAAACTATTATCAATCCAAATTGTATATTTATAATGATCCAACATTTTTAAATATATAGTTATACTGTTTAAACAATTTTGCAGAGTTAAATCTTCAAAGAAGTCTTCACACGCTTTGTTCTAAGGTTGTTTTCTCAATTTTATGGTTTGTGATTTTCTGTACATCCGGTTTATTACACATTACACAGACGTCTGATAAAATAATCATATGTAGAACTTGCTCACACACTTTACATTTAATTTCATCTTTACAACAATCCATGGCACGCTTATAATGGGTGTTTACATGTATGTGTTTACCACGTTGTTGTTCTATGGCTAATAAAAAGTAACACTCGTGACACAGACTGTACATGCCACCCGCCATGGATGTGATTAATATGTATGATTGCATTACGCACACTTCACGTTTTAAATAGTTCTCTTTCACAGCTTCTGAAGCGTTAATTTTTTTAATTTTCACTAACCCTTCTTCTCCACAACCACTCCCCAGAACTTCTTCCTCGGTGCCGGAGTCATCTTCATCTTCATCTTCATCATCATCATCCTCGTAATTGTAGCGGTCAACATCCACAAGAGTATTAAGTCTATCCTCAGCTAAAAAACCAGTAGTGTTTTGAAAATAAATTTTTTCTTCCTTATGAATCGATTCCATTTCTTCCCGTTGCCCATTTAATGGAGTACCATTATAAATATACAATTTGGATTGAAAATCCATTGTTTTATTTTATTTCAACTTTAGTAGAAGAACACTTTATTACTTCAGAACTAATAGCGTTTAACTGAAATTATCAACCTTTTATGCTGCAACCCCTTCTCTTCTATCCCTCCTATGCATAATTTGGAGTGGGAAATTAGCGCGCCTTGCTGGAAGGGGTCAGATGCTTGAAGGCGGGGTTTAGGTGGGGGCGAGCAATCAGATGCTTGGAGGCGGGGCTTGGGGGCGGGGCTTGGGTGGGGGGTCGACCAATCAAAAAGTGGTGGGGGGTGCAATCTGCTCCGGCTAAGTATATCTACTGTTTCTATAGCAACGATTAAGGATAAAGTTGACAATTTTTAACTCACGCACGGCTTATCTGATTGAAACGACTGAAGTGGCAATCGATAGGGAAGGAAGTAAGCTACTTTTTTATATGAAAATAATTTTGATTTTCCGCTGCCGTGACGACGAATAATTTGCTATTTCCGTAATGTATTGATTTGGATAGCTGTGTACTATGTGTCGTGTTTGTTCTGTTTGTATGTATGTATAGTACAGGGTGTCCGAAAAGTCTTTGTATGGACAAATACCTTTTGCTATTTGTACAAATATAAACTTAATTGTCGGATTTAAAGCAAATCGTATACGGAGGTATATGTCTGTATACAAGCTGTCCAAAAAGTCATTGTAGGAGCAAATACTCCTAGTAGTACCAGGATAAATGTAATTAAACCGGATTTCATGCAAAATCGATTATATTTGTTTTTATATGTGTTGTATATACCTATACAGTGTGTTCGAAAAGTCTTGGTATGGGCAAATACTTCTAATAATACCGAAATAATCCTAATTAATTCGGATTTTAAGTAAATCGACTATATTCCTATTTAAACGTGTGGGTGTTAGTTTGAATGTATACAGGGTGTCCGAAAAGTCTTGGTATGGGATTCCTATTATTACTTAGATAAACTTTATTAGGTCGGATTTCACGCAAATCGAATACATTTGTATTAATATGTGTTTATGTTTGTATGTATGTATACAGGGTGTCCGAAAAGTTTTTCGTTGGCAAAAATAGTTTCTACGTGTAGGCGTTTTTATGTTTGTAGCGATACGGTTACGAAGGGCGGTCTATTCTCCATCATCAGTCCGAAGGAGTGTGATATCTTCCTTAATATATGGCCTAGCAACACGAAATTTTCAGGGCATGACAATGATATTACCGACCTTATAGAGCCCCCTCGGGGGGCGATTAGGCGGTCTATGCACCCTAGTTTCTTACCCCTCTCACGTTGCTCACGTAGACATTTACTATTTAATGCAATTTGAATACAATATACACGCAAAGCTTTATTATTTACAGTGGAGGCCTGGGTGCCTGTGTAACGTATGGAGCCCAGTTAGATAGCCATGCACATATATATATATATATATATATATATATATATATATATATATATATATATATATATATATATATATATATATATATATATATATATATATATATATATATATATATATATATGCAAAATGTCTTATACGCCTCCAAAATATATATGCTTTCATAGAACACGCCTCCAAAATCGGAGGCGCATTCGCAAAATCGGAGGCCAAAGCGAATTTGCGTGTATAATGGATTTATTTGTAGATTTAAGTCAGCAGAAGAAGTTTCACAAATTTTTGTTCGGAGGCTTTTTGGGTCGATATACAATGCAGTTCATAATATTTTATCTACGGGGCGCCACCGTTTTATACGCATATACACTGTAATTAATGGTACTGACGAATTTGCCTCCACATGCTCTCCGTACTATTATGCCTCTGAAATATGGCAACAAGGTAAGGAGGCCAATAATACGGAAGATTTACGCGTGTGTAAATAATTTACTTTTATGATTATTTTATGTTTTAAAGTAGTTGCTGAAATTACGATTGGGGCTCCGAAAATGTACATATGTGTATAAGCTCGGTGAACGCTTTGGTATAGGGGTCTGTAACTTTATTTGTACAGTTTTTTATATGATAAGAAAACGATAAAAATAGATAATAGATACTCTTATTACTAATGTATGTTACAGTAGTAGAACTTTTTTAAAATTTATTTTTGCTAAATTGTTGTCACGCTCTAACACGAAACATTACCAAGTCTAAACAAAAGAGATATTGCCCACATTTAGAGGGATGTCCACTAATGGTGTCGAGATTATGCTTAAGTTCGTATATTGTACAGAGGCGTGGTCAAAAATTAAGCGCAAGAGTAATATAACAAATAATAAAGTTGAATGAAGTCTACTTGTCACTTGTCAGGTGTACACGTAAATATGTAGAATGAGAATTTAGAGTTCTCTAAACCACCTGAAGATGCCTTATATAATAAGGACTAAACAAATGATGGTAAAACAAGCTATTCTCCGGACTATATATCTCTACGAGCGCTGGATTACATATCAAAATTTGCCTTACATACAGGGTGAGTCGGGAGGAATGGGCCTAACTCTAAGGGTGTAATCTATGCATCAAAATAATAAGAAGAAACTCAAATGCTGTTATCGAATATTCATTTGTTTTCAAATTACAGCGTTAAATAAAATAATGATATTGTTAAACCAAAATATCCAATATTAACATTGTTTTAGATAAATCGTTGGTTTAGTAAATTTTCAAAAATACCGCCATTGACTTCCAAACATTTCCTGCTTCGTTTATGAAGGGCGCGCGTGGCTCTTCTAATTGATTCGTGCCTTTCTTTAATATTGAGTGCAGCATTTCTAATGCGTCTAATTAATGCATCCCTAGTATCTACTTTTACTTTGTATACCTCATTTTTTAACGAACCCCATAAATTATAGTCCAACGGTGTGAAGTCTGGCGATCTAGGAGGCCAACTAATAGGACCACCGCGACCAATCCAAACCCCTGGAAACCTTTGGTCCAAATATTGCTTGACCCGACAATCGAAATGGGCAGGCGCTCCGTCGTGTTGATAATACATTTGAATTCTGATGTTTAAAGGAACCTCCTCCAGTAGTCCTTCCAATTCATTTTGTAAAAAACTTACGTAGTGATCCCCTGTAAGGCGCTTTTCCAAAAGAAAAGGGCCAATTAAATTATTGTCGATCATGTCGCACCACACGTGAGCTGGTCGTTGCATCTTCTTCAACTAAAGCTAGAACGTTTTCTATTTCTTCTAAATCCTGTCGAATGGCTCGTTCGGATGTTACATTAGCACTAGGAAGCGTTCCGGTCTCGCACAGTTTGTTGAAAACTCTGATAAAGGCCTTTCTGTTCGGTGTTCTTTGATTTGGAAATCGTTGACCATATTCTTCAGCAGCCGCTGTAGCATTCTCATTACACAAACAATAAATAAAAACCATATTGGCGTATTCGAGGTGTGAATAAATGTGTGGCATTTTATAAAATTTAAATGATACAAATCCGAAAGTTAACGGTGAATCAATGTAAAATTTTATACTGATACTATTTACACCGACACTGACAGGATGGTGACAGCACAACAATCAAAAGCGGACAATAATACCATTTATTACAAGAAAGCTAAATTAATGCAATATTTTGTTTTTGCGTTATAACTTGAAAACAAATGAATATTGGATAACAACATTTGAGATTTTTCTTATTATTTTGATGCATAGATTACACCCTTAGAGTTAGGCCCATTCCTCCCGACTCACCCTGTATATTATTATTTTCACACTGCGTAACTTATAAAGGATACAAAAAATCTGCCTTTCACGGAACAGAAATAAAAATATAAAAAATCGGTCCAGTGCAAGCTATACTTGCACAATTAGTGTTCCGTGCTCCCTACTTAACCTGAGCAAACCTCGGCCGCCTGACCTCCGCCCATCTGCCGCGCTACCCGCCGCCGACAGCACCAACGCCGTATCACATCGTGTGTGCGCGGAGCTGAATAGGCCAAATTACAAATTTTGAGAATCGTGTAAGCACAAAAGTTGTTCTTTACATGGTGAGAAATATTTTTTGTCGAAAATCTTTTTTTCTAAAACCAATAATTCAGCAGTTATAAGGAAATAAACAATTAAATTATTTATGACAATTGATCGCGTAGAATTGTTCAATCCTGATAATTTTGGTTTAATCTAGGTACAGCTAATTCTCAATGTTCATGATTTTTTGTCAGATTTTTCTAAACGCTCCTTCTGGTGATAAGTGATAAGGGTGGTGGGGGACAACAATTTTTACACGTTTTTTCCGAAAAATATTTAAAAAATGCAAAGAAAATATATTATAAATATTGTTTAATTCGTTCTTCAATAAGCTTTCATTAGGCTCCCCACACAATGCCCTTGAAAAAAATTTCCATTTCCCAATTTGCCACCCTAAATTAACCCCCAGAATCGAAATTTAACTTCCTATACTTCACGTCTATAATTGGTCCACCACACTCTATCTCTGTGCTAATTTCAAATGATTACGTTGAACAGTTTCAGAGAAAATCCCCTCTGACAGACGGGCGTTTTTAGTGTTCCTTGAAATGGAAGTGATTCCATTTCAAGGAACACTAAAAAAGGATAATTAGACAAGAATAAATAAGATTTAATATGTTAAAATGGATAAATACTCTGATGAAACAATAAATAAAAAGTGCATATAGTTTTGCCAGCGACAGAGCTATATGTGAAAAACATTAATAATATATTATAAATATTAAGTTAAATTTTCTAAAGTTGTCCGCCCTATACAGGAGCGTATTATCCAAAAAGCCTAGAAAGCTCGGGCTTAGGCTCCTAAAACTTTTAAGGGTGGCGCGTCAGCGATGCAATTTTTAAAAATAAACAAGAAATTAAAAAAAAATCAGTTTTAATAATTCAGAATTACTGTCAAGGTAAGAATAAATTCCTACTTGGTCCTCAGTTTATATACTTTCTTATAACTTCAGTACATCAGTTCAGTACTGAAAATATATAAAATTCTTTGCATGGATTATCTGTCGTGAAATAATAATAAACTTTCAAAATGCAAACTATTTTGTCTTTAATTGTCAACAGTAGCACGTAACCTACATTAACTAGTAAGCTATAATATCAACTCAAACTGTAGCACATGCAAGTTTATAAATAATAACTAACTAATGTAAAATGTAACTAAGTATTATTAGCTAGAGCAAAAACCAGCAAAATTAAATTTTTTAAGTGGCCCGCCCTATATCTAGGGCATCAACAGTGCCTTAAATTATATCAACGATAAAATCTTTAGCTATAGACAAAACACAATTTTTGTATTTTAGTTACAGCGACGAAATCAGAAATATAGTTTTTGAGGTTGGATTCCGCCCTGTATAAATTTTATTGGCCGGTTTCGAGCCAGGACAAAGCCTAATTTATATGCAATTTTTTTTTTATTTTGTTCGAGTAATTAGCAAGTTTTCGCGCCCACGGACAGACAGACGGAAATGAGAAAATATTTTTTTGTGAATCAGAAACCCCAAAATATAAAGATCTGAAAAAATTTCGGGAGGCGATTATTAAACGAAGAAAATATTAACTCCTCCAGCGAGGGAAGAAAAAGATAATATTTGTTTGTTCTATATACAAGGTAAAATACACTTTAAAAAAGAAAAAGCCACGAACTTACGCTTAATCCCAGTCGGGGAAAAAGACATAGAAAAGATTTTTTTAAACTTCAAACCCTGTATAAAAATTTTATCAAGTTTTTTTACGTAAAATCGTCATTTGCGTGTTTATTTCTTTTAAGCTAATATTTTAGAGCTATTACAAAACTAAACAAGCATTTATCTACTCTTTCACATTCTGTTGTAAGAAAAATCGAAATTGTCACTGAAAGCTTTGGGTTCATCAGAATGCTTATATTTTCGAATTAAAGAAACAATAAAAAATACTATTATATCAACGGTAAAAGACTTAGCTACATACAAAGTATAATTTGTGTAAAATGTATCATTTTAAACAAAAAATAGATACTATTTATTAAAATGTGCTCCCTCACGCTGTTTTTAAGTTTCCGCGCCAGCATACAGACGGAAATCGGAAACCATGTTTTCCCTGATCTGGGCACCCCCAAACGTGATCTGAAAAAAATCTCGAAAGATTTTTTTTCGCCAATAAAATACTTTCTCTCGCGATAGAAGTCAAAAGATCAACCCTCTGAATGTGGCGCAAAATTTTGGGGATCATCAGACTGACGTAACCATCAATAGCAATCCTGCATAGTCAACACTTCTTCTAAAACAGAACTATGCCTGCTGCCTGAGGGTTACGTCAGTCTGATGATCCCCAACAAGGTGAAAGCTTACTGTCCTCCCGGCCCGGGATTTTCCATTAGTTTTTGGATGCCACATAATTTAATGCAAGCGCAGAACACACTGTCTTTTTGGTTTGTTATGCCCCAAACATTTTTATTTGACTACATTATTAATTTATTATGGACACTAATATCTTATTTTTAGAAATTAATGTTTTAAAGTGTTCATGCTGTACATAGTTAATCGGAAATGTTTTGGGTTTTAAGCTAGGTCTCAGACTAATATATTTCTAAAATATTTTAGTTTTCCGTCAAGTAGTTTTTAAGTTTTCGCGCCAACGGACAGAGAGACCGACGGAATGGGAGATTTTGTATTGCTGTTCACTATATTTTACAATAATATTATAAGCAGTTTACTGGTATGTTTAAAAAACGAATTTACCACGTGCCACCTTGTTGAAGACGTTACTTAAATTTGGCAACGTTGTCGGAGGCGTATGCGCTCGCTGTGCGCATAAAAATTTATTCGGAGGAGGCTTACTAGGCGTAAAATGTATGGAGGCGTGTTACATTTAAAAGTATAGTAAAAATTTGTATCTTTTTTGGATGCTTATTTCTTACCCCTCTCACGTTGCTCACGCAGACATTTACTATTTAATGCTATTTGAATGCAATATACACGGAAATCTTTATTCTTTACAGTGGAGGCCTGGGTGCCTGTGTAACGTATGGAGCCCAGTTAGATAGCCATTCACATATATATATATATATATATATATATATATATATATATATATATATATATATATATATATATATATATATATATATATATATATATATATATATATATATATATATATACATATACAGGGTGTTTCAAAAAACATGTGCCATCGCTTAAAGGGAGATTCTTTGAAAGAAATTAAGGCAAAAAGTTCTTATGAACATGGGTCCGCAGATGCTTTGTTTCAAAGATACAGGACGTTCAATTTTTAAATGGTCTTTACATGTTAAAACCCATGGTTGGGAAAACTAAACCTGTAAGACGGTTAAAAAAATTACATTTATCTCCTAAACGAAATGAAAATTGAAAAAATATGAAGAGACAAGTTTTGTTAAGAATTTAACATACTATTTGACCGATATCCGAAAATGTGAGGAAATCAGTGGCGTACATGTTTTTACTGGAAAAATATTGTTCTCGCAAAATTCTCGCAAGAAAAACTGGCATTTTGGCGACATTTAGACCCTTCATATTATAATACATTTCTCCGTATAAACTGATTTTTAAATCCTTTTGCAGGGTCTCAGAAAGATAAAAAAAATTGGTATTTAGTGCTTAAATCGTCCAATGAAATGCACCATAATTAAAAATATAAAGTCCATTCTGTCTTTTCCATGTATATTCTAAGCCCAAATGGGCCCAGGATCTCTCCAAAATCACTAAAAATATTGACATTTTTGCATAATTCTGACAGGTCATATTTTTTAATTTCGACGTAAAGATAGGCTGCTTCAACTGATTTTCCAAGGCAGACTATTAATATATGCATTTTTTAAAATTTTTCCTGCACCGATTCTAAAAGAGCTTTTTATTTATAACTTTAACTCAAAAATATGCAATTTTAATTAGTGTGGAGTGTTCTCGGATGATGTAGGAAGAAAATAAACCAAAAAAGAGCTGTTAAATAAGAGAAATAATACATAATAATGCCTTTTAAAGATGAATTTTGATGGAAAAAAAACAGAAAAAATGAGTTTTTACCCCCTAAATCCGGCCCTAGATCACCCATTCGGGATTCGTTTTAAAGCCTGATTATATCCCCAAGGGATAGAGTTGAAAAAGTTAGAAGAAATTAGATAGGAAAAGATACAGAGTGATTCGAATGTAGCGATGTCATGAAAAAAAATCGTAAAAAATCTAAATTTAATTATCGATTGTTCCTTTCCTATTAAGAATGAAGGAACAAAAAAATACGTTTATAACGTAGTTCGGCGAGGTCTTTCCGATAAGGTACATGGGATTTCGATTTGAATCCATTTTGACCCCCAAAAAAATTGACAACCGTCAAAAATTTGCATGAAAAATCGTAATTTCCACTTTTTCCCAAATTTTTCCAATTTCCAGTCGTTTTAGGTATAGGTAAACGTATTGCAAAAAGAAAGTATTTGAGATTCTTTAGTTTTAAGTTCAAATACGTTTTTCTGTCCGAGGTTCCGGCGACCGAGTTATTTGGTGCCAAAGAGGGGTCTGCAAACGGCATTTTTCGACATAAAAAAATTCAAAAGAATTACTTCCAATTTTCCGAATATCGCCAGTTTCAATAGGGTTCTGAAGCTGCCGGTCCTCTACAACCTCTGAAAATTTAAACCGATTTAATTAAGTTTTGCGACCTGTAATCGATCCAATAGGAATTCGCGGAAATTTCGACTTTGACGTTTAATAACTCCGAAACGGTACGCCCTGTATAACTGAATTTTTTACCGAAGCTAGACGCACTATCCCTCTATTAACACAGAAAATTTGAACGTTCCACCTGTAACCGTCTCGGAGAAAAAAAATTGAGATTGTCGAAAAACACGATTTGTCAACGGACATACATTTTTCTGACTCACAGCTAGATATATAGACCGCTGTTGGCGGTCTATAATAAGCATCCAAAAACGATACAAATTTTTACTATACTTTTAAATGTAACATGCCTCCATACATTTTACGTCTAGTAAGCCTCCATTGTATAAGTTTTTATGCGCCCAGCGATCGCATACGCCTCCGACAAAGTTGCCAAATTTAAGTAGCGCCTTTAACAAGGTGACACGTGGTAAATTTGTTGTTTACACATATTAACTTATAATAGTACTGTAAAATATAGTGAACAGCAATATTCCGTCGGTCTCTCTGCCTGTTAGCGAGAAACCTTAAAAACTAATTGACGGAAAACTAAAATATTTTAGAAATAGATTAGTCTGAGACCTAGCTTAAAACCCAATACATTTCCGATTAACTATGTACAGCATGAACACTTTAAAACATTAATTTCTAAAGATAAGATTTTAGTGTCCATAATAAAGAATGTAGTGAAATAAAAATGTTTGGCGCATAACAGACAAGAAAGACAGTGTGTTCTGCGCTTGTATTAAAGTATGTGACATCCAAAAACTAATGGAAAATCCCGGGCCAGGAGTACCGTAAGCTTTCACCTTGTTGGGGATCATCAGACTGATGTAACCCTCAGGCAGCAGGTATAGTTATGTTTTAGAAGTAATGTTGACTATGCGGGATTGCTATTGATAGTTACGTCAGTCTGATGATCCCCAACAAGGGTGAAAGCTTACTGTTTACCCGTCCCGGGGCTTTCCATTAGTTCTTGGATGCTCCCTACTTTATGAAAGAGTCACTGTCTTTTTGTCCGTTATGTCACATACAGTTCCATTAATTTCTAATTTGACTTTAACTTAAGAACTGTTTCTTAAAAGAGAATCTTTTGTAAATGACGAAGGGTTTTACTGTAGATATGAAGAAGAACACTTGATATAGAGCCAGAGGCGTATTAAGCCATCATAGGCGCCCTAAGTCCCCCCAAAATTTTGCGCCACATTCAGATTGTTGATCTTTTGACTTCTATCGCTAGAGAAAGTATTTTATTGGCGAAAAAAAATCTTTCGAGATTTTTTCAGATCAGGTTTGGGGGTGTCCAGATCAGGAAAAACATGGTTTCCGATTGCCGTCTGTATGCTGGCGCGGAACTTAAAAACAGTGTGAGCGAGCACCTTTTAATAAATAGTATCTATTTTTTGTTAAGAATGATTCATTTGACACAAATTATACTTTGTATATAGCTAAGGCTTATACCGTTGATATAATAGTATTTTTTGTTGTTTCTTTAATGCGAAAACATAAGTATTGTGATGAACCCTAAGCTTTTAGTTTCAATTTCGATTTTTCGTACAACAGAATGTGAAAGAATAGAAAAATGTTTGTTTAGTTTTGTAATAACTCTAAAACATTAGCTTAAAAGAAATAAACACGCAAACGATGATTTTACGTAAAAAGTTGACTTGATAAAGTTTTTATACAGGGTGGGAACTTTAAAAAAATCTCTTTCAAATGTCTTTGGCCCCCACTGGGATTAAGCGTAGGTTCGTGACTTTTTCTTTTGCAAATCCAGATGCGCATTTTACCTTGTATACAGAACGAACAAATACTATCTTTTTCTTCTCTCGCTAGAGGGGTTATCCTACATTTGGTTTTTGTCGTTTTAACTAAAATACGATTAATCTTACAAAAATTGTGTTTCGTCTATAGCTAAGGCTTTTATCGTTGATATAATTTAAGGTACTTTTGATGCCGTAGATACAGGGCGGGCAACTTAAAAAATTTAATTTTGTTGGTTTTTGCTCTAATTAAGGCACTGCATATTTACCTAAGACAATACTTATTCAGTAGTCACATTCTGCATTAGTAAGTTATTGTATAAACTTGCATGTGCAACAATTTGAGTTGTTATTATAGCTTACTAGTTAATGTAAGTTACGTGCTACTGTTGACTGTTGACTATTAAAGACAAAATAGTTTGCATTTTGAAAGTTTATTATTATTTCACGACAGATAATCCATGTGAAGATATTTATATATTTTCAGTACTGAACTAATGTACTGAAGTTATAAGAGAGTATAGGCACAGCCTTCTGTCTCTGTAACAGTACGGGTTTCAAGCATCGAAATGTACGAGCGATGCTATATCTTCGGGTTTCTGGAGCGCCTGTATGTTTCTTTAAACTCAGGGGTGGCGGCTGCAGCAGTGTTCTGTGATTTGTCAAAGGCATTTGACTGCGTGAATCACCGAATACTGCCGTGGAAGTTGGCGATGTATGGGATCAGGGGAGCGGCCCCGGGGTGGCTTCGCTCGTATTTGGCGGGGCGTGTGCAGACAGTTGTATTGAAGAATGACTGCTCTGAGGAGATGATTATTAAGTCTGGGGTTCCCCATGGGTCCGTTCTGGGTCCTCTTCTTTTTTTAATCTATGTAAATGACCTGCCTCATCTGCCCATCGAGGGGGAGTTTACGTCTTTGCTGACGAAACCACCATTCTCTGGCACGGTGCAGACACGGTTAATTGATATTGGTTCTGACATCGATAAAATAAAAAAAATGGTGTGATGCAAGTATGCTGTCTTTCAATGTTTCCAAATCTAATGTGTTAAGCTTTAAATGTGAAATAGGCAGTATCTCTGTGGAAAACGAAAGAATTGCATCGTCTAATTTGAGTAAGTTTTTGGGTTTGTCAATTGACAGCTCACTTAAATTTCAAAACCATGTCAGTAATCTCTGTAGCAGAATTTCGTCTAACTGTTATGCGCTCAGGGTTATTTCGAATAATTTAGATTTTTGCATAACAAAAAATTCTTACTATGCCCTTATAGAGTCCCATCTCCGTTATGGCATTTGTTTTTGGGGTTCTTGTTCTCATTATTTGTTCCATTCAGTGCTTCTACTACAGAAAAGGGCGGTGAGATACAGGTGTAGGGCCAGATTTCGTGATTCTTGTAGGTATCTTTTTTAAGGTATAAAATTTTGACACTCTGCTGCATATTTATTTTGGAATCTGTCTGTATTGTATACAGGAAGCATAAGGGCGAAATTCTCGCAACTTCCCAACACAAAACGCGTCAGTCATATTTTCTGGGCTTGCCTATTCCTCAATCGGGGCAAATAAAAAAATCTATAATTTATGGAGCCAAGAGGGTTTACAATCATCTTCCTCTTGGACTAAGAAGGCAGCAATGCGAGAAGAAGTTTAGGAGGGATATAAGAAAGTTTTTGGTCGGCAAGGCATATTATACACTAGAGGAGTTTTTTGGTTATCCACTGCAGTGACCTTGCTATTGTGTTTAAATTGAGTTATTTATTTTAGACTTTCTGGTTTTGAGACTACAACCCTAACTGTGATAAATTGTTGACTTTTTATTATATTTGTTTGTTTGTTATAACTTACGTTTCTTGTATTTTTTACATATACCGTAAAATGGGGTGAATAGGGTCAATTTTCAACTTTAAACTTCGATAACTTTGAAACCGTTGTCCGGAAAAATTTGGACATAGGTTACTATTATGAGTCCCTACTTGTACAATAGAACTACCATATAAGTTTTAAGAAATTCAGTAGGAGTCAGCATATATATATTTTTTATGCCCTGACTCTATTCACCCCAAAGTCGGGGTCAATAGGGTCACCCATTAAAAATTAATCTAAAATACGATTAAACCGCTACTGGGTTAAAAAGGGTCAGCTAAACTGTTTTAAAAAGATAATTTTTGGCTTTTTTTGCAAACATAGGTAACAAAAGTTATATATTAAACTTTACATAAAATGTCTGCTAAAAAAGCCAAAAATATTATTGTAAAAAATAGGTTAAATAAAGTACAAATTGGTCTCTAAACGTACCTATATTACGAATCAAGTGTGTTACAATATAGTAATGGCCAATAAACTATATCAAATTTTCGCCCTAAAAAAAAATTCGGCTTAACACAAACACCAGGTAACATAATAAAACACTAATTATATAACTTTGTTGCTGGGACACTTACCTTTAAGTTACACAAACACAAAAATCTTTGTCCGTTAATTTTAACAAAAAGACGGGACAGGTTTACGGGATAACTTTTTTGCCGCTAAATATTACGAATATTATCGTGGCTAACACCACCGCTGCAGGTTGTTTAACAGCACACATAAATATCACGTCCGGTGTTGGCAAGTGTCAACATGTAAACGCCACGTTCGAAAATCGGCACCATTCGCGCATTTTATTTTTAAACTGGATTTAGGTAACGAACACACTTTCGACCCTATTCAACCTCGAGACCCTATTCACCCCATTTTACGGTACATATTTTTTAATACAATTTTATATAAAAAAAAACCCAAAAATTATTAAAAAAAAATCCAAAAAGAGTTAAGTACCTCTATATATTCAAATAATGGATTTCATTTAGTTACTTTTTATTTGTTCTTTTAATAATTATAAACATGCTTTGTCAATAAGATTTTCTTCTTTGGACAATAAAGCTTTATTGATTTTATTGATTTGATATATAAACTGAGGACCAAGTAGGAATTTATTCTTACCTTGACAGTAATTTTGAATTATTAAAACTGATTTATTTAATTTTTTTTAATTTCCTATTAATTTTTAAGAATTGCATCGCTTGCACCCAACCCAACCCAACCCTTAAAAGATTTTTTATCAAGCCCGAGCTTTCTAGGCTTGTTGGATAATATGCTCCTGTATAGGGCGGACAACTCTAGAAAACTTAACTCAATATTTATAATATATTAATATTTTTCACATATAGCTCTGTCGCTGGCAAAACTATATGCACTTTTTATTTATTGTTTCATCAGAGTATCTTATTCAATTTTACAAAATAAATCTTACTTATTCTTGTCTGTTATCCTTTTTTAGTGTTCCGTGAAATCGAATCACGTCCATCCGTCCATTCGGTCCCCGGCCGTCCGTCTGTCAGAGGGGATTTTCTCTGAAACTATTCATCGTAATAATTTGAAATTTAGCACAGAGATAGAGTGTGGTGGCCCAATTATAGACGTGAAGTATAGGAAGTTAAATTTTGATTCTGGGGGTTAATTTCGGATGGAAAATTGGAAAATGGAAATTTTTTTTCAAGGACATCGTGTGGGGAGTCAAATGAAATCTTATTGAAGCACGAATTCAATAATATATATAATGTATTTTCTATGAATTTTTTAAGTATTTTTCGGAAAAAACGCTTACAAATTGCTGTCCCCCACCACACTTATCACCAGAAGGAGCGCTCAGAAAAATATGAAAAAATCATGAACATTGAGAATTAGATGTACCTAGATTAAACCAAAATTATCAGGATTGAAAAATTCTATCGCGATCAATTGTTATAAATAATTTAATAGTTTATTTCCTTATAACTGATGAATCATTGGTTTTAGAAAAAAAGTTTTTCGACAAAAAATATTTCTCGCGATGTAAGGAACAACTTTTGTGCTTACATGTTTCTCAAAATTTTTAATTTGGCCCACTCAGATCCGCGCATACACGATGTGATACGGCGTTGGTGCTGTCGGCGGCGGGTAGCGCAGCAGATGGGCGGAGATAGGGCGGCCGAGGTTTGCTCAGGTTAAGTGGGGGCTGATGGCACGAAACACTAATTTTGCTAGTATAGCTTACGCTTGTTCGATTTTTTATACTTTTATTTCTGAATGAAAGTTCCACGAAAGGCAGATTTTTTGTATAATTTATAAGTTACACAGTGCAAATATAATAATATATATAAAACAAATTTAAGCTCTATTCTTTTACATTTTGCCTATTATTTCTTACACCTGTCTCACCTGTAATTTTTTTCTAAATAACGTTTAAAATCTAGCCAACCCATTTGGGTTTAGATTACTAAGCTGTAGATCAGTAAAAGTTAAAGTTGATATATAATATAATATATATAATTCCTTGGTCGTTAGTTGAAGTTATTTGTTGGTTTAAACAGCTGTTCTCTAGAGTGTTTTATTAAATTTGTGTTATAGGTAGTATTTTAACTTTGTGAAAGTGAGAATAATGTAGGAGAGTTACTAGGATTTCTTTATTTAAAGGTAATGTAATAAAAATATTAGTTCTTGAAACTTGTTACATAGAAATATTGGGTTCTAGAGCAATATACGACGAATTTCATAACATTTTTGGATTTTTTAAAAAGCTTACCTCAAAAGAAACACATTAAAGCAAAAGAATTGTCGGTTAAACCATATTTTACCAAAAAAAAAATTGTTTATAGGTTGTAAAACTTCACTTAACTATGTTTATTTGCCCATGGGGTTTAATAACAACTATTTACCTCACAGTTTCTCATCAGATTACTATCAAATATAAAGTCTTTTTTTCCCAAAAATATATTGAAGAGACGGAAATACGTTTGTTTATATTTCATCGGTGTTAATAAAGTGCACAAACGATTCGTTATCGTTTCGACCGGAGGTCTGACAAGCTATTAAAATTAGTATTTGTTGAAAATTCGAGGAGTCGTATATTGCTGAAGACCCGAAATATTGTTAAAAGACCTGGCAACACGACACCTAGCTAACTGTTCTTTATATGGCCATGTGTTTTATTACCAGTGGCGTGCAGTGATTAAACAAATTTTTTTGAGGGGCGATACCTGGCTTATTATCGCGAAGCGCCATTTATAACTATTTTTCCCCAATCTGAATTGAAGTCAGGATTTACTGGTTTCAATATATGCAGTGAATTTCATAACAAATAATATAATATACAGTAAAAGTCGCGAATAACGACGTCGCTTATAAAAACAAGTCGCATGTTGCGACGAAAACTGGGAAGTTTGGTTGGATTTATATTTAACGCAAGTCTAAAAAAGTTTGGATATAACGACGTCGGTTATAGCGACCAAGTCGCTTTTAGCGTCCCTATGAAAACAAATTTTTCATTTGTAAGGCCGGATATAACGACCCAACGCGAATTTGTAACCAATGGCTACAAGTTATTCGTGGGGAATCACCGGAAAGACGGGGAAATACCTGTCTGTCGATCTAATGAATGTTGTTCTTTGTTTACATTTTATTTAATGCCGGCCGATTGTGTTTTAGTGCGTACGTAGTAGTAGAGTGTAGAGTGTATAATATAATGTTGAAATGAGTTCACAAAAAAGAAAAGTTTTGTCCATTGAGGAAAGAGGCCTAATAATTTGCATACTTGAGCAAGATGAATCCAATAATGCTATTGCAAGGAAGTTCGGCTTATCGCATTCAAGTTTCTACAATTTGGAAGAACCGGGATGCAATAAAAAAAAATTTTAATGAAAATTTGTTACCAAAGAAGAAACTTAGGATATCTAGTCATGCAGATATAGATGAAGTATTATTTGTTTAAAGTTGAAAGAAGTAAAGGATCACCAATTAGTGGCCCTATAATACAGGCGAAAGCGGAACATTTCGGCAGACTATACTGACTAAAGGACCGGAATATAGGTACCTGCGCAGAAAGTTAGATAAAACGTTTCCGAAAAAGGCATAATATTGTTTATGGAAAAATAAGTGGTGAAGCTGCTAGTGTACCTCTTGGAGTGACAGACAACTGGCTTAAAACTGTATGGCCTGAAATAAGAATAGACGCAACCAGTTTCATTGAGAAAAAAATTGAATCGATTTATTTCAACTCGCGTTCCAAAAAACAAACAAAGATTACGGTTTTTTTACTAAAATAAGTAAAATTTAATAGATAATTTATGTATCGTGTAGGATAGAGAATCAACTTTTGTTACCTGTGTCAGTTTAGATTTAGTTTTTTTATATAAAGTAGTATACATATTTTTATTTTTAATCTTTTTTGTATTTTCAGCATAAGTAATAAAAGGGTTTTGTAAAATTTAAAAAATTATTTAAAAAATGTATGTATGTATGTAGGTCTTTTAATAACGACGACCGGTTATAACGACCGTTCATTGGTCCCTTCGCCGTCGTTATATCCGACTTTCACTGTATATATATATATATATATATATATATATATATATATATATATATATATATATATATATATATATATATTTATATATATATATATATATATATATATATATGTATATATATATATATATATATATATATATAACATATATATGTATATATATATATATATATATATATATATATATATATACAGGGTGTCTAAAATAGGTGATACCACTATTGCTATCTCCGAAATTGTAAAAGATACGAGGTCGGTTAAATTAGAGAAAATGTGCCATTTCTAGTCCCTATTCATATTCCGTTTACGGAGTTGCCAAATTCTCTATAGTTTCTTATCTACAGGGGATTTTTTAAAAATAGTAAAAAATTTAATTCTTAAATATCTCGAAAACTATTATAGTTAGAAAAAAGTTGTTTTTACAAAAATCACACGATTTTGTACCTTCTCTAAAGTAACGTTATTGTTTTGTTTATACCATTTGATTTTACTGAGTTACTGATACTAACTTGTTTTTTTAAAATACGGACCTGGATTTTTTGTTGCATTTTTTGAAAGAATACTTCATACCCTTTACAACTGTGTATCACTTGATTATGGTTTTCGACGTTTTGATCAGGAATAACATCATCAGGATTTTCTATCGATACGGACCTGGGATTTTCCATGTTATGGCACAATTTCACAACCTATCGCTGTGGTTTAAATTATTGAACTGATTAATTTTAAACTATGTTCATGATTACTAACCAGAACCCTTTGGTCATTAAAGTTTGTCAAATTGTTAGTAATCATGATTATAATTAAAATTTACCAGTTAAAACAATTTAATCCATAGTTACTGATTCTGACCTAATTGTTGCCATAATGGGTCGTGAACTGGCGCATTAACTTGAAAAATGCCAGGTCCGTACTGGTAGAATATCCCGATGATGATACTATTCTTCACCAAAACGTCGAAAAACATAATCAAGTGATACACAGTTGTAAAGGGTATGAAGTATTCTTTCAAAAAATGCAGCAAAAAATCCAGGTCCGTATTTGAAAAAAAGAAATTAGTATCAGTAACTCAGTAAAAACAAATGGTAGAAACAAAACAATAACGTTACTTTAGAGAAGGTAAAAAATCGTGTGATTTTTGTAAGAACAACTTTTTTCAAACTATAATAGTTTTCGAGGTATTTAAGAATTAAATTTTTGACTATTTTTAAAAAATCCCCTGTAGATAAGGAACTGTAGATAATTTGGCAACTCCGTAAACGGAATATGAATAGGGACTAGAAATGGCACATTTTCTCTAATTTAACCGACCTCGTATCTTTTACCATTTCAGAGATAGCAATAGTGGTATCACCTATTTTAGACACCCTGTATATCATATGATTAATTTACATAAAATATCCTAAAATTCATTTGATTATTATGTTGTATAGAACTATTTTAAATAGTTTGCTGTTTAATAAAAAGGTAGAAAATATTATTTTCCTATTGATATGCCTATTCGTATATTTAACAAATTTTATCAATTTTTTGCTGGATATAATAAAAGAAATTCTTTTAATTAATAAAAATTTTAGTTAAACCAATCTAATATTTGCTAGTAATCACCTAGTGTTTAAACAAAAAGCATCCTAAATGTTATTAATACAATAAACCAAATGAAACTTAGTATAGTATAGCATACATTTACTAAGCTATACTCAACAGATAGTAATTTTTCTCAAATTTTAACTTAAATCAATCAACTTTTTTCTTTTCATAGTCATATAATATTATACCTACTAATAATTCTTATCAAACATTAATATAATTTTAATCGCATTCGGGCTAAAGTTTATTGAACCACTTTTCTTAAATTTATCTAATAATGACACACTTTAAATTAGACACAAAGTTAATCAAATAGTTAAATGATATTAATTCAATTTGTGATAGGCGTTATATCAATCCTGGATCTGATTGATTTGGTATGTTAATGACTTGAATTTAGCCAAGATTTCTTTCTGTGTTAATCAAGACCAACTGATACAACTATTTAAAAATATATGTATTAAACCATACATACCATTCCTTCGTCATTGGTGGAGCCTCCTTCATCGTTTAAATGAGTAATTTGCGTTGGTTCAAAATCTCCTAAAATTTAACATTTCGATTTACTAAAGAGGATTAAGATTAAGTTCTTGTTTAAATTAAGATCTTCTAATTGATCAGTAGGGCCGAGAAAGCGCGGCTCACAACAGAGTCGCACTCAGGTTGAAATATACTTTATATATTTAGAACCATAAACTGACTGTTGAAACGTTCAAATCAGCAGTCTTGAAAAATGTAATCGGACCTTGCCCGTCTTTGACGGTAACGTCGCCAAACGTGGTAACCCCCGTGGCGGAGGTGTATAAACAGTACTTGGCGGGCCACGACGACGCGGCGAAACGCGCAGCGTGTGACTTTATCTGGGGCGCAACAAGCGTCACAAATGCTGTTATTTGTATTTGTTACGCGTACTCGGTGGCGTTGTTGTAAGCTGTAATTGATTTACTAGTGTTTTTTCTATTTGTGACGTGCTGGCAATTTACAATAAGTACACTTTAAGTTAAATAGGTGGTAGGTAGTGTTCCCAGACACAATGCCTAAAGAGCGAAAGAACGGGTGGGAACTCTTTAATTCGTGGATAAACAGTGATCCAGACTTTTATAAGGACTGAGGTGAGGAACTGTGGTGTGGTACATGTGACCGAAGTATAAACTCATCGGCAAAAACCAAAGTGACTCGACATCTAAATGGCCACCTTAATACAGACCGTAACGATCCTAAATTTTAGTATGACCTTAGCGAAGCCTTTCTAGCGAGTAACATTCCGCTAGGAAAACTTAACACTCCCATTTTACGGAACTTCCTTCAAAAATACACTGGTAAAAATATCCCGCACCCCTCTACATTAAGAAAAAATTATGTACATCAGGTTTTCGATAACGTTATCACGAGGATACGCGAGATAATTTCAAACAATTTGGCTTAATTTTCTTGTACGTACTCTAAGCAGTAAGTGTGCTAGTATGAGCCACTTATTCGCTTCAAAAATTCTGGAGCAAACAATTCATGCAACTTGTGTTACTTTTGTTAATCAGTGTTTTGAGTACCTATTTATGGCCAAATACCCATAATTTTGAAAAAGTTCTAGTAATATCAACAGATGGAGCTACATCTATGTTGAAGGCAGGGCAGGTTTTAAAAGAAAGATATCCATATATGTTACACATTACTTGCACCGCGCATGGACGTAACAGAGTTGCGGAAACCGTCAGGGAAAGCTTTGGGCAAGTAAACACATTTATATCGGACGTTAAAAAAATATTTCTTAAAGCACCAATAAGACGAGACATTTTTAAAAAGAAGTTACCAAATGTGCCTTTTCCTCCCGAGCCTGTCATAACTCGCTGGGGTACTTGGTTGGAAGCTGTAGAATACTATCATAACAATTTCTCAAATATACAAACTATTATTTTTCTCCTCGATCCCAAAGAGAGTAATTCCACAGCAGTTGCTCAAGATTTGATTAAAAATTCAAATATTCGTACGGATATTGCTTTAAGACATACCAATTTTATGATTTTGGCAAAGGCCATCCGACAATTAGAAACTCAAGGCCTGTCATTAATGGATCAACTTATTATCATTAATCAAGTGAGGGATTCTTTACATCCTTGCTCCAGTGAGACTGACATTTCTTTGAAGGTTAAAGAAAAATTAGAAAAAGTGTTGGACAAAAATCCTGGATACCAAATTATTGAAAATATTTCGAACGTTTTAACTAACACCCCCTTGGAACTTGTACCGCAAGCCTTTAAATGTAGGTCGTGTATAAATAACTTTAAATATTGTCCTTTAACGTCTGTTGACGTGGAAAGATCTTTTTCGCAGCATAAATTTCTTCTAAGTGATAGACGCCATGCCTTAAATTGTGAAAATGTGGAGAAGTTACTCATAATAAACTATGAATCACAGCAAACACAAAGCGTGCTAAGTACCTAGTTTTTACAAGGTAAGTTCTAAGTTATTGGAGTTATGGGTATATTTTGGACACTGAGAAAGAGTCTAGTATAAAATTACCAAATGGGTATCTGGAATGACAGATATCCCATTTTGCTATGCTTCTTCGCTATCAGTAGAGCGTTCACGTTTAATAGGTGTGTTTTTAATACAAAAAGGAACAACTTATCACATAAACATAGATTGTTTTTTAATTTGCTTTAAATATAGAATTTCAAAGGGCATGATTGTGTTAACTCTTACTGTAATAAAATTTTTGATCGCCAAAAGCTTTTATAATAAAATTTAATTTCCCTCACCGAAATCTTTACATCGGTAACATGACGACTCGAGTATATTTATTTTTTATAAACCTTCACGCCCCGGTCGTAAGTTGTTTGCACAATAAAAATCTTATACTTTTGACAGTTTCAACTTAGGTCATCTAAGTCCGGTGATGTTATGCGAATGTATTTTGGAACTTTATATTGACTAGCATAATAATACAATTATTATGTATCGCCAATTTCAAATTATAGGGCTATATTGCCATTGTTTTAACTTCGGTAACCTTGTACTCTAATTATACATAGTGCATTCCGTCTCTGGCCGGCGGAGGTAGACTCGTCACCCAGATATAGTCTATTTGCTTGATTGGAACAATTTAATATTTTGGTGGGAGCAAATTTTTATACGATATACTGTTCCTCTCTAACGAGAATCTGTGTATCTTATATTTCTGTATAAGAGTCCAAACAAATACGAACAAATACCAAAATTATAAAAACCCCGTAGCCCTCAGCATTTCTATACATTTCAAACAGAAACCTTAGTACGGTTCTGTTAAAGGCCATGGAATTCTCGACTCTGTTGATTAGTTAGATTTTGGAGAGTTTTTGTCCTGTCACTATTAGTCGTTAAAAAATTATATAGTTATGCTAATATTTCAACTATTTGCTTGGTTTCCAAATGAATATCTTGGAACGTGTTGTTAAAATGAATTTAGTTTCATTATTGGGGAAAATCCATACTTCAATTTCATACTTCTTTATTAATGTATGAAAAATTTCAAAAATAAAGTCATAAATCATAGCATCTATAACATTTAGTTACACTTTCCTTACACTTGTCAGTTTAAAACTTGTCTAGAGATGGGGAATCTGGCCGTTAAGATATTGAGTATAAGCAACGATATATGTACACCTAGATGTTTCACAGGAGCGGTTTTATGGGATACCTTTTGCTATTGGTCAGTTTAAATGGTCTTTTCCTACGACGTGAAACGCCGCGCTTCGAATACATCGAGTCTCATTCCATTCTATATTTTAAAAAGAGAGATAAGTAATATCGTAACACTTTTACTCCGTCGCGACATTAGACCCGAGACGTGGCGGCCTCACAGTATTTTAATATTGCAATCCCAGTGAAATATGAAATCTTCTATCGGCTTGGCTAGCACAAAATACGAATTGGTTAGCCGACCTTCAAGCTTCAGTGGCGGGCGGCTGAATCGAGTTGTTGCGTTCGGCAGCAGCAGGAACGGATTTAGAATTTCGTTTACCACCTCGAGCTACACAAAAGTACAGAACAAAAAAAAACAGGCAATCTCAAGTGCGACCAAGGGCGTCTATATTTTTTCCTTTTTGGGGGGGGGGGGGGGGTTAATTTCAGTGTGGATTGAACAGGTCCTTATTTTAGCATGAAAAACTGATGGAAAATTCTGTCTCTGTCTAGCGGATCAAAATAAAATTAAGAAAAAAAAATCGGTAATTATTCGGATTACCGGAAAAGGCGAATTTTTTAATGAAATTTTGCACAGACCCTAATTTTGGGTCGTAGAACACGAATCCGAAGTCAGTTTTTGGCGGTCTCGTATCGTTTTTCCAAAAAAAAAAAATTAACTTTTAGGTTAGCTTTTTCAATGAATTTCTTTAAATTTCTGCACTTTTACTTAAACACATCTATACAAGTTATCACACACTATTTTTCTGAACCATATTTAGGCAAATTTATGTAAAAACACATTAAAAAATCAGAGAAAATATCAAAAAACTTAAAGAAAATAAACACGCAGCCCGAGGTCCACATTCTCGAAATTTCTGAGCGAAAGACGCGCTTGCCAAATTTACAAATCGTTTTTCCCACAAATTTTAACAATTTTAACCCAAGCAAACCTGAGCAAAAAGGTGGTCAGGTTTGCTCAGTTTTGATTGATATAGATACATATACAGGGTGGTCCTTTTAAAGTGTTACAAGGCAATATTTAAGAAGCGGCTGAGAATAAAAAAATGAAATTTGGGGTGATGCAACGGGACTTTGGGGGACACTATTTGACATGATAGGTAACTTTGTAACCCTTCCCACTTTTTAGGGGTGGGGGGTAACTTTTAAAAGTTAAATGGAACGGTGCGGTTTTTTTTTCAGATTCGCAATCTACAGAAAGAACTACGCCAAAAACATAATTTATTGTCAATGTCAATGTCAGTATCTTAAATAAATTGAACAAATTGACAAAATTATAGTTTTCCACATTTTTCCGTTTACCTCCATGCAAATGAGGCGGTCAATGGCGTCAAGGCGAAAGGCAATGGTGTACGCGCCGTTGTCATAATAACGCACGGGTCACAAAATCAACAATACAAACATAAGTCAGCGCGTGACAGTTATTTTAGTGCTTCCTGTTATTAATTACTGTTGATTTCAGTTCAGTGCAGTCAACGTAACTGGCACTTGTATTTATAATTTTCAAAAATGAATGACTTCGACTGCCAAGTAGACATGTTGTTAATTCTCGGAGAATGTAGAAAAAACTACCGCAATGCTTCTGAACTTTGGTCTGAAAGATTCCCCCAGTTACCACGAAAATACCACATGGCATTCAAAAGGTTAGAAACTAGGAGTCGTCAGACTGGTCAACTTTCATCCAAAAAGCGCAATCGCAGAAAGACTAAAACCAGCGATGATATGGCGGTAGGAGTTTTGGGAACAGTAGCTATCAACCCTCATATTTGTTCCAGAAACCTGGCTAAAGACGCTGGGATGTGTAAAACATCCGTTCTCAGAATATTGCATAATTTCAAGTTTCATCCTTACCATATTAGCCTACACCAAGAATTGTATGACCAAGGTTTTGAGAGACGGGTGGACTTTTGTCACTGGTTTCAACGATGGATCAGAGAAAACAATTCACTGGAAAACATAATTTTTTCTGACGAAGCGACTTTTACCATGGCCAAGTCAATCGACATAATATGTATTATTGGGCTGACGAAAATCCACACTGGATGCGAACAGTCGCTTATCAGCACCCTTGGTCGGTAAATACCTGGTGTGGGATATTTGGCGATGTTATAATTGGACCTCATTTTTTTGATGGAACACTTAATGGACAGCGATACTGCGATTTCCTGAGAAATGATTTACCAAGATTAATGCCAAATATTCCAGAGCAACAACGTGGGTCAGTTTGGTTCCAGCAAGATGGTGCGCCACCACATTTCTGTCGAGATGCACGTAATATTCTCGATGCTACTTACCGTAATAGATGGATTGGACGTGGGGGGCCAGTGCACTGGCCTGCTCGATCACCAGACATGACTCCCCTTGACTTTTTCTTGTGGGGTTTGGTCAAAGAAAAAGTCATGGTGACAGCACCAACTACAGCCGAAGACATGAAGCAAAGAATTAGGCGTGCAGTTCAAGGAATCACCCCAAATATACTGTTAAGAGTTCGAAATTCATTTCAGAATAGGGTTATTAAATGTCTAGAGCAAAATGGCCGTCATTTTGAACACCTATTAAAATAAAATATTGTTTTTTACTCTTACAGTATTTAATTTGTTGACTTTAACATACTGACATTGACATTGATATTAAATTATGTTTTCAACGTAGTTTTTTCTGTAGATTGCTAATCTGAAGAAAAAACCGCACCGTTCCATTTAACTTTTAAAAGTTACCCCCCACCCCTAAAAATTGGGAAGGGTTACAAATTTACCTATCATGTCAAATAGTGTCCCCCAAAGTCCCGTTGCATCACCCCAAATTTCATTTTTTTATTCTCAGCCGATTCTTAAATATTGCCTTGTAACACTTTAAAAGGACCACCCTGTATATCTATATCAATCAAAACTGAGCAAACCTGACCAACTTGTTGCTCACCCAACCTGAGCAAAAAGGTGGTCAGGTTTGCTCAGTTTTGATTGATATAGATATACAGGGTGGTCCTTTTAAAGTGTTACAAGGCAATATTTAAGAATCGGCTGAGAATAAAAAAATGAAATTTGGGGTGATGCAACGGGACTTTGGGGGACACTATTTGACATGATAGGTAAATTTGTAACCCTTCCCAATTTTTAGGGGTGGGGGGTAACTTTTAAAAGTTAAATGGAACGGTGCGGTTTTTTCTTCAGATTAGCAATCTACAGAAAAAACTACGTTGAAAACATAATTTAATATCAATGTCAATGTCAGTATGTTAAAGTCAACAAATTAAATACTGTAAGAGTAAAAAACAATATTTTATTTTAATAGGTGTTCAAAATGACGGCCATTTTGCTCTAGACATTTAATAACCCTATTCTGAAATGAATTTCGAACTCTTAACAGTATATTTGGGGTGATTCCTTGAACTGCACGCCTAATTCTTTGCTTCATGTCTTCGGCTGTAGTTGGTGCTGTCACCATGACTTTTTCTTTGACCAAACCCCACAAAAAAATGTCTGGTGATCGAGCAGGCCAGTGCACTGGCCCCCCACGTCCAATCCATCTATTACGGTAAGTAGCATCGAGAATATTACGTGCATCTCGACAGAAATGTGGTGGCGCACCATCTTGCTGGAACCAAACTGACCCACGTTGTTGCTCTGGAATATTTGGCATTAATCTTGGTAAATCATTTCTCAGGAAATCGCAGTATCGCTGTCCATTAAGTGTTCCATCAAAAAAATGAGGTCCAATTATAACATCGCCAAATATCCCACACCAGGTATTTACCGACCAAGGGTGCTGATAAGCGACTGTTCGCATCCAGTGTGGATTTTCGTCAGCCCAATAATACATATTATGTCGATTGACTTGGCCATGGTAAAAGTCGCTTCGTCAGAAAAAATTATGTTTTCCAGTGAATTGTTTTCTCTGATCCATCGTTGAAACCAGTGACAAAAGTCCACCCGTCTCTCAAAACCTTGGTCATACAATTCTTGGTGTAGGCTAATATGGTAAGGATGAAACTTGAAATTATGCAATATTCTGAGAACGGATGTTTTACACATCCCAGCGTCTTTAGCCAGGTTTCTGGAACAAATATGAGGGTTGATAGCTACTGTTCCCAAAACTCCTACCGCCATATCATCGCTGGTTTTAGTCTTTCTGCGATTGCGCTTTTTGGATGAAAGTTGACCAGTCTGACGACTCCTAGTTTCTAACCTTTTGAATGCCATGTGGTATTTTCGTGGTAACTGGGGGAATCTTTCAGACCAAAGTTCAGAAGCATTGCGGTAGTTTTTTACTCTTACAGTATTTAATTTGTTGACTTTAACATACTGACATTGACATTGATATTAAATTATGTTTTCAACGTAGTTTTTTCTGTAGATTGCTAATCTGAAGAAAAAACCGCACCGTTCCATTTAACTTTTAAAAGTTACCCCCCACCCCTAAAAATTGGGAAGGGTTACAAATTTACCTATCATGTCAAATAGTGTCCCCCAAAGTCCCGTTGCATCACCCCAAATTTCATTTTTTTATTCTCAGCCGATTCTTAAATATTGCCTTGTAACACTTTAAAAGGACCACCCTGTATATCTATATCAATCAAAACTGAGCAAACCTGACCAACTTGTTGCTCACCCAACCTGAGCAAAAAGGTGGTCAGGTTTGCTCAGTTTTGGTTGATATAGATATATATGTATCTATATCAATCAAAACTGAGCAAACCTGACCACCTTTTTGCTCAGGTTTGCTTGGGTTGGGTATACACCTTTTTGTTCAGATATGGTTGCATGCATCAGCATGCATTTCCATAAAAAATAAGTAAACGTGACAACACCGGACACAGAAATCTATTGTTGACACGTTGACAGGTAGGAAAATAATGGCGGCAACTTAGCGAGTAAATGGAATTTTCTATCGAAAAATGCAATTTTCTTAGCTATTTTTGCCTAAATGTGGTGTTTTGTGTGACGAAATATAATAAAAATTATAAGTTTACAGATATGTTTAAGTGAAAGTGTCGAAACTTAAGGGAATCTATAAAAAAAGGTAACCTAAAAGTTCACCTAAAAGTTTTCCAAAAAAAAAATTTTTTTGGAAAAACCATACGAGACCGCCAAAAACTGACTTCGGATTCATGTTCTACGACCTAAAATTAGGGTCTGTGCAAAAATTTCATTAAAAAATTCGCCTTTTCCGGTAATCCGAATAATTACCAAAAAAACAAAATACAAAACACACTTTAAGAAACAAATATATATTAAATTATTATATTTGTGTAAAAATCAAATCTTTTACTACTAAGAACTTGGATAATATATATGGATAAAGCCCTGAAGGCCAAAATGTCGCGTGTCGGTCCACATAGGACGTGATGCAGGCCTGTTTCCTATTCAGGCGCCCAATTTATGGAGTTTTACAACATTGTATGGAGCCGAAGCATGAAGTATAAAAATAAAAAAGGAAATCATTTTTAGGAAAAAAGTTTTTGCTAAAATGTGGGTAATGCAAACAGGCTACTTTTAATAGAGCAATAATATTTTTCAGATATTTCTTGGGGGGGGGGGGGTGGGTAATTACCCCCATTCCACCCCCCCCATATAGACGCCCTTGAGTGCGACATTACTTCTTTATTGTTTAGGGTTCTAAGAAATGTACACTATTTCATAATGGACGAACTATTCAAACCTGTTCTTGCGAAAACAGAACGGTTTTTTATGCTAACTTACCAATATTGTAGCATTTTTAAATTTACATACCTTCTGTCCATTGGGACTAATATACGAAAATTTTCCGGAAAAACATTTTTTAAAAAATATGGCTTCTCGAAAACAGAACATTTTCAATAATACACATATTGAAAAACTAGTGATGTTTTAAAATTTTGTTTTTTCTGAAACCAACTTCGAATTGTTTTTAACCACCTTTTGAAACTAAATTTTTTCAAGAAAACGCGCGTTTAGAAAGAATATTTTTTAAACATTGTTTCCAAAAAGACTTCGAATATTCATATTAAAACAACAACACTTTTCTGAAAGTAATTTATTACCGAGTAACATAGCAAATACAAGGAAACGTAAACCTGACCAAACACAAAAACACAAAAAAGTTTAGTTTAGGATCTTTTTGTCATTTTTTTCAATGACATTTTCTAAGTCATTAGAGTTCATTATTTAAATTTAGAATCCCTATGTTTTCTAAAAAATATATTTGTGGGAAATGTATTTTTAAAAGGTTCTTTTTAAAAATTTATATTTTCGAAGAAGCTGTTGTTCGAAACAATTTACTTATTTAACATCAAAAAAGATATTTCTTGAAAAAAGAAACAGCTAGAAGAGTAGGTCATCTTAGCTTACACGCGACTAGAGAAATTGTTTGATTAATATGAAAATATAGATATTGCAGAATTGTTTTTTTATTTATGCATGATACATTTTTACAAAGAACACCTTTTTCCATTTTTTCTGATAGTATTAATTTTTTCAAGCAAGGGTTTGAAAAAGTAATTTTCGAGAAAGTAACGTACCAAACGTAAGGAAACCCAAAAAAGGTTCCTTTGGGATTGTTCAGTATCTTTTTTTCTTTAAGATTTTTCAAGCTTCTAGAGTGCCTAATTTAATTTTCTAAATATTGTTTTCGAAAAAGGTGCCTGTTTTAAAAATTACTTGTTAGGAGACATTTTTTAAAAAAAGTACTTTCGAAATACGGGTTTTTCTAAAAAAAAATCTAAATATTTCATAAATCCGTTTGCTAAAAACATTTTCAAAAAAGCTGTTTTTTAAAAAAAAAATTACTTTGCTTTGTTTTCTGAAAAAAAAAATTGGGCTAAATTTGTTTCGTTTAGAAGCCAAAACCATCCGGCGCAAATTTTGATAAGATCGCAGTAAGATGTGTAGGGGGGAATGTTTTCAGAAACAATCTAAGAGCATGTAAATCAAAAATGCCAAAGAAGGCTGGCATTTTTTATATTACATATTAGTATTGATCTGTTATTCATATTTTTTGGTACAATTCATTTCAAAGACCTTACATAGACGGCAAAATATTTGTTTTTGTTTATAATTTTATTGTGGAACATGTAGAAATGGTTAATGTTTATGTTATAGTATTCATTTTTATAAAATTCGCTATTGAAATTTTTTTTCTACAATATCCGCCACTTGGCAGCAGGTGTAAAAAATAAGTATTTTTGAAAATTCGGTTTACAAAAATTGCATTTAGTTAGTATATGAGTTTGACTGTATACGCAGTAAGTGGAAAGTTCAAAGACTATTATTTTGAAATTAACAAAAAATTCGTCTTTTTAACACGCTTTTATTAGCCTGACTTGTAACTTGTAACATTGTAATGGAATCTTACAACTCACTTGTCACCCACTTGGAATTGTCGTATCGATTTGAAACTTTGCAAAACTTATGCAATTCCGGTGACAATACAATAATATTTTTTATTATTAAAACATAATATACAGCATGTCTTCGAAATGGAAAAACTTTTATTATTGAATTTACGAAAACAAAGTGTCTCTTTATAAAAACATCGTGAGAAAAAAGCATTGCCATTAAATAATTTGATCTGGTACATACAGGGTGGCTCAAAAATATAAAAGTTTTAATCCACGTGAAGCTAAAATGACAGAATCTTCATTTAAAGGGACCCTGCCACTGCAAATGTACCTACTATAGTTAATTTTTTATGTTAGTGAATTAGGTTTGGAACATACAGCCCCAAGTCCCAAAAATAAAATAATTTTTTTAATAGCGCCTTTACAAAAAAAGTATATCTTCATAAAAAGTTCTACATTATGAAAAAAGAACATGGTTATCCAAAAATTTTATCTAGAGCATACAGGGTACTAACAATTTAAATTTAAGTTGTGAATTTTAGCTTTTTGAGCCACCCTGTATTGTCCTACATAAAAGTGTTTGAATAACCATGCCTTTTTACAATGTAGAACTTTTTATGAAGATATAGGAACTTTTTTTGTAAAGTCGATAAAAAAAAATATTTTATTTTTGGGACCTCGTGTATGTTCCAGACCCAATTCACTAAAAAACACGCTTTTATGAGTAGCGCACTAAAAAGTTAAAAATAAATATTTTCCTTTTATAGGTAGTTAACAGAAAACCGGGGTGTACAGTGCGCGCATCGTGCGGAATGTAAAGCAGCTTACAAATTGCGCCTAACTTTACTCCGCACACATGCATACCGCGGTTTTCTGTTAACTTGTAGAGCTATAAAACAGTTGGTCTTTAATTAGGTAATTAACTTTAAAAGCGTAGGGTGCAGTTATATAGCGGTCTAGGCATAATAAACACAATGTAGTGTGTGCCTAGACCGCTATACCGTTTGCAGTAATATAAGGACGCCCGAATTGGTATTTTGCAAACAAGGCTTGTTTATATGTCGCCAACTGCTATTTTTTGATGACCAGTGGTAAATGAAACAAATTATTTTGAAATGTACCCACCTGACGGCACCGAACCTTCTTAACTACTAGGAGTAAATCGTTGATATTTGGCATGATGTTTGGGTCCAAAGAAGGGGGTAAGGCGGGGCTTTTCAAAATTTGAACCCAAATGGTGGGGATATATTTTCAAGGAATTTTTAATTGTAGCTACCTAATATATGAATGAAAAAACGTATTTGTCTGGTTATTGCTACATCACATCTAAATGTCTTGGCGTATTTAGCTGAAATCTTACAATAGGGCACTGATCCATCAACAACAAGTTTTATGGCCAGTTGTGCCATTTACCAAAACACTGTTTAAGAACTTAATCAGTGATTAGAATCAGAAATCCGTTGCACCGCCTGTATAAAAGCAATTAGGAAGGAGTAATCTTTGATTAAATTAAACAGCCATTTTTGGTTGTTTAAAATATCGATTAGTTGTAATGTCAATGATTACCGTCAAAGTGGTAGATTTTTTCTTTTTCGTTTTGTATAATTTATTTATTTATTTGTAAATCACAATGGATTTTGATGATTTAAATGAAGATCTTTTTATTAATGATGATTTGGATATCATAGACATTGTAGATTTTGGATTTCCGCGCAAAACTTATAAAAGAAATAATAATTTCAACGTTAGATGATTACACTTTCTTTAGACGTTTTCGACTCACTAAAAACACTGTATTACATTTAATAATAATTTTATAATGTCATGGCAGGCATCTTTTTTAAATTTGGGTTCCTGGTCTCCTCCGGTAGCATTTTTTTCTTTCTTTTCTTCCGCTGCAATTTTTCTTACTTCTCTTTTTCTATTTTCGTAAAATCTTTTTAGAACTCATGCTGTTCTATAGGTACCATTTACTGCAGCGGAATTAACTTCAACGGAAATTCTTTCCCAAGTTCTGATTTTTTTCTATAGCGGAGATTTGGTCAGTTTATTTATTTTCCAAAACATGTTTATAACGCGAACATACATTTGCTATTAGCAGTTTTTTATCTGAACTGAAGCTTATGCAGCAATCTCTTTTTTTCTTGTCAGAATTCATTTTCTTTAATTTACTTTGTCCAAACAGATCAAAAGAAATTTCAAATAATGAAAATGACGTTTACTTTCAAATATTATTAAAAACTGTCAAATTCTCCATTGTTACCTAAGCCAACAAACAAAAACTGCCTTGTTGCCAAGTATATTCCTTGATTAACTAAACACTCTATTATTTATCACGGTGCAACACTTTTAAAAATTAGCATCTGATTAAAGATAAATCAGTGATTAATTTATCATTGTTTACAGCCACAAATGGCACAACTGACCATTAATCTTCTTTGACAATAAAGGATAAGGTAAAGTAGTTAATGTAAAACAGGAAAGGCCTTTTACAGTAACTTGAGAATCGTAAATTCAAGCATGTAATATATGCCTTGCAGGTTGTGGGTCATTAAACGATTTTATAATAGGCCGACTTTTTTTCTAATAAAAAGAAAACGAAATACCGCAATATGTAGGTATTATTAGTATGACTCTAAAAATTGGAAATTTGGACACTTTTGGTCTGTTACCTGTACGTATACGGTATTTGACAAAAATAATTTGTCATGGGCGTTGCCCTGATTACGTGAAATAAAAAAAACGTGTCAATTGCGAGTTCGGCTCTCGCATAGAAGGTTCTGTACCACACAATATTGTGAATTTGTTACAGAACGAAAATTCTCACCTATGGCATTGAGATAGTCTAAATAGTATAGTCACTTGCTTATTGCGCTGTAATTCCCCCGTCTGCCGTTGCACGCCTCTCGCCTAAGCTCGTAGCGCTCCTGGCAAAACCAGTCGCGGGTTACACAGGGTAGTTTGTGCACGTGAAATTCGTGTCGCTAAAAGGGAAGTACCGAGTGTGCTAAATGAAATTTAGTTTTTTTTTATAGAGTCTCATCCTTGGTATTGTAGTGTCGATGGGTATAATATTAGTGATCGTAGAGTGAAGATCAATCGTGCAAAGTACAATGACGTTGGTGCCTGCAGAGAGATTGTTGCGACGGCCTCTTTCTCGAACATTGTGTGACTTCATTAAAAACCACTGGCTAGCTGAAAGTTTTCCCTCCGCCGGCACCAACGTCATTGTACTTTACACGATTGATTTTGACTGGAATAATATTTTATTTTCTCCACGCCCTAAGGATCCTGAATTGTAGGACAAAAAAAGTGTGTAACTTTTATATAGTTTACAGTTTTTTACCTATTAGATTTAAAGGTTAACTTTTCACTTGCACCAAGTATATTTTTTAAACAGATTGTCACCTATGACTAGTTGACAAAATATAATATTAATTTCATTTCATTTGCCATTTTCATCAGTTACCTGAGTCTGACCCAGATTTTTGCGTCATGTAATATTGAAATCCGGTCTGAAATGTTAAATACGTAGTTGTAGCTTTACTACTGGTAATATATTCTTAAAAGTGGATGGGTTCGAATGTAGACACCAAAGTACATCCATTTAATTTCCGTGCGCATGTCTAGCATGCTCGGTTTTGCGCGTGGTACGAATTGTGATCTACTGCACAGAAGCCAATATCGAAAAATAAAGCCAAAAAAGTTGGAAAACAAACGTTAAGACGGTAAATACGTAGTTGTAGCTTTACAATTGGAAATATATTCTCAGCAGTGGATGGGTTCGAATGTAGACACCAAAGTACATCCCCTGAAATTATGTGGACATGTCTAGCACGCTCGGTTTGCGTACGAATTTTGATCTACTGCGCAATGTTAAGAAACAAAAATAAATTAAAAAGGGAAAAAAAGCTGAGAAAAAAGTTAAATACTTAGTTGTAGCTTTACAGTTGGAAATATATTCTTAAAAGTTGATGGATTTGAATGTAGGCTATAACATTCAATTTTTGTCACAAAGTTTTATAATATATTTTTATTGCCGAATTATAATATTGATATAAGTAGCGCCACCTTTGGTTCCGGTTTTGAGGTGTACTTCTGATCTAGGTAGTTTCCAACAGAACCACCGGTTTGAGTTTTATGTGTGTGTTCCTAGAGATCGCCGCGACCTTTTTATTTAAACAACGGTATAGGCAACTCATGTTTAAGGTTCTACCTTGCTCGAGTACTGCGCGCGACGGTGTCGTAGGGACATGCGATTAGATCGACGTAGAGGGTGTCGATACTATTTTAGATTTTTGATTTTTGTATAACGGACAATATGTTACGAACTTATAAGCGGGACGGGGCGCGATATGTTTCTTTTGTAGCTAGTTTTGACACCTGACCGTTTGACGTGTTAAGGGGTTAGTTTTCGTCGCTGTCGATACTTGACGGTATCGACTAGCGTTGTTCGTATAGAGACTATTATGCACCGCTCTATAGCGTGATGACGAGGGAAAAAATTAATGAATTTTGGGATCGTTGGGGTACTGAAAATTGCGATCATTTCCACCTTGCTGCTGGCTGAAGTCGGTGGGGGTGCAACCCTTTCAGCCCTGCTGGGCTCATAAGGATTTGGGGTTGTGACCCCGGATTTTTCCTCCGGGATTTGTTTGGCAATTGGTGCCGTTTGGTTGTTTGATACCGTTTTTGTTTGGCTTTGAATGCCGTTACCTTATTCCGGAAGAATCACATGTTTAATGGATCTACGCCGTAGATGTTAGCAGACACACGTGTAGACCCGACACAGAATCGACAGGTAAGCCCTTTTGGCCACTCTTACACCCTTAAAAACACCGAATTCCGCGTTCAAACTGCTATTTTAATTAATTTTCGTTCATATTATTTTGATTAATTTTTTTAAGACATCCGCGTTTTTAATCAGTTTCTTTATAGTTAAACATTTTCTTCTAATACAAGTAGATCGCTATATTTCGTGGCAATTAATTAATTACGTACAGATGGTTTTTTTATTATTATTAAGAATTCGATGGGTTGATATTCGTCCTTCACGAAGGTCAAATTCTTGGCAGTCTTTTTTAATACGGGTTTTTTTTGTCAGCTATCTTAGATCGATTTACTGCATTCTTTTCGTAAAGTTGGTTCAAACTGTATAGGGTGACCCAAGGTTAAAATTTTAATTTGTTATTTTGCAAGCAAGACTGTAGTGAAGTTTCTTGGGTTACGCTTACAGATACCTACTGTATGGTTAATTTATATTCATAAATATAAAGCTGCGTTATTATTTTGATGTATACGTTTAGTAATAGTAATACGGAAATTTTCTTTCTTTCTTTTGATGGTTTGTATGTGACTTTCTAAATTTTATAACATTGTATTTTGCGGCTATAACTTTTCTTTGGTGTAATTTAAGCGATTACCTAACTATTTTGGTTATTTTGTTACCAGTGTATAATTTAATTGTTTAATATTTTTGTATCTGCATTACTTATTTAAATATAATTAGTTCATAATGAATAATTTTCTGTGCACAGTAGCGTACAATGGCTACGCTTATGTAAATTTTATCTTAACTTGTTTTTGGCAACTAATTGGCTTCGATAATGCCTGTTTATTTTTTTTTTTAACCTGATGTCTCTGTTTAATTTAAAATATTTTCTTTCGTTTTATTTTCTCGATATAAATTAATAATTGCTTAAGGCCTTCCGCCAGTAACAGTTTTTTTGTTATTTAAATTTAAAATGTTCGAAATTATATTTGCATAGTACCTGAATTTTACCTTGCCTTGATGCATACCTTTTGTTTTATCAGGGTGTTTTTGCTGGGAGACCGCACAACTCTCTTTATTGTTGGTGGAGATACCAATCCCTTTACTTTTGGGGGACAAATCTTTCTTTTTGGTGGAGATGCCAACTTTCCTTCCTTTTACTGGGAGATATCTCCAGGCTCTTTCCTCTTACTGGGGGACACCCAATCGCCATGCCTAGGCCGTCATAGCCTTGGGCCTGGACACCTTCAGTTGAGGAAAACTTCTTCAGGCAACTTCTTTTATTTATTATTAATTTTGTTTGGTAACCTTAATATATATTTAATGTCAATATTCATAAAAACTTTTGGTTTGCACCTAACGTCGAATCGATTCGAATCTTCATATTTTTACTTTAAGTCCCCCCTCAGGGTTTGATTTTCGAGTTAAATAAATGTAGAAATGACCTAATATTTTTTTTTTGGTAAATAAATTGTAAATTTGTTTTAAAGGTAGTGTTTTATTTGCCTCACCAGACAGCGCAGTTTCTTGGAATTTTTAGTTTTTTTTTCTGGATAATATGGTAACTTTATGTGAGTGAGTGAGCTGAAAGCGAGGTCCCAATACCATCTTGGAGGGTTTCTGTTTTTAACCCGGCATTAAAGACAGTGGCGCCCTTATTAAACCCCCCATCTCTCCGGCATTGGAGCTAGGGCATTTTTTTGGCACGCATGCGCAAGCCTCTCGCATTCAACTCAACTCTTTACGTGAGTTAATTTTGTAAATTCTCAATATTGTTTTTTTTTAATTTTTACCGAACTTTGAATTTCTATTTATGAAGGGTAAGTAGAAGTAAAATTCTTCTTCTGTGCGGAAAAGAGCGTGGCAAATTTTGGCGCCCAACGTCTGGGGCTTATAAACATAAAAAAAAACTGCGTCTGGTGAGATCAGATAATAACACTTTTGCGCGACTTTACTAAATTTGTTTTGAATTTTTTTTTATTTATTATTGATATTTGCGCTTTTGATATTTTGCCTTACCTTTGATGAGATTGTTGCCGGTGATGTGATACTTTTTTTTTCTACCTTTCTAGTGTATTGTTTTAGCCGTCAGAACTTCGCTGTTCTGATAGGTCTATTGTTGTGTAATATTATTTTTTGCGTCCTATCTATTATGGTGTTTTAACCGTCAGAACTTCGCTGTTCTGAAGGGTTTATATTTTTTTTTTATTAGGCAAAGTTATATGGTAAAACTTGCCTACGATTTTGATGTGCATATTATTTGCGGTTTGAAGCGTCAAGCGCAATCAGTGTTGCTATATTATTGATTTTGTTTTGTGAGTAGAATTTGACTCGGAGTAAGTCACTATGGATTACAGTATGAGAGTTCAGATAATAATTAGTTGTAAACTTTATATTTTCCTTATTTACCTTTATCGCTTTTCTCATTAGTTTTTTTTATGCTCTGCAGTGGCGGGCGTGATGATGTCTGGATCCATCTTGGTTTAAAACTCGATGTATTTGGACACTGTCGCTTAGAATTGTGCTGCACTGGCGAACTAGTGGAGGTAGGAGTCCTCCGAAAGCCGTGGCAAGCTAGGCCTTCAGTCAACTTGCTGCTATTGCGCGTAGTAAGTCTGCCTTCAGCATTTTTATTACTTTTACTTGCTATCATCGCTTTACGTCTTTTCTTATGGTATCATCTATCTTTACCTTATATAAATTTCTTTAACTTTTGTGGCTTCAGTAACATTAACTTAGAGTTTTTTCTTTTGGCGGTGTCTTGCAGACACCCATCTTGGCGCGAGACAGGATGGGAGTAGACACGACGCATGGTCATTAGTTTTTTTTTCTCTTAAGGCGATGATTTAGTTTATTTGTCATTTCAACTACCTGAAATTGCATCAGTTTATTTGAGTCATTTATTCATTAATATTTTTTTTGTAACTTTAAATTTACCTTATCTGAACTTACCTTAAATCTACCTTATCTGAACTTACTTAAAATTACCTTATTTGAATTTACCTTAAATTTACCTATCTTTGAATTTCGTAAAACACTGATTGCAATTGTGCTTGACAACTTGTTTTGGATGATTTAGTTTACCTTAACTTGATTTGTCTTATGACGTTGAGCCATGTCTTGCTGAGTGATTTCGCTATCCTAGCTTGATTTGGTTTAATGTCCTTATTTTGATTTTCTTACCTTACCTTACGTTATCTTGATTATCTTATCTTACGTTGATTTACCTTATCTTGCATTGATTTACCTTATCTTACCTTCGGTTTATTTATTCAGTTAATTTACCTTGATATCTTTAGGTCTTATTTAAGTATTTGACTTGATATTTGCGTGTCCTGAACTTGTTTTTGTCAGACAGTTTGGGAAATTACTTTATTATGCCTTTGGGCTGAGTTTTTTTTATTTCTTTTCTTTACTGTAATAGTAAAAGTTTTCGACCAAATTATTTTTTTTTATGTTCTCATGTATATATTTTGATAGTAGCGATCCACTTGTACCTTTTTAATTTTTTTTTTCTTAACTAATTTTTTTTTTGAGTTCTTATCGTCGGTCAATTTTCTCAAGAAAGTTTCCCTCCTTCCGTAGAAGAGGGGGAGTTTATAACATTCAATTTTTGTCACAAAGTTTTATAATATATTTTTATTGCCGAATTATAATATTGATATAAGTAGCGCCACCTTTGGTTCCGGTTTTGAGGTGTACTTCTGATCTAGGTAGTTTCCAACAGAACCACCGGTTTGAGTTTTATGTGTGTGTTCCTAGAGATCGCCGCGACCTTTTTATTTAAACAACGGTATAGGCAACTCATGTTTAAGGTTCTACCTTGCTCGAGTACTGCGCGCGACGGTGTCGTAGGGACATGCGATTAGATCGACGTAGAGGGTGTCGATACTATTTTAGATGTTTGATTTTTGTATAACGGACAATATGTTACGAACTTATAAGCGGGACGGGGCGCGATATGTTTCTTTTGTAGCTAGTTTTGACACCTGACCGTTTGACGTGTTAAGGGGTTAGTTTTCGTCGCTGTCGATACTTGACTGTATCGACTAGCGTTGTTCGTATAGATACTATTATGCACCGCTCTATAGCGTGATGACGAGGGAAAAAATGAATGAATTTTGGGATCGTTGGGGTACTGAAAATTGCGATCATTTCCACCTTGCTGCTGGCTGAAGTCGGTGGGGGTGCAACCCTTTCAGCCCTGCTGGGCTCATAAGGATTTGGGGTTGTGACCCCGAATTTTTCCTCCGGGTTTTGTTTGGCAATTGGTGCCGTTTGGTTGTTTGATACCGTTTTTGTTTGGCTTTGAATGCCGTTACCTTATTCCGGAAGAATCACATGTTTAATGGATCTACGCCGTAGATGTTAGCAGACACACGTGTAGACCCGACACAGAATCGACAGGTAAGCCCTTTTGGCCACTCTTACACCCTTAAAAACACCGAATTCCGCGTTCAAACTACTATTTTAATTAATTTTTGTTCATATCTTTTGATTAATTTTTTTAAGACATCCGCGTTTTTAATCAGTTTCTTTATAGTTAAACATTTTCTTCTAATACAAGTAGATCGCTATATTTCGTGGCAATTAATTAATTACGTACAGATGGGTTTTTTTTTATTATTATTAAGAATTCGATGGGTTGATATTCGTCCTTCACGAAGGTCAAATTCTTGGCAGTCTTTTTTAATACGGTTTTTTTTTGTCAGCTATCTTAGATCGATTTACTGCATTCTTTTCGTAAAGTTGGTTCAAACTGTATAGGGTGACCCAAGGTTAAAATTTTAATTTGTTATTTTGCAAGCAAGACTGTAGTGAAGTTTCTTGGGTTACGCTTACAGATACCTACTGTATGGTTAATTTATATTCATAAATATAAAGCTGCGTTATTATATTTTGATGTATACGTTTAGTAATAGTAATACGGAAATTTTCTTTCCTTCTTTTGATGGTTTGTATGTAACTTTCTAAATTTTATAACATTGTATTTTGCGGCTATAACTTTTCTTTGGTGTAATTTAAGCGATTACCTAACTATTTTGGTTATTTTGTTACCAGTGTATAATTTAATTGTTTAAAATTTTTGTATCTGCATTACTTATGTAAATATAATTAGTTCATAATGAATAATTTTCTGTGCACAGTAGCGTACAATGGCTACGCTTATGTAAATTTTATCTTAACTGGTTTTTGGCAACTAATTGGCTTCGATAATGCCTGTTTATTTTTTTTTTGAACTTGATGTCTCTGTTTAATTTAAAATATTTTCTTTCGTTTAATTTTCTCGATATAAATTAATAATTGCTTAAGGCCTTCCGCCAGTAACAGTTTTTTTGTTATTTAAATTTAAAATGTTCGAAATTATATTTGCATAGTACCTGAATTTTACCTTGCCTTGATGCATACCTTTTGTTTTATCAGGGTATTTTTGCTGGGAGACCGCACAACTCTCTTTATTGTTGGTGGAGATACCAATCTCTTTACTTTTGGGGGACAAATCTTTCTTTTTGGTGGAGATGCCAACTTTCCTTCCTTTTACTGGGAGACATCTCCAGGCTCTTTCCTCTTACTGGTGGACACCCAATCGCCATGCCTAGGCCATCATAGCCTTGGGCCTGGACACCTTCAGTTGAGGAAAACTTCTTCAGGCAACGTCTTTTTATTTATTATTAATTTTGTTTGGTAACCTTAATATATATTTAATGTCAATATTCATAAAATCTTTTGGTTTGCGCCTAACGTCGAATCGATTCGAATCTTCATATTTTTACTTTAAGTCCCCCCTCAGGGTTTGATTTTCAAGTTAAATAAATGTAGAAATGACCTAATATTTTTTTTTTGGTAAATAAATTGTAAATTTGTTTTAAAGGTAGTGTTTTATTTGCCTCACCAGACAGCGCAGTTTCTTGGAATTTTTAGTTTTTTTTTCTGGATAATATGGTAACTTTATGTGAGTGAGTGAGCTGAAAGCGAGGTCCCAATACCATCTTGGAGGGTTTCTGTTTTTAACCCGGCATTAAAGACAGTGGCGCCCTTATTAAACCCCCCCTCTCTCCGGCATTGGAGCTAGGGCATTTTTTTGGCACGCATGCGCAAGCCTCTCGCATTCAACTCAACTCTTTACGTGAGTTAATTTTGTAAATTCTCAATATTGTTTTTTTTTTAATTTTTACCGAACTTTGAATTTCTATTTATGAAGGGTAAGTAGAAGTAAAATTCTTCTTCTGTGCGGAAAAGAGCGTGGCAAGGCTCCAAGGTGCATTCCCTGAAATTTCGTGCGCATGTCTAACACGCTCCGTTTGCGCGTGGTACGCATTTTGGTCTACTGCGCAGATGTAAAACAAAGCAAAATAAAGAAGTCGAAAACAAAAGTTGAGAAAACAGTTCCCCACAAAAACAAAACAAAAATGTGCGCGCGCACATGTATTGCGCTGATACTGCCTGGCACCACAGGCCGACTACAGGTTGTCGATTTATGCTCGCCCGGACGGTAAAATTGTGTGCCATTTTGACCTTTTCAATGTATGTTGCTAGACTACTGAATACAAAAATTACGGCACGCCGCGCGCCGTACGGAACAATATATAAACGAGTCGAACTCGCACTTGACCAGTTTTTTTTATTTGATATAATCACGGCTTTTTTATTTGATATAATCCCGGCAACGCCCAGGAATTAAATTATTTTTGTCAAATATCGTATAAGTACGTACTTAATTTTCGGCATTGACGCCTCTGCTAACAGACCCAGCTGGCCAAGTCTACTCATTACTTTGCAGACAGAACTTAAATTATACCGTTGAAACAACCTATATTTTTAAACATTTTACAGGTACATTTGTATTACAAAGACAGAAATTACTGACTTAAAGTATAAATTAGAAAAAAATTATAATATATTGTTATTAAATATTATAGTTATAGTATGTAAATGCATCATATTATGTACATAACATACACATGCATAGAGATATACTTATCACCACTCATTTTCTTTTAAATGTCGAAACGTTATAAAGAAACACTTTAACCTTGCATAACAAAAAAAATCACTTGCAGATCACGCAAATCTTTTAGCGAGAAATAAAATGACAAGATACGTAGTCAACCAGTGCAAGTGCAGCTGTAACCAAGTACAGCAACGCTAAAACTTAAAACACCTTTAAAAATTTTATTATTATTTTGTGTTTTAATTAATACGTATTAATAAAAAATGTACGTATTTAGTAAAAAAGATTGTTCTTTTTTTTGGAACCGAGGAGGTTAAGGCAGAAAGCAGTTAATGTACGGCACAATTCGGATTAAATATCATAAAACAGTAAGATTAGAGAAGATCTGCAAGTCAACTTTCAGATGCAAGATGCAAGTATTTTACTACATTGCTTATTTAGCTTATTAAGAATTACTATGGTAACATCTAACCTTCTGCTATCTGCAAGTTCACTTAAGTGGGTTTCTGTAATCGCACCAAGTCAATTTCTTGTTCCGTCGATTCTCACAGTCGCTGATTTATGAACTCATAGAACTCCTTAGGTTAACCCGCCACTGCTGGCGTGTTAACACCATCTATTAAAAAGCGTTCGCACTATTGCGTCGCTACTAGCTGCTGGCGCCTTCTATCAGTGTTCGCAGTTACTTGCTACAAATCGATTTGGCCAGTGTCGTTATATCGCCATCTACCAGTGATACTTACAAGCCAAATACGCGTTTCCGCGCCATCTACTATAGATCACACAAAGCTCATTTATTAGGGGGTCTACGACGTTGTCCTCTGGTGAATTATCTAGGTGTACATATATCGTTGGTATAAGAAAATTAAGCCACTTAATTCACCAAGATCGATTATTGATTTGAAATTATTCTTGCATGCGATTTGTTTGTTTTTAAGTGAATTTTTGTATTAAAACGTGTTATAAAAACGAATTTAATTGTGTTACGGCAAATTTTCAAATTACTGATGGAAAGCATCAATTAATTTATTCGCATTATGCCATTGACGTCATCGGTTAAGGTAATTGATTTTAGATAAGCAAGATCTTTTTTCTACTCCCGTACTAATATTCAAATTAAATGTCTCCGATATGTTTTATAATAATGTTCACTATGATACAAATTTTCATTATGAAACCGCGTTATTAACCAATTTGAAACCCAACATTTTTAATCAAGTGTCCTCTTTTAAATACAAATGATCTGACTTTGACAGTTATTTTATTAAATTTGCGTTTGATTAAAACTCTTAAGAATATTTCAATTAGAAATTATGTCAGACTGTGGTATTAGTGATAGTGAAGAATTTAATTCGTTTAACTAATGCTAAATTAAATAAATGTTGTTCAGCTTAATATTTATTAATAAATGGTCGTAGAAAAACAGTGTATGCAACTGTCATTTAATGGTCATTAATACACTCGCATTCGTAACGACAATCGTCAAGGCTCGTGTCGTTACATTATGCTCGTGTATTAATAGCCATCATTACATAATCGATGCATAATATACCATTTTCGGTTTTGCTTCTGTTAATAACCTCACACTCTGACAGCTGACTTTTCTCACTACGCATCTATCGAAATCATCAGTCTTTAAGTGTGATGAATACGATGAGCAATCTGATGAAAATAGGATGAATTTAAAAACGCTAAAATTAATTTTAGCTAACTTTCATCAGTAACTTACAAACGGTTTGATGGAAATGTGATTAATGCGCTTAAGATATCGATGAATTTAAACACATGTGTGAGAATGTAAAACGACTGGATTTTGTACTATAAATTTATTTTTGAACTCGTTTGACAAGTTTATAAAGAAAGGAAAATAATAGAACTTAATTCAACTTACGTTCCAAGAAAAAAAATATTTAGAACACAAGCAGAGCTGAATATATGCGGGGGACTACTACACCGTATCCATTTAATTTTGAGAATGATGACAGAAACCCATTTTACAACGGAGAGATCAATTATGTCTCTCTCTGACGTTCTTTCTCTATCATTTTGTTCTCTCTCGTCCTCTTTCTCTCTCATACTCGTAAAATTTTTACAGCTGATAGAAAGTATGGTTATGTGAAAGATTAACACATATGTCTATTACTACTATATTGTTAGCATCCAATCTACCCCTTGTTAAAATTTGAAGCAAAGATAAATCTTTTGTTTTGTACCACGTGATGTTCAGCCCTTTTGACGGACTGTCACTTGCTGTCACTGTCAGTTCAGATTCAGACATAGTTCTGACAGAGAAGAATATTTTTCTCTGGTTCTGACAGCGGTTTAAAACGTGAGCTTCTTGTCGGTTACCTTTTCGTCTTTTTACCTTTTAAAAGTAAAAATAAATGTGTTTTTATTTGTGAAAAGTGGATTAAAAGTTAATTATTATCCTATTTACGATATTGACATAGCTAATGTACCGATAATGCCAGTTTTAAGATATTCTTCACAAGAATGTAAACTGAAGAGTGAATACATCATTTTTAATTTGAGATTTTGGGGCAAAACGGGTAAGAACATTATATTTAGAATCAAAATCTTCTTTAATAATTAATTACCTACCTGGCTTGTCAGATTCAAATTTGGACTTTTAAATATGACAGGCGTGAGCGGCCATGTTATCATCTTTGGTGTTTTGATTGGCGGACGGTACGTAGTATTGAGTTCACTTGTTTGGCAAATCACGTAGTGATTTATGAGGGATGTTCAGGACGTCACGTGACTTTTTACATGTGGTTTCCAAAGGCTACGTCTTTGCTTCAACATTTTTTCGTCGTTCACTATATAGTTAGTAATAGATATATGGATTAACATGACATATTATTTGAAGCCTGTTCCATGATATAAGTTGTTTTTGCAGTGTAAAAATATACTTAAAAAGTTTATAAAAAGTATTAGCAGCTTAAATTCCTGTTTTCTATGAATCTGGGACTGACTAACAATTATTGAACAATTACGCAAGGTACCTACATATTTGTTCTCCTTTACATTACTTGGACCGGGCGTTATGGGAATGAGTAACAGGAACACCGACCCGATATAAAGATGAGAATAGTGGGCATTGCAGAAGATTTCTTTAGTTATTGAGACCTCCCGTTCCGGGACGGTCTCTATAATTTCCGCGAATTCGTATGGGATCGATTACAGGTCGCAAATCTTAATTAAATCGATTTAAATTTTCGGAGGTTGTAGAGGACTGGGAGCTTCAGAATCCTATTGAAACTGGCGGTACTCGGAAAATGGGAAGTAATTCTATTGATTTTTTTTTGTCGAAAAAGCCACTTGTAGACCCATTTTGAGTTCTACATTTCTCGAAAACGGAACGTCGGTCGGACAGAAAAACGGTTTGACACTTCAACTTTAGAATCTCAAATACTTTCATTTTGCAATCATTTACCTATACCTAAAACGAATGCAAATTGGAAAAATTTGGGAAAAATTGGAAACTACGATTTTTGATGCAAATTTTTGACGGTTTTTAATTTTTTTCGCGGTCAAAATGGATCCAAATCAAAATCCCATATACCTGGTCGGAAAGAGCTCATCGAAATACGTGGAATCCCAGCAAATCGTATATATTTGCATTTCTAGGTGTAGGGTAGGTTTCTAGTTTGTGCAGGTTTGTTGAAACTGGGAGGTGTATTTTTTGTCAATTTCAGGTGGAAGCGTTATGTAGGGATCTTATATATAACCTTGTTATAACACCAGCGGTGTCTCTTTATTAGTTACTTAAAAATTGAAATTTTTTATAATTCACTTTTTGCAGGGCTTGGCCCCATCGAATGGGGTAAACCCCCACAGTGCGGGGCTTTTCCCCAATGGTGAGTCAAGTGGGCACGTAAATAAAGAACACAATGAAAACACTCTTGTTAACATTTATTGGTATTCTATGCTCAGGGAAACAGAGAAAAAAATTTGTTTTTGCTTAAAAAACGCAAAATTAGGCAGGTAAGTAAGTGCTAAAAGAGAAAAAAAAAACCAAAAACAAGTAGAAATGCAGTGAAAGTAAAAGTATGTCCATTAATCCAAATGTCCAAATTATTTTGATAATCTTAAAACAATATCTTCATCGGGAATGAAAGTCTCTTCATTCGTTTCCGAATACTTGTAAGCATTTTGTAATCGCTTGTAGAATACTCCTTGATAACCTCCTTGGCATTTAGAAATAATCTTAGCTACGAAGTGCCGGAAAGAATTTTTTGTTTTACCCCGAAATTTAACTACAGCATAATTATTTGGCAGCATCAATCCAGAGGTCTGCTGTGAGTTCTCAATCTCTTCCTCTTGAGCGTTTTCCTCATTATCAAATTCAAAATCAGAGCTACTGTCACGAATAGAAAAATCTGTGTCGGTGTCTGAAGAGTACAGTTCTTTGAAACTTTTCTTCCTCTATTTTGGGTTGGCGGCAGGGAAGAGTTGTTTAGTTACATTTTCTTTTGTGCCTTTTTTTCTTTCTATAGAACGTTTTTCCTTCTCAGTGGCTTGTTTTTCTTTTTCGGCTATTTCTTTTTCCATACGTTCTTTATTAGGTGTTGACGTAACCAACTCAGACTTTAACCCTTTTCCTTTGCGTTTCCTCTTTATTTTTATTTTAGGAAGGGGGATTATATCTCTGGGAGTTGTTGCAATTGGAGACCTCGGTCTTCGTGGACTGTCAGAAGATAAAAAAATAGCCTGAGTGAGATGAGCATCTTTTTTCGAAGGTGTTTTAATAGCATGATGAGTGCAACCTTGTTGCAAATCCTCCTCTATTGCAACAGCAGGTGAAACTAAAGTTGACGGTGGATCATTATGAATTTCCTCAGAAACATCTGGCACGACATCTCCTAGCTCATTAGCATCATCATTAAATATTACTGTTCGATCATCATCGTCTAGCTCTTCTTATTGTTCCTAGTCTGTCACCTCTGATGGCGTCTGAGAAGGTATCTGGCGTCTGAGAAGGTATTCGCATTAAAGGGATAAATCCCAGTAGCTTTGAAAGCTTGAACTGCATTTTCAAACATTGCTCGCTTTTTCAAACGCTACTTTGAATGACTCGGCAACATTATAAACGCTGAAGGTTTCTCCTGGATGAGAAACATCCCACGAATCCACAGCCACATCGTAATAAGCTTTGATTGGTCGGAAAACACAACGATCGAGAGGTTGCATTTTATGACTGCTGTGAGGTGGCAAGGTAAGCAGGTGGATGTGGTTTGATTTTGCAAAAGTAACTGCCTCCAGGCTGGTGTGGGAAACATGGTTATCAAGTATTAGCAAAATCGGGTTGCTCTCACTTGGTTTTGCATATTTTTGGAAGCGTTTTAGCCACTTAATGAAGGTAGGGGTGTTCATATAGCCCTTGTCGGTTACAGCCATGTCGCATCCTAGTGGGCCCCTTTTAATTAGAAGCCGATTTTCTCTTTTTCGTGCGTAGATGAAGAAAGGGGATACAAAATAGCCTATAGGACTCACCGCGCACACAGCGGTTACTGTCTGGCCTTGTTCCGCTGCAACTGCCTTGGCGACTTCCTTTTCCCCTTGGGAGCTACATGTTTTGGAAGTATATTCGGGACCGTTTGTACCCCTGTTTCGTCCATATTAAAAATTTGGCTGGGAGTAAAGCTGTACTTCTTCATTACGCCCTCCAAGTTGCCAAAATATTGAGAAAGTTATACCTTGTTGAACCCCATTGTTCGAACAACGCTCGTCTTCCGAGGAACACGCAGAGATAGCTTGTTTCTTTTCATGAAGGCACGAGTAAATTCCCTCCCAGCGACTTGCGTTTCAGCCGAAAATTGATGGGGAAGGTTGTTTTCCTCAGCATATTTAAATAGAAGAAATCGCAAGGATTTTATCGTAAGGCCGAAAAATCGCTTGTCAAGGTCGATACAGTGTCTTACCAACTCCGCTTCCTGATCTGACGAGAAGGTCGCTCGGAATCGTCCGAGTTTGTTCCCTCCTCCTTTTTTAAGTCGGTCCCTCAGTGTCGACTCGTGAAACCCGACTTCTTTGGCCGCTTGACGGATGGAAACGCCTCTGGTGATCAGCGCACGTGCCGCAGTAAGTTGATCTTCCGACATTGGCACGTACTGAGTTTTTCTTTTGTAATTCCTAAAACAGAAATATAATTTAAAATATCCACGATATATTTTGTAAACAAAGAGGAGCAAAGCCCCGCACCGTGGGGCAAGTCCCCGCATGCGGGTCTTTGCCTCTAGAAGGTTGCGGGGTTTTACCCCATTCCATGTTGCTTAAAGCCACTCGTTCTTACGACTAATGTAAACAAAGTCAAGCAAAATTGAAGCACACATCGAAATTGCAAAAAATATATTTACCTCATTTTCTCGGCTCACCAATGGTCTATCGCCATAAATTTTCATGTCACACTACACGTTATTAAGTTCGATCTGCCGCCTAGCGGCCGACTCCGGGTTCGTTCCCGGACTATTCAAAAAGCCGATGCGTGGCTTTGCCCCGTGCGGGGCTTTGCCCCCACCTACCCTACGTATTTATATGTTTGTATACAGGTGGTCCAAAGTCTTGGTTTGGGCAAATACTCCTATTAGTACCAAGATAAACTTAATTAAGTCGGATTTCAAGCAAATCGAATATGTTTGTATTAATATGTGTTTATATTTGTATGTGTGTATACAGGATGTCCGAAAAGTTTTAGTATGGGCAAATAATTCTATTAGTAATAAGATCAACTTAATTGAGTCGGATTTTAAGTAAATCGGATATATTTCTATTTCTAAGTGTGGGTGTTTATATGTATGTATGTATGTATACAGGGTGTCCAAAGAGTCCTGGTATGGACAAATATTCATATTAGTACCTAGATAAACTTAATTAAGTCGAATTTCTACGCATACTAGTTGAGAAAGTAGTGAAAATTGCGCCCTAGAAACGTTTGGTTTGAGTTTAAAGCTGAAGTCACAGTGCCATTACAAAGTGTATCTATCCTTCTGGACCTAAGACTCAACATTTACAATTAAAAATTGTGAAACTATGTTACTTGGTATATTCGATTAAACAACTTTTATCGCATCTTTAACTTACACAAACATCACTGTTCGCAGGTAGGCTGTATTATAGATCCATTTTCATTATATATCGGAGAATAGGGAATATTTTTTAACCTTATTATAAATTGTTTATCTTAATAAAATTATTTACTCATTTTTGCAAGTTTTTCTTTATTTATTTAAATACTTTTCCTCCGATCTTTTTGTTGCAAATTATTGGTTAGAGGGAGTATTGTTACTTGGGCAGGAAGCAATTTTAAGTAGTATAAAATAAGAAGGTTAATGTGACTATGCTGACACTGTTTTTGCTTAGTAAAAACAAAGGTCTTTTGCTATAAAATCATAAAACTTACGTAAGTATTTTGTCAGGTTAGAAATTTATTTTTTATGACAATTAAACTGTCACAGTAGGCAACCAGGAATACTTGCACAAACAAGGCCACCTGTGATAAAATGTTTGATTATTCTTTTTATTGGCAACAACATCGTTTTTATTCGTCTTTTACTAATGCCCCTTTTGCTAACAAGGATAAAAACATATCGGATTCCGTTGGGATTTCATCGGGAAAAAAAGAATTTTGCGATGACTAATCTTTCGAAGTACATATATAACCAGCACTACTTCCACAAGCAAAGAATATACGATAAAAATTTTAACAAATTCTTTTTTTATATGTTTTGGTGTAAACTGTCCATGGATCTGACCAATAGGGTGAATTCTTGTTCAGTTGTTTTTTCTGTCATTCTCACATAAAATTGGATACAATATAGGAATATAGCCTTCCTCCTCCAAAGGCCCATTGATCATGTGGATGTACTAGTACTTGTTATTTTTTTTATGATATTGACAGTATTTTTTTTTAAATGATTATAAATAGACTAGCTTTCCCCCGCGACTTCATCCGCGGTATAATAATTTTACTCCACTTCAAACTTTGAACCCCTATTTCACCCCCTTAGGGGTTGATTTAATAAAAACTGCAAAACACGTGTTTAAACATTAACGTTCAGATTCGCTAAGAAGGTTTAAGATTTAGTATTGGTTTAAATTAAGATCTTCTAGTTTATCAGTTATGTTTTGATGGGTTTTTGTCCAGTCGTTGTTAATAAGTCGTCATTAAAAACTTATGAATTATTCTGATATTTCAGCGATTTGCTTGGTTTTAAAATGATATTCCTCTCGGAACGGGTTGCTAGAATGAATTTAGTTCTATTATTGTCGAAAATACGTACTAAAATTTAAATTTTCTTTATTTTGCGAAAAACCTCACCCAATCAAACAAATCCATAGTATAAAACTCAGTTGTCTTATTCTTACATTTGTCAGTTTAAGACTTTTGGTAGCCAAATTAGGTCGCGTTGGAGAATTTGGCCGATATTTTTTGGAGTATTTCTATGAAGTTTCGACTTAATAGAACGATTTAATATTTTTTCTCCTTACTCAGTTTGAACACCTATTTCCTTGGGGGTTGAATTTTGAAAAACCATTCCTTAGTTGATGCTTACGTTTGATAAGAAACCTATGTGCAAATTTTCAAGTTTAAAGACCAAGCGGTGTGGGATGTGCGTTGATATGTCAGTCAATCAGTCGGTGAGTTTCTTCTTTTATATACAGGGTGTCCCACGACGAACTGCCGCGATCGATTATGGAAAAAGTATAAATAGCAAAGATCTGAAAATTTGGCAACATACTAATGTCAATGGGGGCAATTCGGCTAAAATATTTTCAAAATGGTGGCACTTCCGGTTGTACCGGAAGTAGATATCAACTTGCTTATTTTAAATGGAACACCCTATATATTATTTCATTTTCGGATTTTACGTAAAAGTCTAGTCGCATTTCATGTATAATCTCCTATACCTAACTCTAACCGTTTTTGACATATTTAAAATTTTATGCCAAAAATGACGTTTGCAGGCCGAAAAATAATTATCGATTTTTCCTACATGAACGCCTTTATGATTTAATTCGGGTTGGTTTCCTTGTGGAAGGGGATCTACTTTAGTAGACTGTGTTGATAATTTGGTAATAAATAAGTACAGGGTGATCAAAAACTAACATTAAAAATGAAATTGAAAAAATCGTTAAAAGTCATTTTTTTCAAATGGAAGCCCCCTATTTTTATAATTTTACCCTACTCAGCATTAAAAATAAGGGTAACTTTCTATAAGGTTGTCTATTCCGAAAATCGATAGTTTTAGAAAAAATGGCAGTTTAACATTTTTCTGTTGTAAAAATCATATACGGTTTTCAACTTTTGTTATTAGTTGGCCATGACCGCGAGGCGCGGCCAAAAAAAAACACTCGAGCACTACAGAAATGTCATTATTTCTTGCCATTTGACAATTATATGATAATAATCATGCCAGGGCGATTAAATTATACAAACGAAGATAATTTAAATTTGTTTATTATCTATGGGGAAATGTAACAAAGTTTTATCAAGAACATGCGAGACATTTGCTGGCAGATATCCCGATAAACAGAAACCGTCACGGAACAGTGTTAAACGATTAATGGAAAATTTCTAAAATTCAGGGAAACAACTTATTTTAATAAATGTTCAAAATTTCCACCATGAGCTTCCAAACATTTGTCGCATCTCCGAGTTAATTCGTCATGGGTGGCCGCTCTAATTGAATCTGGAGATAAACTTTCGAACGCGTCCCTTACCCTTGCCATACAGTCCTCCATTGTTGTAACTGGATTAAGATAAACGATGTTTTTTATCGTTCCCCGTATAAAATAGTCTAAGACAGTCAAATCAGGAGAACGAGGAGGCCACAGGTTGGCAATTCACTTGTCATAAAATGTTAAATGTAAGAAGTTGGTAACTGGAACGGTTCTGTGTGGTGGGGCGCCATCGTGTTGGTAAAAAAGTTGCCTGTGTTCCGCTAGAGGTAAATTGCTTAAATATTGATTGTCTAAGTCTTCTAGAATATTTAAGTATCTTTCTCCTACAAAAGTTAATACATAATTTAAAATGGGGAGATAATTTGCTTTGTAATGACTTACCATCTAAGTTTTCTTCATAAAAATGTAGTTTTACTATTCCATCATTCCTTACAGCACAAAATACGTTAAATTTCCAGGTTTCTTGATAATTTCGCGATCTTACTGCGTGAGGATTTGAATCACTCCAAAAATGGGAATTATGTCTGTTAAAAAGGCCATTTTTCGTAAATTTTGCTTCATCAGTCCAAATTATGTTGTCCAAAAATCTAGCGTCGTCTTGTATCATCGTTAAAAGAAATTCACAAATCTGCACTCTTTTCGGCAAATCAGTATCTTTCAGGTGTTGAACCAAAGATATTAAATAAGGGTGGAAGTTGTGTTTCAACAGAATTCTATGGATTGAGCTCTTTGAAATTCCTGTTTGTAGAGCCACTTGTCTTAATGATGTCATAGGATATGCCGCAAAATATCCCAAAATTGCAATTTCGACATTTTCATCATTGAGAATGGGTTTTCTTTTATGCATTTTTGCCTTAACAGTGCCAAAATTTTTGAATTTTTCCATTATTCATTTAACACTGTTCCGTGACGGTTTCTGTTTATCTGGATATCTGTCAGCAAATGTCTCGCATGTTCTTGATAAAACTTTGTTACATTCCCCATAGATAATAAACAAATTTAAATAATCTTCGTTTGTATAATTTAATCGCCCTGGCATGATTATTATCAATAATTGTCAAATGACAAGAAATAATGACATTATATCTGTAGTGCTCGAGTGTTTTTTGGCCACGCCTCGCGGTCATGGCCAACTAATAACAAAACTTGAAAACCGTATATGATTTTTACAGTAGAAAAATGTTAAACTGCCATTTTTTCTAAAACTATCGATTTTCGGAATAGACAACCTTGTAGAAAGTTACCCTTATTTTTAATGCTGAGTAGGGTAAAATTATAAAAATAGGGTGCTTCCATTTGAAAAAAATGACTTTTAACGATTTATTCAATTTCATTTTTAATGTTAGTTTTTGATCACCCTGTATTTATTTATTACCAAATTATGAACACAGTCTACTAAAGTAGATCCCCTTCCACAAGGAAACCAACCCGAATTAAATCATAAAGGCATTCATGTAGGAAAAATCGATAATTATTTTTCGGCCTGCAAACGTCATTTTTGGCATAAAATTTTAAATATGCCAAAAACGGTTAGAGTTAGGTATAGGAGATTATACATGAAATGCGACTAGACTTTTACGTAAAATCCGAAAATGAAATAATATATAGGGTGTTCCATTTAAAATAAGCAAGTTGATATTTACTTCCGGTACAACCGGAAGTGCCACCATTTTGAAAATATTTTAGCCGAATTGCCCCCATTGACGTTAGTATGTTGCCAAATTTTCAAATCTTTGCTATTTATACTTCCTCCATAATCGATCGCGGCAGTTCGTCGTGGGACACCCTGTATAGAGAAGATACATGCAATAAATATTATACTCACTATGGGTAAGGGAAAAAGATAATTAAAATAGAGCGAAGATCAAAATAACTTGTGAAATTGAATTAAAAAAGATACAACTCCATACAAAATATCGAACTATAAAGCATTTATGCATCCAACAAAATCCAAAAATCGCTTTTAGCATACGACGGTATCTACATTTCTGCAAACTTTGCATGGGTCTGCCACTGTCTGTGTTCGGAGTGCTGTTGTGCCTCCCAGTGGGTAATGCTCCCACTCACCCGCTCAGACGCAGTTGACGCGTGCAGCGCGGCACTTTTGGCAAATGCAAATGCGACAATCCAATAATAGCTATTAAAATTAATTTGTAAGAACGGTTAAAAACTAACATTTATTTTTCTGGAAAACTATAAATTTCTTGAACTATTTCTATTGCCTCGATTCGTTCTTCCAGTGTGTAATGTATCTTTATTTAATAGGAGCGAGTAAAAGAAGAATGCAATATTATTATGACTCGACGACGATATTGTCTTCCGTGAAAGTTTTTGTTGAGTCATCGGATTTCTCGTATATTGGATTGCAACAATATGAACCGAATATCGCTAGCCGCCCTGACAAGGAGTAGTCAAACTAACTTGCTAATTGCTCTGTAATGCGAAAATGAACAGCTGGCAATCTGACAGTGAAGCAATCTACACTATAGGTGTTCTTTCTGATTGAAAAAAACTCAACGATTTGGTTCAGTTCATAAGCTTTTTTCTTGTTTTTTTCTGAATTATAAGACCTTCTATTACTTTATGTATTTCCGATTTTTCGGTCTGCAAAAATAAGAGTAATGCATGTTTTTTGCACATTTTGACCATAAATCAAAAAGTATGCGGCTTAAAACAAAAAATAATGGTTTTGGAATGTGTAAACAAAGCCCTTTCCAATGATATCCATAATTAAATTGCAAACTTTGAATCCCCATTTCACCCCCTTAGGGGTTGATGTCTACAAAGTTATAAAACATGTGTTTCTTTTTTAGAGTACTTTCGCGTAATAGAACCGTTTAACAATTTTAATCCATTACAAACTTTGAATCCCCATTTCACCCCCTTAGGGATAGATTTATTAAAAACTGTAAAACACGTGTTAAAATATTTATTTTTTAGAGTACTTTTATAAAGTTTCGAGTCAATAGGACCATCTAGTATTTTTTCTCCATACAAAGTTGGAATCTCTTTTTACCCTTTTAGGGGTTGAATTTTGAGAATTATATGAGAAACCTCTCAGCAAAATTTTAAGTTTCTAGACCCAGCTGTGGGCTCTACATTGATACGCCAGTTAATCAGTCAGTCAGTCAGTTTCTTCTTTTATATATAGAAGATTACAAGTTTTAGTCAGCCTCTCAGAAGCGTGCATACAATATAGGCAAAAAAGCACTGCCTACCCTAGGAACAAACGGTACAAAATTATAATTTATTTTTTAATATATTTAAATTTTTATCCGTGTAACGTCCAGCTTTAGCAGCTACTATTCTATAAATTAATATTATACAGGACCAAAAATTTAATCGTGTATCAATCTCACTCCCACGTAACGCTCTCCTTGCACTTTTAATCGTAAATTAGATCACTGTATAAGCATCCCATAAGACCGCCTTGAAAGCACAGATCTTGCTTCATATTACGCTCGTATGGCACAGGAAAAGCAGAGCTTTTATGCGAGTAGAAGCAAGAGAGGCTGTTGGGTAGAAAGAGATGCAACACATACAGGCGACTCGAAAGGCGAGACCGTCCGTCAGCCATCATCAGCGTTATAACTCCACTGTTGCCAAGGTTGATGCTCTACCGTAATTTTCAGAAATATTCAACTCATTTTGAATTTAAAGGTAAGTTGTCCCTATACTTTTTACAATATAACTAAGATGTTTTAAAAGGGTATACTGTAATGTAAATAATAAGAAATATAAATACTTAAATATTCTCTTATTAAGTTGAAATCGAAGTACAGGGTATCCCATTTTCGGCACTTTTGCGGGGTATCTCCATTATTTTTAAAGATAGAGGGTTGCGCTTGTCGCGACAGTATGCTACTTTTTGATGAAACGAAAGATGGCATAAAAATATTTTTCATGGCTCCCTTCGTTTTTGACATACAGGACGAAATTGATTTTTGTCCATTTTCGGACCCCCTCGCATTTCAGTTATCTTGTAACTTATAAAAAGAGTAAAAGTGGATCCTATTAGAGTTTTCTACGTAGAATCGAGTGGCGTGGTTAGATTTTCATCAGATGTGATATTTTTCGAGATATTAACCAAATAAATGTTTGTTAAATGGAACACCCTGTATATTTCTTAACCATTAAGTTTCCCTTTCGAGAGCTTTTCAAAAATATATACTTAACACTTTATAGTTATTTTTTATTTTTAGCCCTTAAATCGAACTATTTAATTTTAAACTTTAATTTTGCGTAGTTGGCCGTGTTTAACAAGTGGTTTAATGTCAATTCAGGTATTTAGATTTAAAAAAGAAACTGGTTAAATCCTGTATTTTCATTAATTTATTAAAATTGGTATTATTTTTTAAACTACAACACTACTTGTTATCTAGATATATGGAAAATCCTAACCAGAACTAAAACTGCTTAGTTTTTAATCACTTGAAAATTAAATTAGTTGTCTTAAATTATTAATAGCAAATAAAAGTCAAATTTAAAAACAAAACATACAAAACTTTAGGTAACGAAAAGAGTTAGTCCATTTAATCCATTCTAACTCTTTTCGTTACCTAAAGTTTTATATGTTTTGTTTTTAAATTTGACTTTTATTTGCTATTAATAATTCAAGACAACTAATTTAATCTTTAAGTGATTAAAAACTAAGCAGTTTTAGTTCTGGTTAGGATTTTCTATATATCTAGATAATAAGTAGTGTTGTAGTTTAAAAATAATACCAATTTTAATAAATTAATGAAAATACAGGATTTAACCAGTTTCTTTTTTAAATCTAAATAATTCAATTGACGTTAAACCACATGATAAACATGGCCAACTACGCAAAATTAATGCTTAAAATTAAATAGTTCGATTTAAGGGCTAAAAACAAAAAATAACTATAAAGTGTTATATATTTTTGAAAATCTATCGAAAGGGGAAACTTAATGGTTAAGAAATATACAGGGTGTTTCATTAAAAAAAACATATGTATGTCTGGTTAATATCTCGAAAAATATCACAGCTAATGAAAATCTAACCACGCCACTCGATTCTACGTAGGAAACTCTAATAGGATCCATTTTTACTTTCTTTATAAGTTACAAGATAACTGAAATGCGAGGGGGTCCGAAAATGGAAAAAAATCAATTTCGTCCTGTACATCAACATCGAAGGGGGCCAAGGAAAATATTTTTATGCCATCTTTCATTTCATCAAAAAGTAGTACCCTGTCGCGAAAACCGCAACCTTCTATCTTTCAAAATAAGGGAGATCCCTGCAAAAGTACCGAAAATTGGATACCCTGTACAGCCAAAAATTTGATTGTGACCGACTGAAACATAAACTATAATTTCTATATTCTGGAGAGCGACTTTTGCAGGATCTAAAACGAAAAACTAATTTGTATGATGATGTTTTAAAAGAATTTTTAAGAAATGACCGCCCGCCGTGTTGATCTAATTTATAAATAATTTTGTTGTTCTTCGGCCACATTCTTTTACTGGCTACAAATCGGGACATTTGTGACAATACGTGAAATTTATGCACGTGAATGCTTCGATGGGTAATTTTTTGCCTTAAATACAATTTTTGTTCTAAGCACTTTCTGGATCCGCCCCTAAAAACAAGCAAATGGCAGAAACAACACAATAACTCATAAGTTTCTTTGACCACGTCGTCGTAAAAATGACACCACCAAAATTGGTCAAAATCAAGCCGATGAACTACTAGAAGATTTAAATTTAATACTGTAGTCTAACTAGTAAACTCCAGTCTGAAATAGGTAATATAAACGGTGTCATAAAATAAGTAGAAATGTTGTTTATTGTCATATATAGGGCGTTTCAAAAAACATGAACAAACGTGATAAGTTTTATGATTTTATAGCAAAAGATGTCATGTTTGTACTTTTACCGGACGCAAACAATATTTGTAAAAATTTCGTTTTCATTAAGCGTAACATTAACAATAACAACGTCGCATACCCACAGTCGCATTTTTATTTTGTACTACTTAAAATAATTACTTCCTACCCCTTTAACGAATAATTCGCAATAATAGGATTTGAGAATGTTTTTAATTAAACAAAGAAAAGTTTGCAAAAATGAGTTAATATTTTTATTGGGATAAACAATAATAATAATGTGATTTAAATAAAACATTCTCCATTCTCCGATAAGTCCGATAGTGACGTTTGTGAAAGTTAAATAGGCGATAAAAACACTAGTCAACAAACTTAAACTTTTTTTAAGTAACACTGATGAAAATAGCTGTATGTAAAGTACTGTGTGGCCCTAAATTCGAAAATAATATGCAAAATACTGTCACACTTACAGTTTTTTTTGTTACAGGGGTAGAGGATTTAACGAAAAACAGAATACGATATATTTTAGTAATGTATCGTATATTGAATAAAAAATACGAACACATGTTAAATCTAATAAACGCGTTCAATTAAGGACCATATGCAATAAACAATATAAAATGTTACGTAAAGGTACCATACAGTGACAAAATTTTTCAGTTTTTTCTCTTGTGTCCAGTAAAATCTACTCTTATTAAAAACCAGAAGTAGTCGCCAAACAGATGGATCCTAGCATCTCTGGTATCGTGTTTTCATTGTCCTGATGTCTTGGTGAAATCTCCCTCATTGTTTGCACCTAAATTTTCCAAAAAAAATCCGAATGCGAGTGCAAAAAATGAATTTTTAAGGACATGCGACATCCTCTGTTTTAATAATGTAGAAGCAGCAATCACTGACATGACCATACGTTTCTCTCCATACCATAGAAAAAGAAAACGGCAAAGAATTTTTCTCGCCGTACGTCCACTGCACTAGATTTACGCGACGACTCAGACAGCACACTTGAGGAGTCCAACTTTTATCTTGATCTACAATTTGGCACTTGAAATAGAAAAACTAGGCTTTTCCTACTTCCAGTGATTTTAAAATAAATCTTCCACATATAACAAAATTTATCCGCTGGATTTTTGCAACATCGACGACTAGAACTTGCCATTTTATATAAAATACAACAAAACCACTAAAAAATATATAACTGTACAGAGGACAGAATCAAGCTAAACTTTAAAGAAACAGGAAAGTATTTTTAAAGGCTCCTAGAATGCGTTGGAAATACCTCTGGCACCTACGGTACCTCTCGTGATAATTAATCCTAAACTGAGTAAAGCCAGGTACAACCAATTCCAAGAGGGTACTTTATAAATCTCATCATATAAGGGACAAACAGGTACTGGAAAATAGGACGTGGTAGACCATTTTTGTGAATAGTTAGTTTAATAACTAGTAAAATGAAACACACAAAGAGCATTTTCATTATTGTTACAAAAACCATGTCGACCAGTGAAATTGTTTAATTGCATAAAATAAGTTTAGTAGTGTCTCAATTTTTAATGGGTCTGTTGCACTCAATCGAATTTAAATAATATTTATAAGTAAAACAATAGTGGGTAGGGTGCAATTTATCAAAATGAAATCAGATTTTTCTTAAAACCAGTCTACGGCAATATACTGATCGTGCAAATTTGAAAGGAATTAAGAAATCCGCCATATTTCACACCAATAAAAAAATATATCGATTTGCGCTGTTGTCATAATGTCTGACAAATGATTCGATATAAAACTGTTTCATAGCTCTCAATAATCAACATAAAGTTCCGAGGTAATCAAAGATTTAAATCCGACTCATCAATATTACTCATTAGCAAAGAATAGCTTAACACCTTTATCGGCTTTGAATCGAGAAGTCCACAATGAATGTAATCGTGGAACAAACCATTTCTGTCAGGTAAGTAAGGTGACAGTTGTGAAACAATATAACCTAACAAACCTTTTGAACTCTGTGTTCCCCAAGAAAATTTATTCTTTTGTACAAGTGTTTTCTCCATTAGTAAGAGCTTATTCAGTGGAAAATGGATCAAGGCTTTGAAAAAACTGATTCGGGCAATTTCCTCAAGTTTACTATGGACATGATATGAATATTTACTTTCAAATGCAGAATATTTTAGCGCTGAAATAAGGAATATGTGAAGTTAAAACGGTATTTTGCTGTGAAGATCACTTTATTGAATTGGTCTTGAGAGATCAAGAACAAACGAAGTTCGAATCCCTTCTTAATTTGGTCTTGGAAGGCCAAATTAAGTTTGCTTTACTATTTAATTTGGTATTGAAATATCAATACCAAATTATGTTCGACTTCCTTGTTAATTTATCTTGGGTGGCCGAATTAAATTTGAGTGACTACTTAATTTGGTCTTAAAAACCCAAGACTAAGTTAAGTTTGATATTAAGTAGATATAAAACAGGTATAAAAACAAGTTAACTTGTGATTCAAATACATATTATATTGTCACAATGGGGGTTGTTGCGACTGAGACTAATTAATAGTCTCTGGGATCGTATGGAGGGAATAGAGTTAAAACAGATTATAAAAAATATGATTTATTAATTAACTTACAATAAAATAAGGTTTGGCTTCGAATAAATAAAATAAAATATCGCCGCTGTAGAGCAACAAGGGGCCAAGCAACAAATATGTAATTTTTGAGTTATCTCCTATAGCAATATCCTAGAACCCTAACTAACGTTGTGTAAAAAGGTGACCAGCGCCACGTAGAGGATTAAGGAGACAGCCAAGGGGACAAGCGCGAAAATTAAATAAGAATCTTAACAATCTTGTATTTGGCGATTGCCCCCTTGTTGCTCTATAGGGGCGATACGTACTTACTTCTCTTACATCTTCTCTGTAAGGGCGGCTGTTCTCCCGACCAACGGGCACATGTCTCGACATCTTCTCTGTAACGACTGCCTATCACATTATCATCCAGTGATAGATGATCGGTGCATTGCTAGGTCAGCATAACTTAGCTTACTCCTTAAAGTTAAACAAAACCAAGCTGACCTGCAATGTCGTCACCAAGTCCACCGAACAACAAAATGTCTATTCATCGTTGCCAAAATAATGTTAATGGTATAAATAGTGTGATTTTAAAAATAATTAATAAAAAGATCTGTAATTTTAACATGACTATTGACATATGCCCCTCGTTCGCGAAAACAGGACCCACAGCTTTGCAAAATTTCCATTTTACTATACAATTCAGATATGTTGGCCAAGCCGCCAGAAGTTAATTAAAATTAGCAAAGAACTATGATTTTTGATAAAACTTATAAGTTGGGGAGAAATTGTATCAATTTTTATCCAGTCTTGATAGGAAGAATCTTGAAGAGACGCATATCATAGAAAATATGTATTTCTTATTTTTATTTTGCCTTATTTACTCAGTTAAATAACTTTCTAACTCTTTAACTGTACTAAAATATTGCATTGATACCCACATCTAATGTCGTACAGAAGCTTCAATCTTATCAGCCTATAAAGTATCACTTTTTCTACTGAAGAGACAATTACAAATAATCTAAAATAAAATCAAACTTGTTGGTGCTGATAACATTTCTTTTAAATATCTACATAACAAAACCTCAAAAAGCAGCACTCCTTGAAAAATGAGATCGTAACACATACATTTATGGCAACATATAAGAAGACTTTACTTAATATTGGCTTAAATTTAATAACGCTGATCAATGATAAAGTATGGACAACTATTAGCCAGAAGTTGTTATATTAAAGATGATACAAATTTCCCTACGGACTTTATATTCACCACTTTTTGGAATATTCCTTATCCCCCATTCTTGCAGCTGGAGCGGCTTGCTTGGATAAAGTTATCTCTACCGAGTCCTGAGCCCTAGGGCATTTTCGAGATACCAGATACTATTAGGTGTTAGGTTACCTAACGTAATGTTTGTAGTATAATATAACTGCCTTTTCTTTTCTTGCGGGCGATGTGGTGTCATTGAGTAAAAGCTTATGTTTCCTCAGGTTTAGGTAAAATGGATATATTCTGGCTCCCCTTTTGGTATAGGAAGTTGTGCTTGTTATTTGGCGTATCCCCAATCCGGTCCGTCAAGAGAGGGGGGCAGGGGGTTCAAATTCCCCGGGCCCGCAATGCTTTGAGGAGCCCGCAACTCAAAATATATTTATTAACCAATTATTATTATTATTATTATTTTTTTTTATTTATTTATTTAACAATACAGCAATTATAACAGTAATAAACATAACAAATGTCTCAGGCATACAAATGAACCTAATGGTTTGTGTGTGCATGCCTTAGTAATTCTGATTTAGGTTTTTTCAGCTCTAGCATACAAATATGCATTCAAAAAATATAACACTAATAATAATTAAACAATGAGATTAAAGAAATATTATTATTAAAAAATCCAGTCTTTTATTTTAATTTTGGATTTGTTGTACTCTTTATTCTTAAATGAATCTGGAAGTTTATTGTAGATTTTGGGACCCACATAGATAACATGTTTCTGCGTTTTTATATAATGCATCCTGGGTATTACGAGTTTATTTGCACTTCTTGTGTGTTGATTATTCATGTTATATGCTATATAATTTTTATACTTAACCATAAATCTTACTATTACCTTAGTAGTTAACAGTGGTAGGGAGAAAAGACCAGCATCCTGAAATAAGAGTGTAGAGGGATAACACCTGTTTTTAAACAAAATTATTTTAATAATAGCTTTCTGAATAACCTCCAGTGACTTCAATGTTTTTCTAGATGTGAGGCCCCAGACTACCAATCCATAACTGAGGATGGACTCGACGAGAGAGAGATAAACCATTTCTATCGTTTTACGGCTTAGGATTTGCCTTAACTGTAAAAATTTGTAGATGAGTTTTCTTAATTTTCCTGTTACATAATCAATGTGTCTCTCGTACCGTAGACATTGATCTAGAAAAACTCCCAAATATTTAACACAGTCGATTTTGCCTATTTTTACCATACAGTTACAATCTCTCGAGTCGCATCCCCCGTCATGAATTGTCAGGGTCTGTTGGTCCGGCTGCGTTGCAGCTGTCATTGTAAATGTTACAAAATGCGTTTTTTGGGCGTTTAGGGTCAACAAACTGGTGTCCAACCAGCGCTTTATATCGCTAATTGCTCGTTCTGCTTTACTATAGGTTTCATTCCAGGTTCCAGAACTTACCAGCGCCACCGTGTCATCGGCAAAGCAAATAATTTTTGCATTGTTAGTTAGTTTAGTTATTCCATTGATATATATTGTAAAAAGGACAGGTCCAAGGACCGTACCCTGTGGCACACCGAACCCTGCCGAAAGAGGATCACTATAAACATCACCAATTCTTACTTGTTGTAGCCTTTCATTAAGATAGGAGGCAAATAACTGTAAAGATTTCCCTCTTATTCCGATGTTATCCAGTCTCTCCAACATAATTCGGTGTGACACAGTGTCAAAGGCCTTGGATAAGTCTAAAAAAATTCCCAACGTTTTTTGTGCATTATCAAAGTTTTTCACAATATATTCCGTAACCTGGCATAATGCGTTTTCCGTTCCAACACCCTCCCGAAACCCATATTGATCAGACGAGATTAACTTATGTTTTTGCAAGAAAGAAGTTAACCTAAGATGTATACATTTTTCTATTAGTTTTGCTATCGTACTAGTTAAGGCTATCGGCCGATAATTAGTGGTATGGTCTTTATTTCCAGCCTTATAGACTGGTATTACGGTAGCTTTTTTTAAGTTTGATGGAAAAATTCCTTGTCCAAAAATAAGATTCACGAGATGTAGCATAGGCTGAGCCAAAAGCTGATGATAAATCTTAATAATTTTAGGTTTTATTGCGTCACTGCTAGATGCATTGGTTTTCAGTGAACCTATTTGTAAGATCAGCTCATTTCTTGTAATAGGATCAAATTTACAAACACTGGGGTTTCTCCAGGTCTCGCTCTGTTGTTTAGGTGCAGATTTAATGTTTTCAGCAAGCTTTTGGCCTACATTACTAAAGAACTGGTTAAATTCATTTGCTATATCCCTAGGATTGGTTGTCAGTCGGCCTTCTTGCGTTTTTATGGATTTTATTGGGAACATAATGTTTGTTTGATTGGTTATATTTTTTATAGTATTCCATGTTTTTTGTGAGTCACCCTGACACCTGTCAATGAGCCGCCTATAATAATTTTTTTTCGAAGATTTTATTAGTTTAGAAAGGTTGTCTCGATAGGAAATGTAATTATTTCTAGCAATCACATTTCCAGGTTCTCGTGTCATATATTTTTTTAATTTATCTCTCTTTCTTATTGACACAAGAAGGCCAGCTGTAATCCAGGGTTTTATACGAAACTTTTTATTAGAAATATGTTTTTTTTCCATTGAGAGCTTAATATATTTTTCTAATGTATCCACAAAAGCACTAGCACACTGATCAGTATCTGTTTCATTAAGTATCTCAGCCCAACTTTCCTGTTCAAGCAAGTTTCTCAATTTTTGATAATTTAGTGTTTCTATAAGTTTAGTTTTTACAGAATGTGAACTGGAATTTTGTTGGAATCTTAGATTAATTACTACTGGATAGTGATCATGTGTGTCGGTAATCCTTGCATTTATTGTTGCAGTTTTTATTTCTCCTATTTTATCTGTACACCTAACAAAGCAATGATCTGGGCAACTTTTTTGAGTTCCCCTTTCCCTCGTAACCCCTTTTACTTTACACATATAACCATATCCAGCTAGACAATTTAAATAGTTGTTTAGGATTTTATTTTGTTTTTTTAAGAGATTTATGTTTATGTCTCCCAAAAAAATACTCGCATCTACATTGTCATCGCGTATGCTTAATAATTCATCTAAACTATTAACAAACTCGTCTTTGTCCAGGGTTGGCGATCTGTAGGTCCCAAAAATCTCCAACCTACAATTGTTTTTATTTACAAGTATCTTTAAAAAATTTGGACTCTTGATTCTAATAATGCTATAATCCAAAAAAATACCTGATTTTACATATACAGCAAATCCATCACATTTGTTTTTAAAACTTTCATTGGTAACAATTTCATAACCTGGAATTTTAAAATCATTTTTGCAATAGATTGGATGGGTTTCAGACATTATTATGAGATCAAATGATTTTTTATATGCTTCTAGATAAACCAGAAAGTTATCTAAGTTCTTATAAACACTAGTTATATTAATCTGTATTATATTAACATCACATTCCGGATTATCAAGGAAATTCACTTCGCTTAAAGTATCACATACCAGGGTATCACATACTTCATAATCATCAAGTAAATTGTTGGGATCCATTGTTTACAGTAAAGAGAATATCCATTATCTCAGACATTATTTTTGATCTTTTAGACCTCAGGTGCTCGTAGCTCTTCAATGTGGTTCAAGTCCTTAATTCTTATAGCCTCGGACTCATTTGACTTTCGGACATAGACGCATCCATTCTTTACCCAAACATAACTGAAGTTGTTGTATTTTTTTAGCTTTTTTGCCTCCATAAGTAACTGTCTAACTTTTTTATCCAGGTCTTCTGATATAAATATTTTTTTTGGTTCTCCGGGGAAACCGAACAACTCAGTGTCTAAGTTTTCTATGTTCTTTTTTATTTCCAGTATCTTGTTGCGGGTATCCTCATTGGGAAGTTGTACCAATATGGGTTTAACATCCTTTGTACTCGGAAGTATCGATGCCTTAAATTCTGATGCTTGTAGGGGTGTTTTTATCCCTTTCAGTATGTTCTGGACAATGCTCTGAACATTTTCTCTTGTAACCAGTGGTCCTGTTATAATTATATTTTTTTTCTTTGATTGTAGGTATTCTTTCTCTTGTTTGTAGCTCAGCTGCTCGACTCTTCTCTCCAGTTCATTTAATTTCTTTTTCATAGCTTCATTCTCCTTTCTTAACAGCTTGTTTTCCTTCTGCATTTCTTTCACGGTTTTATTTATATCTTCAACTATCTGCCACTTAAAGTTTAATGAGTCCTCAAATTTTTCAAATCTGTCATTGAAGTTTTGTATGACATCTTGCAGAGAGAGATTTGTGTCACTTCGACCATGGCCACCATTATCTTTCTTTGGTGGAAACACTTGGCTTACTCGCCTGTTCATGACAGTGCCCTGGTTGTTTATAGACGTACTTGGTGCAAGCATCTGACTTAGGCGTTTATTGACAGCATGCGTTATTCTTTCTGCCTCCGAGTCCGAGCTATCCTCAGTATCATTTGGTACATCAATAACAGTACACTGCGTGCAAACCCACGGTTCATCCCTTTCATTATTTTCATAGGCTGCAAACTCCAACGGAGTTAATTCAGTGCAATTTTTATGGTAGTACCCGCTGCACTGCACACAAGCAATGCTATACTGAGTCCTCGTAATGTTATGGGTGCACTTTGGACAGACATATATCTTTTTAGTTGGGGGTTTTTTACCTTGTCCTTGATTTTTTCTACCTCTGGAGCTGTTTGCCTTCCCCATTGTTTTGTCAAAGAAAAGTTTTATTTTCACTTTTGTTTTCACGTGTACGTTTTTAGGGTTAGGTTTCTGAAACTTGAGTTGTTCGAAAATTTCCGAAAATCCAATATCATTCGCTACAAAAGCGCTGGCTGCCGAGATTACTGGACACGTTCTACACTATTTATTGCTTCTTATTTTGTGAGAATCTCAAATTCTTATTAAGAGCCCAAAAAACCTATGTTTACTTCCACATAACCTCACTCCTCACTCTCACTCCACACTAAAACTTTACAGCTCCGGGGCCCGTCCCGGCACTCGATTATCACCCAGGGGTCTCGGGCCAAAAAAAACTTTACCCCCGGGGCCCGTGCCGGCTCTCGACGGCCCTGTCCCCAAGCTCCACTACCATTGTGCGATTGTGGAACATAGAGTGCTCATCAATAAAGTCCTAATTTTACATGCTTCAGGTACTAATAAATTAAAATTAGAAAATACATTTCTCTTTACACGTATCTAATATTAAAAATCCCTAATATTTCAACTAGTCTATGAACTAAGCTTAATTTGCATATCAATATAAATTACAATTTCTTGTAAATTCAAAAAATACAAACATGTTTAAAATAATGATTTACATAATACTCGTATAAGAGAAAAACCATCCCTGTTTAGTTTAAGTTTTAGTTTGATTTTTTTCTACCTCCAAGTATACTGAGTTATAAAGTTCATCTAATTTTTAAAATGAAGCTTTAGTGTTAGGCTTAGAGTGTACCTTAATATTTAACTGCTAGTACACCTAGGATTCTTAATACTAGAGCAAATAAAAAAGCAACTCTAGTAAAAGTTGAAAGTCTAAGTTAGTACTTGCTCAGGGAATTTTAAATGTTTCAGATGGTACATTCTGTATAATTAAATATAATCAATTTGCCTCTCCTGAACTGTCCTGAAACACTAGCGTCAACTTTTATGAAGACAACATGTATAAATCCTTAAAACAACTACTCCCCTGGTTACGTGCCACGTAGGGTATTGAATAATATAAGACATTCACTTCTCTTCTTCATAAAATTTGTTACCCTTAAAAGCTATTTAAAAATGTCTTATGCAGTGGCGCACCCATGATTTTGTCTGGGGGGGGGGGGGTGTGCTGGCTAGTGCAATTCGGTGGATTTTTTTCAATTAGAAGTGCATTTTTTAAATTTTTGTACGCCTAAGATGTTGGTCGGGGGGGGCTTGGGTTTGCTTGGGGTCATAGTATAAAATTTAGTTGTCTTGTTGTCACACTTGTCAGTTTGAAACTTTTGGTTGGGCTATAGATTATGTTGCTAATTGCTTATTCTCTAGCTGCCCTTTACACAACACTTTTTTTGTTGTTGCTTATTGTTTCCTAAAATATGCATAACTTTAAGAAAAATAAAGTGGCAACTTTGTTATCCATGCTAAAAATGAGTCGTTCTGTATTAAGAAGTATTGTTTGTATGTATTATATACTCTAAAATAATAATAATATTAATAATAATAATAATAATAATAAATACTCGTATATTCAACTTAAGAATTTACTTGAGAACAAGTTTGTTTTGAATTAAGCCTACGAGAAATGTTTTTCTTCATACCAAACTAGATAATTATGCAGGATATGCGTCAACAACTACTCTGATTTGGCACGCATGACACTTTTTTATTCATTTAATTTCTGACAATTCGTTTGAATAGGTGGGTCTTGGTTCCTTCTGTACAACCAAGCGAAGAATGCAATAGCATGTTTATATCCTCCTGTAATGAAATTATTAAATAAATTGAAAAAATCATAGAATATAGACCTAAATTATGTTATGTATGGTTTCCTAGTACAGTAATCCTCCTGTAACCTATTATGTACACTAAAAAATATTAAGAATTGTTCCTACTATACTGTTTGTATGCAATAATTTATTTACCTAAATGTGCATCACACCTTTCACACTGAACAGAGATAATTATCTCTTTAGCCTCATCACACATAGTTGTGACAGAATAAGCTGTATGCCTTACATTGTGCTCAGGTGTTATTCTTGTCTTAACAACACATATGTCTCCATCCCTCTTTACCTGCACATATCCAATGGCATTATCACCATAGGATTCTCGCTCAGACCTGAAAAGATATTCAAAAATAATTTTAATCCTAACATATAAAATACTTTTCCCCTTTTTCTGCAAAAATACAATTCTTATTTAATTTCACAACATGCCGTGTCTCATTTTTGAGGTTCCCGGTACAAAAGTTGTTAAAATTAAATTTTGTAAAGAATAAATACACTGTGAATTACCGATAATTATAATAGAATGACGGAATATCAATTTAAATTGAAAAATTTGAAAAATCGAAACTAACACGATATATTATAACAATATACAGGGTGTCCAAAAAGTCTTATTATGGGCAAATATCTTTGCTATTAGTAAAGATAGAGACACCACATTTTCGGTATATCTTATTGGTTAATAAATCTACTTTTTTATGTAATTTAATTTTTTTAACCCCCTTGGGGGGTGACGCTAGGGAGTTGAGGTCAAAAATTTTAAATGCAACCTTATGCCGTGTGATTCATTTTAAAGGTCGTCAAAAAAGAAAAATTTTATCGCAAACCCGAGGTCCGGATCTTAATTCGTTTTTATATGGCAAGTCTCTAAAATTTAAAAATGGTAAAAAAATTATAAATTTTAATACCTTTATTTCTCTTATTACTTTAAAAGTTGTTTAAAATGACCACCATGAACTTCGTGGCCGTAATAAACTCGATTTTGGAATTCACTTCTCAAATTTTCGAGAATGGCAGGTGTTACTTCTTGGCAGGGTTCCAATATCGACTTTATCACTGCAAAGAAGTTCATGGTGGTCATTTTAAACACCTTTTAAAGTAATAGGAGAAATAATGGTACTTAAGTTTTTATTTTTTTAAAGATTTCTAATATATATAGGCTTGCCATTTAAAAACGAATTAAGATACGGACCTCGGGTTTTGCGGTAAAATGTTTCTTTTTTTGAAGACCTTTAAAATGAGGTACCACACGGCATAAGGTTGCATTAAAATTTTTGACATCAACTCCCTAGCGTCACCCCTTAAGGGGGTTGAAAAAGTTAAATTACATAAAAAAGTAGATTAATTAACAATAAGACTTTTCGGACACCATGTATACATATCTTTCTTTTGCATTAGTAAAGAGGGAAGTATCGAAGCCGATACAATACGATCGTAAAATAGAACCCAAGGGCATTGTTGCACGATTGTGGCACTTGACACCTTCGGCATTGCCACTTGCAGTTCTAATTACGCCAAAATACAGCTATTTTTTAAATCTGGACTGGCCACTTAAAAGCGGGACTGCCCCGCCAAAATCGGGACGTATGGTCACTTTAGGTTAGTATGAAAGAAAATTGCTTACATTGTCATAAAAATAAAGGTTATATCGGTAAAACAACACTTTTAAAAAATATTTTCTTATCCGTTTCCTGATATTTCCATGAAATTTCCTTAAAAGATAGGAATAAATAGCCCAAATAAGTTTATTACCAGATATAAGACAAAGTAAGATTTTTATTTTTGTAAAAAAAATTATGGGGTCTAATTTGAAATGTTAGGGGTAAGGGTGGATTTTTGAGGGTTGACATAATGAAAAATGGTTTCAAGGATATTTTGTGGAAGTCCTTTCGATATCCTAACCTAGATTACTTTTTTAGCTTTTAGAATAACTGCTTGTTAAGAAAATTCTGGGACACTCTGTATATGACATTTACCCATGCTCGAGATTTTGAGTAGTACATGTGAGATTAGCAGTTATTGTATAAAAGTTACAACCCTAACTGGCGCTAAACCGCGTGAATGCGCCTTTTATTGTCAGTTCATTAAGTAACACATTTTAAAAAGTAAAAAAGCCTGAATTTAGTCGGGCTTCGGGCCTTCTGGTACCTACAAAACGCCTAGCACTATATACATACACCAGTAAGGCTTTAAAGGCTGCACTGAAATTCTCTGAATTATTTTCGCAGAATAAACTGGCAATAAAAGACGCATTCACGCGTTTTAGCGCCAGTTAGGGTGGTATATACTTATTAATATCATATGTACAGTGTACTACTCAAAATCTCGAGCATGGGCAAATGTCATATATATTTGGCAACATTGGCGCTACTTGATATGGACTGTGTGCTATATGTGTTATGGTTGCGTGTTTATTTTTATTTAATTTTTTAATGTTATCTTTGTTTTTTTTTATGGACAGATTCCCCAAAGCTAGTCCGGTCTAATTTGAAAACCAAAAGTATCAAACTGACAAGTGCGACAACAAGACAACTAAGTTTTATACTATGAATTTTTTTCTGAGTTTTACGCAACTATATAAAGAAAAGGGCAATTTTAGTATAGTTCGTACAAATTAAAAACCGATGCACGTCATCAAACACGTGTTTAAGTTTTAGAGGACACTGTTGCCAGATTGTTATAAATTTATCGAATATTGAGAAATAATTTACCTAGCACATGGATGGATTTTTTTTGAATTATTTACTCATTTATTTTTTGTTAAATGACTTATCTTTTAACATTAAAAAGATGTAGAATAATTTAAAAAGTTTATATCGTTGTAGAAGACATTGATTAGTGTATAAATATGCAAGCACAAAAAAGAGTACGAAAAATGATATGTAAAACTTTTTAAAACATTCATACCATACACGGGCAGTGGCGCAGCCACGGGTGGGGGGGGGGGGGCGTTAACCCCCCCCCCCTCCCAAGTCCTAAAGATTATACAATACCCATCTAAATCTAACGAAAATAAAGCAATATTTGTCAAACATTTTTGTCAACCTAGCGATCCACCAAGGAAGAGGTGACGATAATATTTAAAATTCAAAAAAGAATGTTTTTCCAGAAGGTGTCTCCAGGATGGGACAAAGCCCGGAGTGTCCCGGAGACCTTCTATGAAGTGAGAAAGTTGGCACGGGCATGTCCAGCAATTTTTTAAATTTGGGTAGTCGTGACTACCCAAAACTGAGATTTTGCATGGTGGGCAAATTTTGCTTTCTTAGTCTTTGTCAGTTGTTGGAATTTACTTTTATCAAGGAAAGTCTTGTTTTTGTAACGTCATGTCTCCGAGCCCCCTAAATCTAACTATGTACATGCATTGTATTAGGGCCTAAACTTTCTTAGTTCTATGGCCGTAACAGGAGCCGCTAAATAAGGTACTTTCCTAAAGTAAATATTTCAACCTAAAAATGAAATAGTATGGGGGAAGACGTAAAACTCGGTGTCCATATTGTTCTGCCAAGTTATTTACTAAATCTCTTCGTGCTGGTTTATTTCTACAAAAATATCTAGTTAGCAAATATGTTCACATACTAAATTGTATGTGATACTTACTGTACTGCAGTTCTTAAAAGCTCGCTTTTAAGCATCGGGGCTGCAAATTCTATGTTATTATTAGTTAACCAGTCTTGAATGGCAGCTTTGGTCCATGAGCCGTTTGGTATTTTGGTTAATAACATGCTATGATAAGGGGCATTGTCAATAATAATTAAAGACGGTTCAGTCAATTTCTTTAATAATTGATTTTCAAACCATTTTAGGAAATTTTGTTGGTTCATTTCACCATGGTAATCCGCAAGTTGGGTTTTTGAGGAAAATATAAGCTCTACACCCTCGATAAATCTTCTTCTTTGATATGAGATCAGTAGAAACATTCAAGTTTAGGGCTGCTGCTACACGCTAAAACAATATATTTGACGGTAATTTTTCCTAAATTTTTTATCATTATATAGGTATAATATTAAAATTACCTCTCTAACAGTTAAGGGTAGCAATGGTCCATTATTGTCTCGTCCTTATTCAAAATAGCGTGTCACAGATGCTACTAACTGTTGGCAATGGCTGTTTAACTGCTTCGGCATTTCGCAAACAGGACTCTGACAACTATAACACTATGATTGTTCTAAAAGAACAGTTTTTAAACGCAAGATAAAAGTTTAAAGCTCCAAAAAGCCACAAAACAAATAAAACCAATGTGAAGCTTGGATGAACTGTCAACCACAGCTGTCAACAAACTAGAAATGTCAAGAAATTAAACGGAACAACGCGGCAACTGCGCATATGCTGCCAGCTGCCTAACAACGAATATCAGGCGCGAAATTTAAAATTGAATAAAACACTCCATTACAGTTTTCGTTTTATAATAATTATGCGGTGGTATGACTGCGCTCATTTAATAGCGCCATCGGTGACGTACATCGGTTTTTATTTTGTATGAACTATACGTACGACAACAATAGCACTAAATTCAATCTTTCAAGATGCACATCATTTGGAAACCTAGCAAATCGCTGAAATATCAGAATAATTTATATACGTTTTTAATGACAACTTATTAACAACTAGCATTCGCCCGCGACTTCGTCCGCGGTGTAACAATTTTGTTCCATTACAAACTTTGAACCCCCATTTCACCCTCTTAGGGGAGAATTTATTAAAAACTGTAGAATACGTGTTTAAACATTTACGTTCAGATTCACTAAGAAGGTTTAAGATTTAGTAATGGTTTAAATTAAGATCTTCTAGTTATCAGTTATGTTTTGACAGGTTTTCGCCCTGTCATTGTTGATAAGTCGTCATTAAAAACTTATGAATTATTCTGATATTTCAGCGATTTGCTTGGTTTCCAAATGATTTTCAGCTTGAAACGGGTTGTTAGGAGGATTTTGATTCTTTTATTGTCTAAAGTACGTACTAAAATTGCCCATTTCTTTATAAATTTCTGCAGAACCTTAGAAACAAATTCATAGTATGAAACTTAGTTGTCTTATTCTTTCGCTGGTCAGTTTAAAACTTTTGGTTGTCAAATTAGACCGTACTAGCGTTGGAGAATCTGGCTGTTATTTTTTAGAGTATTTCTGTGAAGTTTCGAGTTAATAGGACGATCTACTATTGTTTCTCTATATAAAGTTTGAACCCCTGTTTCCCCCCTTAGGGGTTGAATTTTAGAAAACCCTGCCTTAGTAGGTTAATGATTTTTAATATAATTTTGCTTAATTGTGTTTTATAACAATAGTATATGTATATGACTTGAGTACTTTTGTATCTCTATATAAAGTTTGAACCCCTGTTTCACCCCCTTAGGGGTTGAATTTTAGAAAACCCTTCCTTAGTAGGTTAATGTTTTTTAATATAAATTTGCTTAATTGTGTTTTATAACAATAGTATATGTATATGACTTGAGTACTTTTGTGTTTCGGTAAAACTATCGAAATTAAAAAAAAATCCACAGAAAAACATAACCAAAAATTTTTTTTGGAAAACCATAATAATGGGACCGCCGAAAATTGATTTTGGAAATGGAATTAAAAATTTAATGTGTCTTTATTTTGACTAAAATGCGTACATTGGCGGTTTTTGTGTATGATCAATTGTGCAGTGAACACCCTAAAAATCTACGCGAAAAGATGGTTATGACTATACTATTATACTATTACACATCAACCATAATTGGTTTTGATTTTTTTATTATAATTTTAAATTTTACATTTACTCTTACTACTGTAAAATAGATTTTTGTATTTTTATAACAGTCAAGCTCTTTTCTTTCACCGTCTAACATTAACATTAATACGAGCTCTGGCGCGTTCAATATCAGAATTGAACGCCTAGAGTATCGGCAAAGACCGTGTGTTGGAGAAAGAGGAGACCGGCGCGTGAGACAAAACATCGTCGTATCAAAATTATGCAAATTTTAGCGTTCTGGCGTGCACGTGCACTACACAATGCACCTGAGTCATATCAGTAGTCAGGTAATAGAATGGTGATATAAGCGGGAGCCCAGACGGCTAGTAGTGGTAGTAGGTTACTTTCGAGGTTATTTTGATTAAAATGCCGTACCAGATTTTAAATTTTAATCGCGTAATTGAAGTTTTTCCAAAAATGAAGAACAGGAGAATGGACTTTTTACATAGATAAGCTTAAACTGGAATGCATTTTTTTTCAATATTTCTCTTCGTATTTTTCTTGTATAACCACCGAGTTGAACACCCAGTTTAATACCTCACGAGCCGCAACTGAATGCGTAATCACGTTAATTTACAATTTAAAAACTTTCTAAATTAGGTATTGTGCAGTGCTATCTCTTTATTTTTTCAGATAAAATATTGTAAAAACTACTTTGGGTAAAAAAATATGTTCTTCCAGTTTATGCAGTCAAACAAAACTTAAAATTCTCGAACATATAAAATAAATTCTCCAAAATTTCCGATAAATTTTCACTTTGCTCGGAGAATATTTCCCAAAAATAAATTGTCGATAATGTTCCATCTCTACACTGCCGTCCTCAGTTAAAAGGCGGTATCTGCAAGCAGCATAAAATTGAGAAATTTAGTTTTAAAGTTTATTGCCTGGACCGTCAATATTTTTATTTTTTATTTAGGTAAAAAATGTTCCACAGGACTTCATATTATTACAAAAATATATAGTGAAAAGGATTTGTTTTTATCTCTTTTTTTTAGATGAAAAATCACTTACGGCTTTTTAATCATGAACCTTTTATTTTATGAGGACTTTACAAAAAAAAATTGCGGCGTATCTGCAGGAAAAAGTAAAATAACTAAGAAATAAAATTATTTTAGGGTTGCATTAAGATCTTTAAATATTAAAATGCAGAAGAAGACATTCAAACTATATATTAATTATTTTTATCCATCGCTTTCTTCTTCATTTTCCTCCAGTACGGGGAGACTTTCGCAAAACGATTTTGTATTTTGCGGTAAAAGATCACCCAGCTGTTTACGAATATTCTCTTTTCTTATTTGAGGAAACCCACTAGGTTTTTGAAGGGATGACATAGTTTTTGTAAGGACGCATATCTGTCGGTCACTTATCTAACTTCCATCCTATCAATTCTTTCGTACCCCAAGGTTTAGTCCTGGCACCAAACCTATCACACTAATGATCTGCTCTCTTCAGCTACCAATCCCATCTACAGTTACTCTGGCGATAGTACTCCTCACTCCAACAGTAATTTTTCCAGACAAGCCTCGAATCAAGAGGTATAATAGACGCAGATCCATGCACCTATCCCTTTCTCAAGACCTTCAATTAATCTTAGACTGGGGTGCCAAGAACCTTGTTCAGTTCGACGCCTCCAAAATCTAGCCTTGCTTCCTGTCACGCAAAAAAAAACCGACAACACTCACCCCATCCCCCATCTACATAAATAACCAAGCCCTACAGAACAATGAAACGTTCGATCTTGTTGGGATCGCTTTCGAACATGATCTCAGTTGGCACAAACACATTACTTCAACAGCCACATCAGCAGCTGAAAAGCTTGGTTTTCCCTTTCGAGTCAAACAATACTTCTCCCCTTCGAACTTATATACCCTTTGTGTTTCCCAAATAAGACCTAACCTAGAGTACTGTCCCCACATATGGGGAGCGGCATCTTTTTCGACACTTAACATCCTTGATTCTAACCAAAAAAAGCCATTCGCCCCATCAATAACCCAGTCCTCACAAGAAAACACTCTTTTCTCGCTTATCACCGCGCTGTTGGGGAGTCATCCCTTTTCTACCGATACTTCCACGGATTTTGCTCTGAAGAACTAGCCGCTATAGTTCCCCCCATGCTTGCAGAAAAAGAGGCGCGGTACGTATGCATGCATTCCTTTACTGTCCACGTACAAAAACCTAGAACATGCCACTCTCTTGCTCATTAATACCTAGCCTAGGGTCTCCAGTTTATGAAACGAATTACCTGCAGATGTTTTCCCTTCCCCTTCCAACCACCAATCCTTTAAATCTCGTGTCAGTAGATTACATTTCCCTTCTCTTCAGACGCCCACGATACGTTAGTGCTTAGGCTTGAAGTCTACATGGGCTGCCTTAGAAAAAAAAACTACACAAACCTAAAATAATTATTTATAACTCCAAATAAATCGCAATTGTGAAATAAGAAGATAAATCTTAAATTTAATCTACACCGGCCCTACCGTAAACACGTCTAATAAACGAATACCATAATAACGTGAATGCTAAATTAAAACGCGGTATACGCATGGTGCTCAATTAAAGTGCAGTATGTGCATTTCGCCAACAAGCATATACTGCGTTTTAATTGAGTAGTATGCATATACCGCTATTTAATTAAGAAATAGACCAAATTTTGCAGATACGGCAAAGTTTTGTAAATACATTAATCGGCTCAGTGAAGAGATACCGTGTTTTCTTCTTGTAAGGTAATAGGTTAACATCAGTGTGTCATACATGACGAAAACTCGATTCCCGATTTTCTTGTAGATCTATACGGCCTTTTAATAATTGAGGACGGCAGTACAACTCTTTATCTTTTCAGATAAAATTATTGTAAAAACTATTTTTGGTAAAAAATATGTTCTTTCAGTTTATGCAGTCAAAACATAAAATTCGCCAACATATAAAATAAATTCTTCAAAATTTCCGGTAAGTTCTCATTGTCTCGGAGAATATTTCCCAAAAATAAATTATCGAGAATGTTCTATCTCTAATCTCTTACCTGATATTATTTGACATCGGTAAACATTACTTTTGGATCTGACGATTAGTTACCTATGTGACATGAGTAAATCCTTTATTTTTCTGTGTCTAACACGACCAAGAAACACAAAAAAAGAGTTTCTGTAAAAGTGCAAGAATTACAAAGGAGTGAGATTATCTACAGGGTTGCCAGATGATTCAAAACTGATATCGTGAGAGTATTAATAATAATGAAATAAAAAATAATAATAAAATGACTTTTTAGTTTTTAAAATACCGAGGAAAATACCAAGAAATTTCACACAGAGGTTATAGCTAAATTACTGAAAGCTAAACAGACAAATGTTTTTTTTTGTTGTTGTAATTTGTATGTCTTATTGGCTTCAGTTTTCTTTTGAGACAGAAAATTAATGTAACGTAGCGAAATGTATTATGCTTTCAGTTTTAGTTTAATACCCTAGATACAAAAAATTATTAATAGAAAAATTGTTTAATGTTACTTACCCGTCACCGAATTTTTTTCTTCCGAAAGTTACCTATTAGGTTCATAACTAGATACCACATACATAAAGTTTACATCCTCATACTAAACATGGACTAAATTTTAAGTACTTTATTGTAGATGATTCTAAAAAAAACGAATTTATATTAGAAACTGTACTTAATATAAAGTTTCTCAAAAATAAAACGTGAATAAAAAAAATTGGCTATAGAAATTTTTTGGATATATTATGTATTTTAGCATTAGCTGTCTTGGGTCAAAATATGTAGGGCAATTTATATACCTACTCTACTTATGTATTTAGATGAACTTTGTTTTCTAAAAGTTAACCAAGGAATGGTGATATCGTGTCTTAAAGTTTATTGATCTATTCAGTTAACATCCTGTATTACACACTCTATGAATAACATTTTTAAAGCATATTGAACACCCCAATAAAAATGAATTATATCTTTTTGAAAAAAAATAGCTACTATGGAAAGAAAACGTGTCAACGCTTTCGTACCTATCTAATACAACAACAAAAAATAATCATCTTTCTATACTCCACTCCTGCATGCCAGATTTAAATAAAGAAGAAGGAAAACTTGGCTGAGACATTTTAAGATATAAAATTATTTTTGACAGCTAATAACTTTTTGAGAATCATTTAAGCCAATTTTTTACCAAGTACATAATTGCACATTTAAGATTCGAGTATTTTTGGGCTTAGAAACATTTATTTAGCCAAATAAATGAAATCTATGACTCAAAATTATCCCTACAACTACTTGAAAATTATAGGATTTATATGTAGATACCTACCCTATATTTTATGTTTATAAGTACCTCTTCAATCTTCCTATTTCTTGTAGTAACCATAACAGATTGCAATCTGATAATGAAGCACCGATTATTTATTTAATTAATCTCAACACCAAGTAGATACAAAACCCTTTTTTCAAGCTTTCATAAAGTTCAGTCTTTTAAGAACACAACCTCTGTGACGGTTCGGAATATTTTTGAAGATTTTTTACAATCATAATTATTTTCAGAAAACTATACACAATTTTTGTTGTTTAATAAGGATTATTGCAACGTAGAATAAAATTTACGTAAATGTATAAAGTATTTTAACTTATACGGCGACAGCAAATCATATTCTCTTTGAAATGCGGCGGACATAACTGTTTCTGTATCGGATAAAATTCCTTTACGTATTTGATTTCCTACTCTTAGTCCGAGAATCGGTAAACATCTTGTATTTTCTCTCCCAGAAAAAATGTGCTACAATTATTGTACAAAAATCACCTTTTTGACTTTAGGTCTTGTCGACTGACATTTTTCTATTCTTAAGCATACAATATTATAATAATAACAATCAGTTTGGTAAATCAATTGATATAGGTACAATCGTAAGAGAAAATACTGACTTGCTTTCGGACAATTACAGAAATTGTTGATTTTCTAGACTTTTGTAGGTAGGCACCCCTCGGTTAACCTTTACGTTAACATGTAGATTGACATTTATCTCCTGACGTAATTTTTCAGCGTGGTCGAATGGCTGCTTTTAAATTGTAATAAATTTTACCGGAAAGCAAAAAAAAAAATTAGCTAAATTATCCCAGTAATTTTCTTTAAAATAGAATTTTTGAGTTTGTAATGACTTAATTAAATGATTTATGCAATAACAAAAATATGTTCATATTCCATATTGTTTTAAACATCATAGGCGTTCTATTAACACTTGTATTTTTTGAAAATCGAGGGGTTCTAAATTGCTGAAGACCCATGAAGACCCACTTTGGTTTTGTTTTGACAATTTTTATATCCTCAGGCGAACCATCCCCCCCCCCCCCCCAACGCCCCATCCCCTGTATCCGCCACTGCAGAGATCGCTACCCGGCTACAGTTTTCCGTATAGCGGGAGGCTTAAACTGGCACTCGACAGTCAATATTCTTTTTCAAGGAATGCACGACGCCAACCATAACGAATGCTAAAGTGGCAGCTTTATTTTTAATAGAAGATTAGGAAGGAGAGGATATAGTTGAGTCATTCTCTTCCCTTATTTCTAGGTTCTTAAAATCGTTATTTGCACACAGAGAGAAAAAAAAAGTTGGTGGGTATTAAATCACATTCTATAATTTTTTAAATAAAAAAATAATTCCCTGGATAAAACCATATTTCAAATAAAAAAGCGATACTTGCAACAAAATTTCTTTTATATTGTCATATTTCCCCAGATATTCATCATTTTTTCCAAATTTCTATACATTTTTCATATTATTTATTTAACATTTCGGAAACCACTCTACGTGCTGCGATTGCATATCGCTGGCCTCGCCTTTATTTTATGAACCCTGACCAGTTTGAACCGTTAGTATAAACTGTTCTTGGGGGATTCATATAAAAAGCGTACCAGCGAGGTGCAAAAGGAGGGCGTCGTGTCCCGACGGGGAGGCGTCACTGTGGTGCCGCACGAACGCTACAATTAGCGCCAGCCCTTTAGGCTGACCGAGTACTCCGATAGAAGCTGCCCCCTACGCTACCCAACTTAGTGACGTAAGTGTATTATTGTGCTTGTACCTGGTATCAATATAAGTGTTTTGGTAAACCGCAGCCTAATTTATCAACCCCGACGACCCCTAGCGTGACATTTGGTGGAGGCGCCTGGTTCTTTCTCGTTGGTAAGTTCTTCCTAACTTGCCAAGGGCCTTTTGTGTTTTATAATTTTTTACTATCTCTTTCAGGTCATTTTAGTGTTTTTCAGTGCATTTTTAAAGTGTTTTTTTCAGGGCGTTATAGTGCATTTTTTTGTCAAAATTATTTTTTACAGTGATTTTTTTAGGGCGTTTCTACAGTGTTTTTTTTCAGGGTTTTTTTACATTGGTTTTTAAGGGGTATTTATTTTACAGTGTTTTTTAAGGGGAATTTTTACAGTGCTTTTTACGTCTATATACTTTCCCTCCCCATTCTTATCCCTAACACGTTTGACATAATTTTGTCTTGTGCCCGTTAACGCTGGCGAGATTAAAATTATCCAAACAGAACCTACAGGAAAACCCACCTCGTGCCCGTTAACGCTGGCGAGGCTAGGTTTACTATAAATCCCACCTCAAAGCGTCTACTGTTTTCCTGTCTTGTGCCCGTTAACGCTGGCGAGACTAGATTACATGGACTGCTAAATATAGAAGTAGTCCCACCTCGTGCCCGTTAACGCTGGCGAGGCTAGAATTATTATATATTGGGGTTAATCACTAAACTGCCCTCAACCCATTTATTCCTGTTATCCCTTTTATTTAATTTTTATGGCCCGTAGGAAGCTTAACAAGATTCAAAGAGAACGAAAAAGGCAAGAGAAGTTGAGGGTTGTTAATAACGGCACATCGTTAGGTTTACCAAATACACTACCCGTAAAAAATTTTATTTCAAACGAGCAACAATTAAGGGCCCTGAGATTAAAAAGGAAATTTTTAAATTTATTTGGCGACAATGAAATATAATATTTTGTTTTGATGGCATTGAGGTCATCGCTCGTGAACTTAAAGTGTATTTTGAAATTTAATACACAAGGTTCGCGTACTTGGTATGTTATCAATTAAAGTTGAACATGCTATTTTTATAATATTATTAAGAAGGTGTTATACAAATATCGTTGTTTTTATAAATATATTTACATATATCTAAGCGCCAATCAAATATAAAGGTTTCCAATTTTTTAAATATTTTTTTTATTATTATCTTGTAGGTATATTTTTACTGCCCTTTTATCGCCATTTTTATAAGGTATCATAGAGATATTTATATTTTATTATCATTTTTAGGTTTGATACTTAATATAATAACAGTACATATGTATATTTCGCCTCTGATGTTTAATGAGCAGCCGCCATTGCCGGTAACGAGGTCCCGTAGCAGCAAATACAAAACTTTATACCTGTTTTTAGGAAGATGCTCATTTTTACTCTTTTTCTAAATGACTAATCTATTTTTTATTTTTACAGGACCGACCTTCGAAAAAATAAAATAATGTTTTTTTTTCAAAAAGTCCTAAAAGACGTCTGTGGAAAAAATGGGGCTAGTACTCTTTTGGAAAATCAAAGAAAGGGGTATTCTTTTATACATGGACTTTTGTCATGTAATCTGGGCTAAATGCAGTTTTTGTTTTAAAAAGGGACTTGAGAATTAAGAACAAGAATAATCTATTTAATTTCAAAAAATATATAAAGGAGCTCAACTGGATAAAAGAATTTTGGGAATTGATGTATGGTAAGATGGTAAGATAGAACAAGCTATTCTTGACGGAATTTTATTTTCTAAATTTTTTTTATTAACTCAATTTTATAAATTATAATTATAAAGTTTTCAAATTTGTTTTTATAATTAGGTAAAAACAAATATTTAGTATTTAAATATGTGTTTTGCGTTGTGTCAGTGTGTGTTAGTATGAAAGAGGGTATACCCAAAATGCGTTTGTTTGAATGTTCTATGCTTGAAAAATTTTAGGTATAATTTACCTATATTGCGGTTTTAAATTTTAGATTAAATCAGTATAATTAATTATACAAAATACCTATTTTATTTTATTTTTCATTGTGCGTTTCAGGTATCTATTAAATAAATTTTATCAAGTTCATTACTATAAATAAATCACGAAGGTAAAGGTAGACAGTTCATTATTTTATTTAATCAGCAGAAAAGTAAACAATTGATATTTAATATTAAAGATACCATTCACCTAGGTAGTTTTATTAAATTGTAATATACGGTGTCTAATATAAATAAGTTAAACAAAAACAAGGGTATATTTTATGACTGAGACATTGAAAAATAAATCAGGGTCAGAATTTTTTTTATAAATCCAACTTCTTTTTTACTTTTAAGTCGAATATTATTATTATTAAGTAAATTTAAATATAGCGTACAATAATGATTACCATATGCATTTTGTAATCGGGTGTTTATTTGTTTATATGACTGAAAGTCATATGTTTTCCAAATAGGGGGACATGGAAGAAGACTCTGAACACGGAGTTGAATGGCCGCCTATTTGATGGTGATATGTGTTAGGTATATGATTATTTATTTTATTTATGACTAAAAGTCATAATATGTTTTCCGAGTAGGGGAACATGGAAGATGGCCCTGAGCATAGAGCTGAATGTTCGCCTACTCGATGGTGGTATGTATACCGTTATTTAAATGACTAAGTCATTATGTGAGTATAGGGAGACATGGAAGATGACCTTCATATAGGGTTGAATGTCTGCCTATGCGAAATATTAAGAGTTTTATGCAAGTAGTATTTGAAGTTTATGTGACTTATGTGAAATATTAAGAGTTATATGCAAGTTGTATTTGACGTTTATGTGACTTTATTGATGAATAAATAGGATGGTAAATATGGTAAATATATGATGATGTGATTACGCTATATTTGGGTTTTAAATTGTTATGTAAATGTGTATAATTTTGTTTTTCCCTGATGAATTAGAGACCGATGTCTCACTGTCTCCAAAAGAGTAATACTTAGACACCAATAAAAGTTCTATGTAAAAACCGGGTGAATGTTCTTAGCCTGTCTACTTTTACTTAAACATCATAGTATCATGTAGGTTTTCATTATTTTTCATTATTTATAAACTGTTTTTTTTCCTTTTAACTGCCGGTAGTCTTTTTTTTTCATGTACCATTGGGAGACCACACGACCTGGATCGAGAGCCACAAAACACACCAAAAACCCAAAGGCCAGTCGCCGCTCGCATCCACAGAGCCAGCGTCATGCATCAGCCACGCACGGTCCACCATGGCTCGCCAGCCTGGTCTTCCCTCACAAACACCGAACTTCTGCACAACGAGCCGTGACGACACTGGTTGAGCACAACTACCCTTAGGATTAGCCCTGCAAAGTTCCCGTCAATCACGGCTTAGTAACGGCACTCAACGGCACCCAAAGTCCGGGTGGCCGAACTCTTTGGAGGAGGGAGACCCCTGCTGCACTGGGAGTCGGCAACAAAACTAGCCGATCCCACCCCCAGGACACAGGAACCGTGACCGCTGCGTCTGAGCAAGAAGCAGATGACAAGGAGCCTCAACGCCTAGGATGTGTTGGGTTTTGTCGGTGTGTAGGCTATTCGATCAGTAACGTGTTGGAACTCCCTAATAATAGAACTTTGTAAAGAAAGTGTGTAAATGTGAACCAGACTACCAGGACAGTAACCATTTTTATTCTTCATTTTTAAGCTAGTTTTACCATTCCTCATTTCACCCAAATAAATACGGAGTGTACCGAGCCTGCGAGCTCCAATTGTTTGTGTTTGTAATATTGTTTTTATGTTTGTTTATTGTATATTTTGTTTATCTCCGTTTTGTATATTTGTATTTTGTAAATATGTGATATTTTGTATATATGTATTGTGTAAATTTTTAAAGCTAGGGGCTAGCTTTTACACGCGCGGGGGAAATGTCATATTTCCCCAGATATTCATCATTTTTTCCAAATTTCTATACATATTTCATATTATTTATTTAACATTTCGGAAACCACTCTACGTGCTGCGATTGCATATCGCTGGCCTCGCCTTTATTTTATGAACCCTGACCAGTTTGAACCGTTAGTATAAACTGTTCTTGGGGGATTCATATAAAAAGCGTACCAGCGAGGTGCAAAAGGAGGGCGTCGTGTCCCGACGGGGAGGCGTCACTGTGGTGCCGCACGAACGGTACAATTAGCGCCAGCCCTTTAGGCTGACCGAGTACTCCGATAGAAGCTGCCCCCTACGCTACCCAACTTAGTGACGTAAGTGTATTATTGTGCTTGTACCTGGTATCAATATAAGTGTTTTGGTAAACCGCAGCCTAATTTATCAACCCCGACGACCCCTAGCGCGACAATATTTTGCATAATTACTGTAATTAAAATATTTAGTTGAGAAATAAACTGGTCAACAAAAAAATCGGCAAAAGCGATTTTAACTCGACTTTTCGCACTGCTATAACTTTTTAAAAACTTGACTTTTTTGAGAGCGGTTTTCGGATACCGATAGCTCGTCTTGCCCAGATTAAGTATCAAGTAGTGATTTGGCAATGGAAACGACATTTTCATGCTATACAGCAGGCGCGGCCCATCCATAAGGTCATTTGGTCAATGACCCACCTAAAATTTTCAGTGATCTACCTAATAATATATTTTTTAATTTTTTAAAACCAAAAAAGAATCTTTTGTTTCAAAGTTCCATGCGAAAACTCCCCAAGAAAGAATCAAGTCAAGCCATCGTCAAAGGATATCCAAGCTTGTTCCGGGCTGGGTCATATTGTAAATTGATCTTATAGGTTTATATGGACGATATAAATTCATTAAAAGCAAGAGAGAAACAGACATACGCGCTTTAGGAAGCTAAAAAGAGACACAATTGGTCGACGGCCCACCAATAATATCTGGTCACTCCCACTATGGAAATACTCTCAAACCGCCCCCTAAAATATATTATTTCAAAACATTTGGTTCGGAAAAAGAAAAACTAATTAGGTTCCTAATATGCGCATTGTATTTGCATCGTATTAATAGTATTAATTAGTGGTTAAACATAAAAAATTATAAATACGATTTCTGTCAGGCCAGCGCTAGGCATGAAATTTAACCGATTTTCTTACATAACCAGCGTAGTCCAAGGGGTACAATCGCATCGAGATAATCCGACGCTCGCGGGTTCGAATCTGTGTTGGGGCAAGAACGTTTTTTTAATTTTTTGTTATTTAAAAAATTAGATCGGCTTTAAAAGGTGTATTGGCAACAAGTTCTTCCTCGATAAAATATTTTTAAAATTGTTGGCAATCTCATATTTACTACAGCTTACAGCCTGCAGGTGCGTAGACAAATATCGTATTACTATGTCTAGTCGCCAGGATTGTATTTATTAAAGAAAACGGAGTTTCGGCAGCGTTCCTAATTGTATTTTACGAATAATCATACTTTTAGCTCAGAATTTTTTTCTGTTTATATTCTGGGCTTTTAGTACAAGGCGCGACACCTATTGAGGAGAAGCTAAACTTATCACAACGAAAGCCGCTAAAATCTACTAATTTAGAGTACTAAAACACATAGAAAAAAGCCATAAACCGAAAAGTGATACTAAACGTAATAAACATCAAGAGTAGTAATGTTTAATATTCTGCAGTACCTATTTTATGATTTTTGCAGTGTTTAGTTGTAGGTAAATTATTTCTTGGCACATTATTAAAAAACCTTTCTTAATTAAAAAAGTGTATTTTGCTTGTTGCGTTGATATCACTAGTTGCCCACAAAATTTTGACCCACCTGTAAAAAAACTTACGGGCCGCGCCTGCTATACAGGGTGATTAACAAGGTAATGTAAAACTGCTAAAAGTTTAGGTGTGTGCCATATTGCCAATAATTTTTTTTGATCATTCCTACACAGCCCGTTAGTAAGCCGATATCAATATCTCCAGACGTTTTCGCCGAAATTTCGATTAATGGTCTTTGACGGAAAATACAGGAGGCAACAAAAAAAGCTCACAAATTTTGGTAGCGTCATTTTTAAAACACTGTAGCTCGAAAACGGATTGAGACTTTGTCGGACTTTTTAGGTATTGAAAGCTCTTTCGTGTGGCGTTTTATCTAATAAACTGTTTTTTTTTCAAGCTCAAAATGTTTGCGTTGTATAGGGGTGAACTAAAAAGTAAATGAAAACCATTGTTAGAAATGTTTTTTTTTTAATTTGTGAAAATTGAGCAGTATGTGTTCGTTTTCTTCCAAAACGAGGGCGTTTTGTCCACCTCTCGATTAGTTATACAGCGTGTCCAGAAACCTTCTTAACAAATCGGAAACATTTTATTTTTGACTTTACGGCAAAAAAGTTATTGTTTATAAAAAGTTCTGCATCGTGAGAAAATGACATTGCAATTCAAAAATTTGATTTAAGACATACAGAGTGGCTCAAAAATGTAAAAGTCCTAATCCACGTGAGGCTAAAAAGACACAAATCGTTATTTAAAGGTAAACTGCCACTGTAAATATAGTAGAGGTAACTTTTATGTTAGTGAATTAGGTTTGGAACATACAAGAGGTCCCAAAAATAAAATAAATTTTTAATTATTGACTTTACAAAAAAGTATGTTCATAAAAAGTCGACATTGTGAAAAAAGAGCATAATTATTCAAAAACATGATATAGGACAATACAGAGTGGCTTAAAAAGCTGAAAGTCTCAATTTACGTAAAGTTAAAGAGACACCAAATCTTTATTTAAAGATAAACTGTATGGAGAAGGACGGAGGTTGCGTGGAGTTTTAAATTTATTTAGTTATTTAGTCATGATCAATATGTTTTTTGCCCTAATATTTCATTTGTTATTAAAATTATGTTAAAAAAAATAAACCTTTAATTTGTTATTGAAATTATGTTAAATAAAATAAACCTTTAATCACCCTGTACGTCTCATTTTCAGTTTAAGTGCTTACTTATAACTTAATTAGTAACCTTGTACAATTAAATACCATAGTGGTTGAATTGAAATTTAGCTTACCTTTGTTGTAAGGCCATTTCAAAGTTTTAAATTTTTTAGTCACCCTATATGTCCTAGATCAATTTTTTGATTCATCATGTCCTTTTTTCACAATGTAGAACTTTTTATAAAGATATAGGTACTTTTTTGTAAAGTCGATAATAAACAATATTTTTATTTTTGGGACCTCCTGTATATTTCAGACCTAATTCACTAACATATAAAGTTAACACTAGTACATTTGCAGTGGCAGTTTACCCTTAAATAACGATTTTGTGTCTTTTTAGGTTCACATGGATTAGGACTTTTACATTTTTGAGTCACCCTGTATGTCTTAGATCAAATTCTTGAATGACTATGCTATTTTCTCACGATGCAGAACTTTTTATGAGGGATTACCTTTTTTGTAAAGTCAAAAATAAAAAAAAGTTTCGCATTTGTTTATATGGTTTCTGGACATGCTGTATAACTAATCGAAATTTGAGCAAAACGCCCTAGTTCTGGAAGAAAAAAAGAACGCATACTGCTCAGTTTGCACAAATTAAAAGAAAACTTATTTTTAACAACACTTTTCATTTATTTTTTAGTTCACCCCTATATAACGCAAACATTTTGACAATTAACAAAAAACAGTTTATTAGGTAAAACTCTACACAAAAATTACTTTCAATTCCCAAAAAGCCCCGACAAAGTCTATTAATCCATTTTCCAGCTACAGCGTTTTAAAAATGACCCTACCAAAATTTGTATGCTTTTTTTTGTTTTCTCCTGTATTTTTGGCCAGAGACCATTAATCGAAATTCCAGCGAGTACGTCTGGAGATATTGATACCAGCTTACTAACATGCTATGTCGGAACGACCAAAAAAAATTATTGGCAATATGGCACACACCTAAACTTTTAGTAGTTTTACATTACCTTATTAATTACCCTGTATAGCATGAAAATGCCACTTCCATTGCAAAATCACTTCTTGATACTTAATTTGGGAAAGACGAGCTATCAATATCCGAAAACCTCTCTCAAAAAAGTTAAGTTTTTAAAAAATTATAGCAGTTTGAAAAGTTGGGTAAAAATCGCATTTGCCGATTTTTTTGTTGACCAGTTTATATTCTTAAAAAAATTAAATTATTTTTCCGCCAACAAAAGCTTTAATAATTAATAGAAAAATTCGCATAATTAAACATTGTATTAAACGTTTCATTGTACAAATTAAATTGTATTGTCGCAATAACGAAGAAAATCTACTGACAATTATAATTTAATTTTCCTAATAAAGGAAAACCAGAACTAAATATGTAATTCCAAAAATTAAAGTTTATTCCTGACAACTAAATCGCGGCTTATGAGAATAAAATTATTCTTTACGCTAGCCCTAACCGCCATGCCATCCCGTCGATATAAATCATCCCGGCGTGCATCGCATTTACCCATCGTCCCTTGTATTGATGAGAAGGCAGACTAAGCGGCTACTCCGGTAGTAACAGTGAAGGTGACGGCCATTTGGTCTATGTTTGTTAGTGTATATATTTATGGATAATATAATAGCCTTTTGTTGTTTTATTTTGTAGGGATATACCTATAAATGTACCAAGATATGCATGTATTCAGTGATAAGTAAAATTTAAAGTTTCTTTGTATTTGGTAAATATTTGTTGGCGTTATAGTATAGATCTTTTATAGAACAAAAAATAAAAATATACTTTTCTGTATGGCGACTTTATTGCAGGGTTTTATTGTGTCATTTTAAAAATGATTGTATCACATTAAATGCAATAAATATGTGAAACGAAAGTAGACATTTTCATCTTTTGTTTTATAAAAGCTCTATATTTTAACCTCAAGAAATATTTTCTTACTGCTTAAGGTTCTCTTTGCTCCGCTATGTTTGGTATTGTCAACCTAATTCAGTTTTTTTACGTTTATCTCCTTTACTTTAGCATTTGAAAAAAGTTATGTATAATATGATATTCGTTAAGCAAATCATTACTAGGCTAGTATGAACGCATATTTCAATCTATTTCTTAAATGTTTGGCCCGCAAAAAATTTACGATCATGGTGTCAGAAAAAATGTTACTAAATTTTTTGAGGGCCAAACATTTAAAAAGTAGATTGAGATATGCGTTCATACTAAACTAGTATATAATGATTTGCTTAACGAATAGCATATTATACATAACTTTTTTCAAATGCTAAAGTAAAGCAAATAAACCTAAAAAAACTGAATCAATTTTTTTGGAAAAAGTAAATCACCAGTTCTATTAAAACGGTCTTTTATTTGACATGGCGCTGCGAACATTAAAAATTAAAACGTAATAATTACCAATAAATCGTATTTGTATCGGGATGGCGGACTTCAGAGGTATCGCACCACTTGATATGAGTGGTGATGTATCAAAAAATTGGAAATTTTGGATACAAAAATTTAAAAACTATTTAAGAGCCACGGAATTAGACAAAAAGTCTGAAGACATACAGTGTGCACAGTTGTTGCAATTCATTGGTGATGAAGGAATACGTATTTACAATACGTTCAAAATTGAAGATAAAGAAAAGGGCAAAATCGAGGTTCTTATCAGTAATTTTGATAATTTTTTTCAACCAAAAACGAATCTAATTTATGAAAGACACCGATTATTGACTAGAAAACAGTTAATGGGAGAGAGTATTCAACAGTATTTAACCGATTTAAAAAACAAAGCTAAATTGTGCAATTTCGAGAAGCTTGAAGATTCTCTGGTGTGCAGTGTTTTGATTATTGGGTTAAACAACGATTTCCTTCGTGAAAGGTTGCTAGAAGAGCCTGACATAACTTTGAAAAAGGCTGAACGTATTTGTTTAGCTGTAGAAGAGTCCAGAAATGAATTATTTTCAAAAAGTGTGTTCAAGAAAAAAATTTATTCATTCAGTTCAAGACACTATTAGCAGTGATTCCGAAACATATGAACGAAATAATGATTCTGATCTTTTTATTGGCATGGTTAAAAATGACGCTGGACTAAATAAGGTAAAAGAGTGGAGCATTAGGCTTTTGGTAAATAATAAAAAATATGTACAATTTAAAATGGATACCGGCGCAATGACTAATACTATAAGTTATAGCACGTTTTTAAGTCTGGATTGCGACAAAACTCGTATTAAAAAGTCTAATGTAAAGCTTACCAATTATTCTAACGATATTATTCCTGTTATCGGCGAATGTCAATTAAATTGTATAAGGATCGCGATTGTTTTTTGAACTTTGTAGTTGTTGGTACTGATTCTCCTTCCCTTATTGGTTTAAATAGCTGCATTAGTCTTAATCTTATAAAGAAAATCGATTCAATTAGTGATGATAATTCTTTGATTAACAAATACTCGCATGTTTTTAAAGGTATAGGCTGTATTAAAGGCCAGTATCGCATTAAATTAAAGGAGAATGCACAACCTATTGTACATGCTGCAAGAAAAATTTCTTTCCCCTTAAAATAAAAGAAACAGATATCGGGATTGCAAATAGTATATATCTTTCTTAGTAAAACTAAGGTTTACTTCACGTAATTAAATTAGGATATTTTTATTAACCAATATTAGTTGTAGGTATCATACCTTCACATTAAATGAATTAAATGATAATTGATACAATTAAGTCATATTTTACTTTATCGTGTAAATTTACTTACAGAAATTATGATTTACTTCAGTTAATTAAACCTGCCAATTAAATAATTAAATTCGCTGAATTATATATTTAATTGCTCGATATCAATTAAATAATTTAATTGAAAGAAAAAAAGGTAATTATTTAGATTAACGTAAACAGCGAATTTTTTCATGAAATTTTGCACAGACCCTAATTTTGGGTCGTAGAACACGAATCCGAAGTCAGTTTTTGGCGGTCTCGTAAAAAAAAAATTTGTTTGTGCTCACCCAACCTGAGCAAGAAGGTGGTCAGGTTTGCTCAGTTTTGATTGATATAGATATATATGTATCTATATCAATCAAAACTGAGCAAACCTGACCACCTTTTTGCTCACCCAACAAATTTAAAGAAATTCATTGAAAAAGCTAACCTAAAAGTTTAAATAAAATTTTACGAGACCGCCAAAAACTGACTTCGGATTCGTGTTCTACGACCCAAAATTAGGGTCTATGCAAAATTTCATGAAAAAATTCGCTGTTTACGTTAATCTAAATAATTACCGAAAAAAATTTTACTTGTGTAAATTAATTCTTTCTCTCTGTGCATCATCAAACATTCGGAGATCTTTACTGACGGCTTCAATCCCTATTTCATCTTCCCTAGTAGAAAATGGTTGGCTTATTCTGTCATTATGTGGTTTTAATAAATAAATATTGCTGTAAGAAAGAGAAATAATAAATGTCAAACCTATGCGAGCAGTACGGCCATGACGTCTATACCTACTGGTTTTTGGATTAAGACGCAGCAGCAAACGTCTCGCAATCAAAACGCGGAAGTTGTTCGTTTGAGTGAGAACACTTACATAACCTTTGAAGGATGGTAGACCGAAATTCAATCGTGTAAAGTACAATGACGTTGGTGCCGGCGGCGGAGGGAAAACTTTTAGTTAACCACTGGTTGTTAATGAAGTCACACGAGGCTCGAGAGAGACGGCGACGCAACAATCTTTCCGCCGGCACCAACGTCATTGTACTTTACACGATTGAATTTCGGTCTAGTGACTACTAGGCGCGATTGCCGGTAGTCCTAGCGAAAACACACCTTTGGGTTTGTTACAAACACACATGCCTAGTTGTGGTTCTTGGCGGGCACTTAAAAAAAAATTCTTTGAGGAACAATATGTCTATCGCGGAAATCATTAGTTTTTTGTAGCAACGATGTTACCAGATTACGACTATTAGGCATTGTTACACAATGTAGTTAGGTTTATATATTTCTATGAAAATAATTAACTACAATTTTATAGAAAATGGGTACTTTTATACCCTTACAATAAATATTTTTTGTCACCTATACCTACTGTCACATTTAACACCAAAAATGTCAAACGAGATTTAAAAAATTTTAACTTTTTTAACACTTACCTTGAATATTTTCACAGTTAAATGAAGTCATATCGTAAACAATCCTGACACTATGCTTCTCGCATTCTTTAAATGTAATAAATCTTCACAATTTAATTTAATATTCTATACAAAAAATGGTTGACAAAAAGTTTACCACAAACAAATGATTTAGTTAACATATCACTGACACCGGCATATGCCAATTTGATAGATGAAGGTATGATTTCTTCGTATTTAGGGCATTAGCTCCGGAATCGTGCAGCGTTCTGGGGTTAAATTGATAAATTTAACTACTCAGAAGTGCTACAAGTGCGCGGCAGCTTTTCGTCAGGAGCATTTATGGGCCGTAGGTCTCTAATTTTCCCTTTTCCTCTTCTTTGTCTAGGTTTTCCAAGGCACTAGGGCGCCACTGAGTTTTTGTTAAAGAAATACCCTTACAGCTTAGTAAACTCAGAACCTAAGCTGATATTAGATTTTGATAAAATGTTACAAAACTTTTTGCATGTGTTTTAGCAGGCAATAAAACAAACTATTCCCCAAAATAAAATATATTTATTCTTGTTTAAATGGCCTGTCGACGGCTAAATGGATTTGGTAATAAAAAAATATGTTACCTACGTGAACATATATACTTAGATTAATTTGCAACCTAAAAGGTAGTAAAAATCAACAATACCATTTTGGTAAGTATAGTTTAGTAAATATTAAATATACACCTTTTTACAAAACAGCATAACGATAATAACTGACCTAAAAAAAAATCAAATACGGTAAACCATCAGGTAACGCAACGAGGGTAGGTAATGCAAAAAAAATCATGATCTTTTTCGCTACGCCCTAAAGAAAATGAGACAAAACTTACCAAAATAGCTTTATACATACTCTATTATATTCTATATATATATATATATATATATATATATATATATATATATATATATATATATATATATATATATATATATATATATATATATATATATATTATATATTCATTTGATAAGCCGCATGGTCCGCAAAAATTACAAATTTACATGTGTCAGTAACCAAAAGAAACATAATACGGCGGATTTAAAATAAGGGTAATTACGTAATAATAATACCTTTAATGCTTGTTTATACATAATATACATTAGTCTACATTAGACTTTATACGGCGCAGCTTCAAAATAAAAGGGATTATGTAATAATAATTTTATGCTTATTATTATATATACAATTATAATCAAAAATCGGCATCCAGGCCTTACCCAGAGACAAAATGGAGTACAAATCCACCGTAGCACAAGAAACTGAGTGCTTAGGATGACGATCCTGACAGAGGACGGAAGCTCTGACAAGCTACCTTTCTATGGATCAGCATGGTTCCAAGGTTGGATCAAGTTGATGCGGCTGGACCATCTGGAGTATCCCTTCAAACTCTACGGCGTTGACGAAGTCTCAGATCGAAACTCATGAGAAACCGTGGCGGAAAACCACATAGGGGGTGTAGTGTTAAGTACTTGTGTAGTAGATGCCATAATTTTATTTAGATCTGACTTCATGGCGAAACTGTCAATGGTGGTTGCCGCGAAGTATTCTGGTGGTAAAGATCTATTGTTCTGTATTGTAAAGTAGCTTTTAGCACTTTTATTTAATAAACGTATAGTCCATAAGACTGCAGATATTTTATTAAATACATAGCATTAATTGGCGACGACGGATTTCGAGTCCACAAAGCCAAAGTCTAGTTGAAGAGTCCTGATTAAAAAAAAAAAGAGAAGAAAAACAGGTGAAAAATGTCGTTAATTGGAAATATTGAGCCTTTTTCGCCAGGTCAGTCTGATATTAATTCGTACATGGAACGTATGGAACAATTATTTGCATGCAATAGTATAGATGGGGAAGGCCCCAATTAAGGTTAGAAACGTGCCATGTTTCTAGCCTTAATTGGGGCCGATGCCTATGGAGTCCTAAAAGACATTTTGTCTCCGGTATTACCGAGTTCCAAGACGTATAATCAGCTAAAAACGACCCTCATTAATCACTTTAGTCCAAAGAGATTGATTATTGCTGAACGTTACAAGTTTTATGGTTCACGACAGGAGTCTAATGAAGATGTAAAGTCCTATGTTACCAAGTTAAAAAATTTGTCACAGTATTGTTCATTTGGGAGTTTCTTGGAAGAAGCCCTAAGAGACAAATTCGTTTGTGGGTTAAGATCTGAAGCAATAAAACGCAAGCTGTTGTCCGAAGATAACTTGACGTGGACAGATGCATATAAAATAGCTGTAGCTATGTAGTTAGCTGAGGGACAAGTTAAAGCTATTAGCGGTACTTGTGAAGTTGTAGATGTCAACAAAGTAGGTCATAGTCATAAAGTCGATAGGACAGAAAAAATGTCTGGGCGTAGGTCACAGTTTCAGTCACAGTCTAGCAGTTCATCAAGAGAGATGAAACCATGTTATAGATGCTCTCGAAAACACAACCCGGATGCATGTCCTGCTAAATCATGGGAATGTTTCAAGTGCCATAAGAAGGGTCACACCAGTAGAGTGTGTCATAGTTCCGGTATTAAAGTAATGGAGGAAGATGAAGCAAAGAGTTATTCCGAGTCAGAGGATGAAGAAAATTATGGAAGCCTAGGATTTATTTTGAAAATAGAGAGGGAGTCTGAGAAGTCTTTAAGGGTAAATATGATGATTGAAGGTAAGCCTATGGATTTTGAAGTAGACTCGGGTGCATGTAAAACAGTTATACACGTGTCAACATTCAAAAAGTTTTTTAGTGCATGTGAGTTGTTTCCAGTCGAGTATAAATTAAAAGTTGTCACAGGACATAATATTAAAATAATTGGTGAAATAGATGTAAGAGTTTTGTATAAAAGTCAAAGATATTATTTGCCTATAGTTGTTCTTGAAGGAAGTAATGAATTTAAGCCACTTTTAGGTAGAAATTGGCTTAATGTTATGAGTCCCAATTGGAAAAATATTTTTAGTCTAGGTCAGCTAAGCAAAAGTCAAAGTGAGTCAGTCGGGTCTGGGTTTTCTCTGTCAGTCACCACAGATCAATCAAAAACAAAGTTGTGTGAGTCACCACCACAAAATATGTCAAGTCAAAGAAAAAAACAAAACGGTCAAGTCAGTGACAGTCAAGTAAGTGAAAAGTCAGAGGTTTTTACAAAAGAAATTAAAATTAAATTTTCTGAAGTATTCACAGAGCAGCCTAATTCCGTAATTAAAGATTTCTTGGTAGAATTACAAATAAAGGATGGGTGTAAACCAATATTTCATAGGCCATATGACATGCCATATGCGTTACGTGAAAAAGTGGAGTTAGAATTAATAAATATGGAAAAGTCTGGAATAATTTCCAAAGTAAGTTTTAGTAATTGGGCAAGCCCAATTGTTGTAGTCCCAAAAAAGAACTCGGATGAGCTGAGAATTTGCGTGGATTTCAAGAAAACTTTAAATACCGTTTTAGAGTCGGATCATTGTTCGTTGCCTCTTCCGGAAGATATATTTGCATGTTTAAGTGGTCAAAAGTATTTTTGTGTCATAGATTTAAAAGGGGCATATCAGCAACTTCGAATTAGCGAAAAATCCAAAGAATTACTCACTATAAATACACATTTAGGTCTTTTTGCATTTAATAGGCTAACTTATGGTATTAGTGCAGCACCAGGAATTTTTCAAAGCGCCATGGATACCATATTGGCAGGGTTGCCAAATTGTAAAGCATATTTGGATGATATCCTGGTGTATGGAGAGTCTTTGGAAAAGTGTAATCAAAATATAGTCAGGGTCTTTAAGCAACTTCAAAGATATAATGTCAAAGTCAATCAAAGGAAATGTAAATTTTTCGAAAGTCATGTTGAATTTTTAGGTCATATTATAGATCAACATGGACTACATCCAACGGATGAAAAAATTGACTGTATTAAAAATGCACCAACTCCATCAAACCTTACTGAACTTAAGTCATATCTGGGTCTTCTTAACTACTATGGAAAATTTATTCCGATGTTATCCAGTCAGCTTAAGCCTTTATATGATTTGTGTCATGCAGAGGTAGACTTTAACAAAAGTTGGTCACCAGATTGTCAGGAAGCGTTTGAACTAAGTAGACAATTATTAATAACATCTAGTAGTGTGTTAACCCACTATAATCCAAAACTACCTCTGTATTTAACATGCGACAGTAGTGGCTATGGTGTAGGGGCTGTACTCAGCCATAAAATAAATAATGAAGAAAGACCGGTCATGTTCGCGTCTAGTACTCTATCGCCATCCGAAAAAAATACTCGAATTTAGAAAGAGAAGGGGTTAGCGATTATGTTTGGGTTAAAAAAATTTCATAAATACCTCTATGGTCAAAAATTTGTTTTAATTACAGATAATGAGCCATTGAAACTCATATTTGGTAGAAATAAAGGTATTCCTGTGTCGGCTGCCGCTAGAATCACTAGATGGACCATAACTTTATCTGGTTATGATTACTCTATTGAGTATAAAAAAGGCAAATTAATTGCTAATGCAGACGGTCTGTCTAGGTTACCAATTAAAAGTCATACTGAAGTCCCAGATTGTATATTTTCTTTTAATCTTATAGATGAAATACTTCTTAATTCAGGAGACATAGCCTTTGAGACAAAAAAAGACAAAGTTTTAATAAAAATAGTAGATTTTACAAAGTCAGGTTTCCCAAATTCGGTCGAAAACGAGCTAAAGCCCTATTTTAAAAAGAGACGAGAGTTGGCGGTCGAACGAGATTGTCTTATGTTAGGGAACAAGGTAATAATTCCAGGAAAGCTACGTCGCAAAGTTTTAGAACTTTTTCATGAACAGCACCTTGGCATAGTCAGGACCAAAATGTTGATTAGGTCATATTGTTGGTGGCCAAGCTTAAATGATGATATAGAACAATTTATAAACAGATGTGAAGCTTGTCAGCAGCTTCAGAATTTCACTAATTCTAGTCCTTTGACTTCTTGGCCATCAGCTCCAAACAATTTCTTTCGAGTAAACATTGATTTCTTCCACAAGTTTGGTAACAGTTTTCTTATTTTAGTGGACAGCAGATCGAAGTGGCTTGAGGTAAAGCACATGAAATTGGGTACTAATGCTAGGGCAACGGTTGCTGTACTAAAGGAAATTTTTAGTTTTATGGGGCTGCTTTGTGAATTAGTGTCCGACAATGGGCCCCCATTTAATTCATCAGAGTTCATACATTTTTGTCAGTCCAATGGCATTAAACCTGTAAAAACACCGCCGTATCATCCCCAAAGTAATGGGGCCGCGGAAAAAGTAGTTCAAACGGTAAAAAAGGCTTTACTAAAGGCTTTATTTTCTCTAGATAGTGGGGAAATTTCTGATAGTCTAATCTCTCACTGCCTGGCTAATTTTTTGTTTACGTACCGTAATACTCCCTCGGCTGCCACAGGTTTGACACCAGCTGAGTGTGTACTGAGGATAAAGCCCCGAACTAGATTTGATCTGTTAAAGCCAGATTATAATTCTAAGACCCACCCGGTGTTAGATCGGTCTAAATGTTTAAAATTTTATCATGTTAATGAACAAGTCTATGTTAAAGATTCACAGAGGAAGGTATGGGTCAAGGCCAAAGTTGTAAAGGTTCTTAGTTACTCGACATATTTGGTTATGTATGAGAATCAAGTTGTTAGATTGATTCATGCTGATAGTATGCGCCATGCCTCTGTTGAGAATAATTCAGGTATGTCGACGACCACGAGCCTACCTATGACTATCCCACGTAATATTCCTAATAGTGTCTCAGACCAAGCTCAGACATGTGAACCAAATTTAACTGACGGTTGTACTGTCAGTAAAGCTAATGATCCAGAGTCAGTTATTAAAACCCCTAAAAATACTGAGTTTATTGAAAGTCCAAGAAAATCACTCGATAGAAGTCCACCTTTAAACAAATCTTTAAATTCAGAACTTACAGTAACTAAGTCTGGCAGAGTGAGTAAACCACCCAATAAACTTAATCTGTAATTTGTTCTGGGTAATTTTAGGGTTTTTTTTTGGAAGGGGGAAAATGTAGTGTTAAGTACTTGTGTAGTAGATGCCATAATTTTATTTAGATCTAACTTCATGGCGAAGCTGTCAATGGTGGTTGCCGCGAAGTATTCTGGTGGTAAAGATCTATTGTTCTGTGTTGTAAAGTAGCTTTTAGCACTTTTATTTAATAAACGTATAGTCCATAAGAATGCAGATATCTGGCAGAGTGAGTAAACCACCCAATAAACTTAATCTGTAATTTGTTCTGGGTAATTTTAGGGTTTTTTTTTGGAAGGGGGAAAATGTAGTGTTAAGTACTTGTGTAGTAGATGCCATAATTTTATTTAGATCTAACTTCATGGCGAAGCTGTCAATGGTGGTTGCCGCGAAGTATTCTGGTGGTAAAGATCTATTGTTCTGTGTTGTAAAGTAGCTTTTAGCACTTTTATTTAATAAACGTATAGTCCATAAGAATGCAGATATTTTATTAAATACATAGCAGGGGGTTGCATCCGTCTCGGGACATCTCTTCACAATGAGTAGCGGGAAACCATATACAGGGAATTGCAGCTGGCACAAAACATCTCTTCAAAAAGGAGTGGCAGAAAACCATATACCTACAGGGGGTTGCTTCTGCCATGAAACATCCCTTCAAACGTCGAAAACTATTCCTCTACCGGAAAAACCCTGTAATACAACAGTACAAATCACTCTACGAAATCCGGGGACAATAAAAGCTTTGCTTACCTCATCACCATTGGAGGGTTACCAAAATGAAAAACGACCATCACATTGCGGCTCTTGCCACAATCACGAACTAATAGATACAATCTATAAAAACGAGGTTTATAACAAACGGCCCTCTCTTGCCAAGACTGTTTGGCCAAGACTGTCCCCACAACCACCTTGTCCTTTCTTAAATTTACCCCAAAAACCTCCCACGACATCAAATTCTCTTGCCCCTCACAATTGGACCTACATGTGTCACATTGGACCAATCAAAGCATTCGACGTCAGCCCGAATGTGCGCCGTTCAAAATTCGGCCTCTACATAATTATATTTTGTTGTTCCCAAATGTAAACACGATGTTTTGAAATGACAATCATATTAGGAAATGAGAAGAAAAGAAACGGAAGATTCTCTGTACTCGCAGACACTGCGGCCTTGGAAAAACAAGGTATTCACTTCGTTAATTAGAATTGGTAATCAGCTATTAATTAATATTTTATTTTAGCATAAAATTAATCAAATTCTACCATATAAAACTAAAAATGGGAGAAACGTGCTACAACAAAAGAATTTTTACCAGGGCCAGTCGTTACGTATTTCTTAAAGTACACGCAATGACAAAGGTAACATTCTTAAGAAATGCTAAATTAAACAATGAATATAATACTGTAAATTGTTCTTTTAGGGTGAATCAACTCAAGTGCAGAAAAAAAATTAAAACATTCTGGACCCCCACAATATTGTGTACCATGGGTTGAACTGCGTATAGAATAAAACAAAAGGATGCCAAAATGCATAACCTACATCCTTGTAAACATGAATGCTTGTTATTTGTGTAAGAAATTAATAACTTAATAAAATAAGATTTTATGAGGTATTTAGTGTTTGCATTAAAGTAATGTCAAAATTTTCTAAATAAATCACCTACACCATCTTGTCAAGAAAAAAACATGTACTAAAAAGTAATTTCAAAAGCAATGTAGCATTTCAAATGCTACACTACCCCTTTCGAAAAATAAAAATATGTTAGCTACAGGGTTAACATAATTCATTTCGCACACCAAGTTCTGGGTTGATATCTTACGCGTATCAAAATGTCCTACTGGAGTTACAGTTTGGTAAGTCACAATTCGGGTACAGTCACAATTCGGCTATGGTCTTAATTGGTAAAAGTCTACCAAAACTTTAGTTCACGTATAAAACAAAATTTACAACAAGTTACTAGGTATTCAAAGATATTCGACAGTATTCTAAACATTTTTCTTTTCTGAGAACTACGTAAGATCTGTATTCCTGTTAATATACAGAGACATCTGAATTAAAACCAAAATATGGTTTTAAATCTTTCGCGTGTCAACGACCAGCAGGTGTGCCGTCTGCGTTGCGCAATTCATAGACTAAACGAGAGATTCTTTTTTCTACGGTACGAAGAACATATTTAGGGGCTAATTTACCGGAAAACTTATTTGCTGCGTCTGATAAAACTTTGTTGCGTCACCAAACCCGTTCACCTTGTTCAAAACTAGCATCTCGCTTCCGGAGGTTATAAGACTTGGCATAGCGTTTATACGTTTCGTGCAACCGTTTTCGAACTTCTTCGAAAAGACCCGATAAATTTTTAACATCGCCGACGTACTCGTCGCGATCTCCAACAGTAATCTCTATACCTTCGGTAGAAGTTATATCTCCGTAGTAACGACCAGAAATAGGTACATAACGACCGTAATTTAAAAACGCTGGTGAATAACCAGTCACTTCGTGCTTGGCGGTATTAATGGCATGTCTAATTTTGGGTAATTCTTTATCCCAGTCTTTATGTTCTTCAATGTAGCAACGGATTGCGGTTCCGACAGTTTTATTATTTCGTTCGACGAAATTACAGTGGGGGGAATATTTAGGGCTATACCAAATTTTTTGAACATTGTATTGCTGAGAATGCTTTTTAAACTCCGGACCGGCAAATTGTGAACCATTGTCACACAATATAAATTGAGGAACACCTCTTTCAAGAAACACTTCTTCTTCGATAAATTTAATTACACTCTTAGCTGTAGCTTTTCTAATCGGATGAAGGAGAGTATATTTAGTAAGCCAGTCTCCCACGACGAGTAAATAAGCATTACCCTTGGAAGACCGGGGAAAGGTCCCATTAAATCTACGGCAATAATTTGCCAGGGAAATTGTACGGATTTCTCAGCACCCATAAAACCCATACGCGGACTGTTAGCTAATTTTTGTGAAGAACACACCTTACAAGCTTTAACATACCGCAAAATATCTTTTCTCATTCGCGGCCAATAATAATTATCTTGAACTCTGCCTAAAGTTTTAAAGAAACTAAATGTCCAGAAGTAGGTGCACTGAAAAAATTGTTTGGACTTTTTTTCACACAATATTGTAGCAAAGTCTTTGTAGAGCAATTTACCCTAATTGGATTATTAGTTACAACAGTTTTTATACATTTTCATACAATTGTAGCAAATTCTGCTACAAATTGGTCTTGGACGTTTTTGAGAACAAATTGTTGGGAAAAGGTACACAATTGTAGTGAAATGTCCCACAATGTTTTTTCAGTGTGGGTCATGACAAGAACTAACTATTTTATTACGCAAGTACTTTGGAACTAAAGTTTTCCACTCGTTTATATTCGTCTTTACTTTAGACCTAGACAAAATAAGTTTATAAATGATATTACTTTCTACCTTAAAATGAGGATAAGAATCAGGGCTTTTAACTATTTTTTCCTTCAACGTAATATACCACGGATCTAACTGTTCTAAGGAAACGTCTATTAAGGATACTTGTGGAATCCTGCTTAAAGCATCGGGAACTACATTAAAACGTCCTTTTCTATGAATTAAATCAAAATTGTACTGGCGCAATTTCATCGCCCATCGTGCAAGTCTTCCCGTAGGGTTTTTTAGGGTGCTCAGATATAAAGAGTAATGATCGGTTATAACTGTAAACCTAGCACCCTCTATCCACGGTTGGAAACGCTCTAAATTAAATAACAAGGCCAGACATTCCTTTTCGGTTACAGTATAATTACGCTCAGTTCTAGAAAGAGAACGACTCGCGTACGCGATAACCCGTTCTTCCCGTCTAAAATTTGGGTAAGCACTCCGCCTAAACCCGTATCACTAGCGTCGCTTTGAACAGTAAAAGGCTTAGTAAAATCAGGTTGACATAAAACTGGAGCAGACACCAAGGCTTGCTTAATTCTCGTAAAAGCCTCCTCTGCTTCATTCGTCCACTTAATAGGCTCTCTTTTTTTCTTACCACGTAATAAATCGTTAATAGGAGAAGTAAAAGTAGAAAAGTCTTTAATAAAACGATGGTACCACGAACATAGTCCAATAAATCGTTCAATTTCGGTACTATTCGTAGGACGCGGGTAATTTATCATACTAGAAATTTTCTCGGGATCGGTACGTAACCCGTTTGCGCCTACAACATATCCAAGAAATTTAAGGGTAGTTTTAAAAAATTCATATTTTTCTATACTAATAGTCAAGTTTGCGTCTCTTCTCTTAGCAAAGATAAATGCTCTTCAAAAGTAGATCCTAACACTAGTATATCATCAAGATAGGTAAATATTTTAGGCTCGAAACGTGGCCCAAAAATTTTGTCAACTAAACGTTGCTGTACTTGCGCAGCATTAAAAAGTCCAAAAGGAACAACTTTAAATTGAAATAGGCCTCGACCGGTGACACTAAATGCGGTTATTTCGCGTGACTTGTCGTCTAACGGTATTTGCCAAAACGCCTTGCCTAAATCTATAGTCGATATAAATTTTGCGTCCCTTAACATATTCAAAATACGGTCGATACTAGGCAAAGGGTAGGAATCGTGACGCGTCTGCGCGTTAAGCATGCGCCCATCATAGCACAGTCTATGAAAACCATTTGATTTTTTCACAAGTAAAACCGGTGCACAATAAGGGTTATTTGAAGGTTCGACAACATCTAAATTTAACATCTCGTCTAGCTCCTTATTTAAAATTTCTGACATATAAGGCGACATAAGGTATTGCTTTTTCTTAAATGGCTTTGCGTCGCCAGTATCTATTGTCATAGTAATTTTATCCGTACGCCCTAACCGCGTTTCACTAGAAATTTCTTGAAAAGAATCGATACATTTTTGGGCGGCTGCTCGTTGCTCAAACTCTAGTTCATCTAAAGTCACCAAATAATTAAATTAGTTTGATTCATACTTGATATGCTAGTCAAATTATTCTGAGTATTCCATTTATTATTTTTAAAGTCCAATAATAGTGAAAATTGGCGTGCAAAATCGCTACCGAAAATAAACCGATGGTGTATTGAAGGTACAATCAATGCCCTAACTACCCGACATTCATCGCTAATCACCACTCGCAAATCAACCAGGCCTATCACTTTTTGCGGCGAGCCGTCTGCAACGGAAATATTTTTTACACTCGCCGGATTTATTGTAATTTTAAACTGATCTAAAATCTTTTGACGGCTAGCACCGATAATTGACGACGTTGTGCCGGAATCGAAAAGAGCAGTTACTTCGGTATCAAATATTTTTACTGAAATATAAGGTCTATTGTCAAAATTTCTTTTTTCCAACATTGGAGAAATTTTATTCCTCACTACGGGAAATTTGAAGTTATGATAAAAGTTTTTAAAAAATTTTATACTTATATTTAGTTTGTTCAACAGTAGGATAGATTTTATTTTTAATTTTGACCTTTTTATTTGCGACATAGTTTCGGCCGTAACGTACGCCGCTACAATTTAGTTTTTTGAACACCTGGTACAAGTTTTAATAGTAAAATTGGCAGGGCCACAACCAAAACAAAATTTATTTTTCGTTGCTTTGCAATTAGAGAAAACATGACCTAACTTATTACAATTCCAACATTTTACTTTACTTTTACAGAACAACGATTTTTATTTTTTATGTAATTAGCCTCCTCTAAACGTTTAACTAAATTGACTAATTCTTGAACGGAATCAACATAAAGCTAACCGAGTAATATATTCGGGTAAAAGGTTTTGTTTTAAAATTTTAACTTTAGTTGCTTCACACTGCTTAGTCTCGAAAAAAGATTTTCTAGCTGAGCTACAAAAATTATGACTGACTCATCTTTGCATTGTTTGCGTGATTTGTGATTTTATTTGTTCCCAAATTTCATCTTCTACACAGGGCAATAGAAAGTCTCTTTTTAATCTTTCTAGTAAATCGGACCAATTTAAAACAGAGCTCTTTATGCTACGGTACGAAAGCATCGCCCACAAACAATTCAACAGCCGATTTAAATAAATCGTCTTCAGAAACACCTCGCGCGTCCGCGACTTCAGTTATGTGTTCAATAAAATTATACACGGCTTTTGGATCCCCGTTAAATTTAACATTCCAATCTGAAAGTAAAATTTGTTTATTTTGACACGTTATTATAGGGGGTGGAACATTTACTTTTGATGGTCTAGGAAAACTTTGGTTAATTGTGTTCGCGGTATCGGTAATAATTATTCTAGCATGTACATCTGCGTCTAATTGAAGGCATGTTGCGTACATTTCTTCTTTATAAAGTTTACGTCTTCGATATCATCCCCTTCGGTAGGAATTTTCAGCCAGATTCACTATCATTTAGTCCATAGGTTTGATTTTAAACCTATGGTTTAAGTCTTAAACCCTATTCACTAAGATTTAGACCCCTGTAGTGGACTAAAATGTAAACCATGGCTAAACCTGTCCGCTGACGATAAAACAATTGAATTTAAACGTACAAATGACAAGTAAAGACGTAAATATTATTTATTTTTATTATGCGAGTCGCTGTTTTCTACTAAAAAAGAATTAAGCCATTAAATTATTACAAGGATTAACGGAAAATATCATTTGAATTTACCGCCGAAAAGATAATCATGCGAGGAGGCCCCTAAGCGGAGTAAATACGAACACAAAACATAACCTCAGATTAGTCAGATTTCCATATGGCACTGAAAGTAATATTTTGATGAAATTTTTACCTTGTCGAGTTTTATTTTCCTTGGCGTGCATTATGCCTTACCAGTTAATGTTTTTGTTCCACAAAGAAGACAAGGATCATTAAAAATGGGCAAAGTATCGACAAAGTTTCGAAAGTAAGGGGCCCCACAATAGCAAACAAATTTCAAAGCCATTTATTTTCTGGAAAGACCGATGTACAGCATTTAATAAGGTAATATTTATATTTTAAAATACGATATTTATTATGGAATACGTGTTGCTTTACTTAAAAATGTGTATTTATTTTAGAATTTATGGATAAATAATGAATGAAATATGGGAAATGTTTTACACTTAGCTACCTAACAAACCTAAGCCCATACAAGTAATACGAGTATAAATATTCAGCAGATTTCTGTGAAAATTATTTAAATGAGAGATATTTTATAATGGAAGTTCTATTTTTTCCATCTTTTTAGTTTTAATCGCAACCAAAGATAGTGCTACTCAGTATTTTAAGAAGGCAAATGTTCATATTTTAAAAAATTTAGCAGTTTTAAAATCTATTAAAATAACTGGATATTTCTGTTTTTTGATAAGATTAGGTATATCCTATTTTAAGTATGTTTATAATTTTAATTATTTATAAATTACACCCAATTTTTAGGCTTTTTTATTTGTATTTTTTAACTGGAAAAGTATTTTCTAATTGATTTCTTTTTTAGCTAAATTTGCTACAAGAGAAAAAAACAAGAACCTGGGACAAACAAGAAACATAATTAATCTGTTTAGCTGGTATTAATGTTGTTTGTTATTTTTATGCGTTTTATTTAATAAGTATATATTGTAAAAAAACTGTTATTACAAATTAAAAAAAGTATTGCTGTACATATTTTTTATTAAATACACCAGTATATTATGATTTTTAGTGATAAGATCATTTTTATGGTTATAAAACACATTCCTATCTTCTGTATCTTTACTTACCATAGAAATTTAAGAAAATATAATGTCATTCAGAGAGAGTAGCTTTGTCAGAACAAAACGACAGATTTTGGGGACAGTTTACATAGTGTGAAAGAAACAATACATTTCAATCTTGCATATTTATTATTTGAGTTACAGATTTCCACATGTAAAATTAAATATTTCTTTTCTACTTGGAAAAACTTCAGTGGATTTCTTTTGATTTAATACATCCTGGCGGTAATAGCAGTGGCCACATGTGTAGTTTAGATCCTCTACTCCTTCAAGAGAACATTTTGTACTTGCTTATAGCACCAAAAACCGTAAAAAGGATCTTACTAAAACACAACAATTAATGGTGGTAAAGAACTAAATTGAATGTTAGCTAAACCATTTGCTATTATTTAATGTTCATAAAGTACATAGTCTCTGGTCTTACATGGGGAAAAATAATAATTACATGTCCATAACTCATTTTAGGTATCTTCCTATCCACATTACATTCATCCAATGTTGAATTTTGAGAAGTTAAATTTACATTTAGTAGTATCTTGAATCGCATAGTAGGCATTGGTGCAGCTATATGTCAAATTAAACCCTTGTCAACTTATACCTTCCTTAAACCATCAACAGGTTTAAAATTTAAATCCGATTCACTAACAATTTAGTACTAGTTTTAAGACAAGTCTAACTTTAATAAACCATTTGAATAACAAAACACCAACATCAACCTACTATGTTTTTGAAATATCTTTCAGTACACATTTCTTCGAAAACATGAGCGACATCAATAAACGTAAGCTTAAGGGAAATTTTACAAATAAGGAAGAAGAAATATTAGTAAAGAAAATAAAAAGAATGTTCCTTCTGGGAAATTGTCCCCTGCTACCCCACCTTTAAAGCGGGAAAATACTTGGGGGAAAATTCAAACGGCAATTAATTCCGTGAGCTGCCAAAGAAGGAGCTTAGCGGAAATAAAGTGCAAGTGGAAAATGCACAAATTATGTGCCAAATCAAGATGTAAGTACAGGTTTTACTTTCTTATTACTACAATATTAAAAAATAAGTATGAAGGAATTCTATTTGAAAAAAATACATGCTAGTTTCAGAAGAATTTATATAAAAATTGGCCAAAATTATATAGTGAATATTTTTTATTCTTGACGCACTTATGTTAAAATCGTTTATCTTTAATTATATACTTACCAGACAAATCAACAGTTTGGCGTTAAATATTTTGTTTAAAATTAATGCCGGACGTTAGGTAAGCTCGTGAAACTCGCATAACCCCCATGGTTTAATAGAACATTCATTTAAAAGATTTACTAGTGGTTGCGAAAAGAATGAGCTGCAAGGCTACTGAAGGTGGGCCCTCTGATGCCCCCGACCTTAAGCCCGAGAACGATATAATATTAGAAATTACTGAGAAAACCTCGGTCGAGGAGAATTCCTGAGGGGAAACAAGTTGAATTTCCCAACATTGAAGCTATTTGCGACGCACTTTGTTCAATAAAAAGTGTTTGATTAAAAACCGTCAAAGATACTATGATGAGTATCATTGACCAAGTACTTACCGCTTAACTTGAAAACATTAAAATAACTCTTAAACGTACTCTAGAGAAAAACAGGAACAACAGGGTGTTCTGAGGGAAGCAGGCGTAGTAGAGCGCGTTGCAAATTAGCCCTCAGCTCAGTTAGGCTGGGTAGGTTCTATTGGACGCCACCAGTTTTTACACCGACGCAAACTGGAAGTCGCCTAGTTGGTCTAGGGACCTGCTTCTCACACAACAATCCCGCTATTCATAATAGAAAAAATAATTAAAACATAGGGCGCAGTGAGCTGGATAAAGAAACAACGTAAATACATATAACCCTATATTTATACGTACAAAAAAAATAAAATATTACAGGTGTCTACAAATACAGTTGAGCGATTTGCCCTCGCAAAATAAATTGGATTTACTCAAAGTAAAAGAGGAACTTCCTGAGGAGGTCTGTCCTCAGGTACAAAAATTTCATAAGGTGGCTCCTTAGCACCCACCGAGGGAAAGAGTAGGATGACTCCTAGCTCCCACCAGAAAACAAAGTAATAGGGGTGCTTCTTAGCCCCTGCAGAAGAGAAGTAATTGGGATGCTTTGTAGCCCCCATGGTAGAGAAGTAGGGAGGTTCGTGGCCCCTACCAAAGCCCCTAGGAACAAAACAATTCCTACTAGTACAGTAATTTAAATACATAAAAAAAAATGTTAGAAGTTACGTGAATAATTAAAAATAAAATCAGAAGTTACGTTATTAGAAAAAGGTAAAATTTGGAAAGAAACAATTTACTGGAACTAAAGCGCCGAAATTTAATTAGATCTTTATCAATTAAGTAATTTAATATTAAAAGAGAAAGTCATTGGCTTGAACAGAATCGAAAAATTTAGATAAGTAGAAAAATATTTAAAAATAAGAAGCTACGTCAATATAAAAAACCACTAATAAAAGAGAAAGTAATTATTTGCAAAATTTAAACGAGCTTAAGATATGATTAAAAAAATTACGTTAATAAAAGAAAGGTTAATAATAAATGAGAAAGCCAGTGGCTTGAAATCAATCACTTCAATCAATTACTCAAGGACATTGATAACTAAGTAAAATTGTACAGTTCCTTGAGACTTTAATGATGAACGTTAATATTTACAAAAAACTCCATGATCACTAACTAATGCGGCATTATGTCATCTTACATTAACAATAAAAATAATAGAAGTACAACAAGAGCAAAATAAGTGATAACTAAATCACAAGTTCACGCAAGATTACAGGTATAAACAAAGCAAAAGGCTTGAGCGAAGACAGTAAAAATAACTAAAAATGAAACCCCAGTTAGCTTGACTTAAAACGTTTAAGTAATATTCAAAGTAAAAGAGAAGCTTAAGCGAAGCCAAAAAAAATAAAATAATTAAAACCTCAAACCCCTATAGTAGCTTGACTCAAAAGCTAAGCGTTAACACTACTCGTGTAAATAAAGTGGATCAATGTAAGATAACACAAGAATAATAATTGACTTCAGAAAAATTTTAGTCATTAAAATGAAGAGAGGGAGAAACAGTTTTGATTATAAACATTGAATATAAACAATCAAAATATACACCGCTTATGTACATTTATAAAACACAAAGCTTAAATTACAAGCAATTATATCGCTACTATCCAAGCAACTAATTAACTACTTTAGGTTCCCCCAATGCAAATAATACGATGCAACAAAAGCAGGTTTAACTAATTATATCTATGCAACTAAACTACCCTAAGTTCCAAGCGGTACGATATAATAAATAGATGTAAAATGTGTACGGGCTACAAGTTACTTCACCAAAAAACATTGGTCAAATGACAAATCTGAAAGTAAAATAGCAGGCTAACTAACCCCTCTGAAAGAATAAAATATTACTTAACCAATCGATATAAATGAAAGCTAAAATAAATCTACAATTTCCAACCTTATAAAAAAATAAATCCCGTAAGACCCCAAGCTCCCGTACACATTTTAATTACGGTTTTAAATTAAAATCAGATAGCCCCATTACTCCTGAGTGTGTTTTGCGATAACGTCAATAAAAAAAACCGATAAAAACAATATACATTTACTAAGCGAGTGACTGACGGCTTAAATCCAAGCTTAGCTGTTCCAACGGACCAGAAAGCGGGTATAAAGAGGCCTTAAACATAGCTTATAGATTGTATGAACTTTACTTCACACTATTCAAGCTTCAAAAATATAGCCACGCTTTCAAAAGAATGCAAATTAGGTAAGTTAACACCAACACCAAAGCAGTTGAGCAGCTTGGTTATTATAGTAATACTTTAGTCAGCTATTATAATTCAAAATAAGATGTAGCATACACCGAGCAGCCGAAAAAAAACTAGTCTGAGAAAATAGTGCTATGAAGCAGCATTTTCGATAACTATTGACCGCTGAAATTTAAATTACAATGTATGGGTGTAAAACAAATAAACGATTAATAAGTATTAGAGAAACACGGGGCAAAAAAAAAGGCTTCAAAGTGACTTACCTCTTCAACGATAAAGAGGGATTGAAATTCCAAAACTGCAGGCAGCAAAAGGGCACCACACAGCAAAGGTTACCACAGGGTTTGGACCTCCAAACTGTTGCCGATGTTCATGGCTTGATAGAAATAAAGAAAGAAATCCTTAGTACTTGAAAAATTTCAGCATGCCCATGGCGTCTACGGGTAGACAAAAAAAACGGACAAAAACTCACCTATCCTCGAACGAAGTCGCCCAAAAATATCCTGGGTCTTGCCGAAACAAATTCTTCAAGAATTTAAACACGGTCCCTGACTTTTTAATCCAAAAAAAAGAACTAGAATTTCAAAACTGAAACTTTAAGATAGGGACCATGGAACAATTGCTTCGAAGGGTAGAGTGGAAGTGACCGGCCTATGCCTCGTGTCGGAAGAATCATATGACACTTCCTCCCACCACAGACACATGACAAAATGGTGTCCTTCCGTACTGCACTGGCCACCCCAATTGTCGCCACGCCACCAAACAAAGACGCTACAATTGTACAGAGACCCCTGGCGTGAAACAATAAAGTCACGGAAATACTGACCGTTATAGGTACCTACGCCGGTACTGATCGAGACGCACTATTTCAGTACGATGCATCCAAATACTAACAGCTGAAACCCCGAATGTCGAAACTGCAGAAAGCAAGACGATGATGTAGTGCTACAAAATTCCAACCTTCCCACACTCGAAAATGACACTGCACCAGCCGTGTTCATAAATCGACGGCTCCCAAAAGCGCTTTGGGACTGTTCGTGTATGCGAACAGATCAGTTGATTCTTACCCCCGATGCACCGTCTCTACCTGAATCGACCTCGCGGTCCGAACTGGAAACAGTCCCACCTTATAGTTCCGCCGAACGGAGCACACCACCGCCTCAGCCTTCAATATATAACTCAACCCATTAAACATGTTTGCAGAATTCAAAAACAAGATCTTGGAAAGGAAAAGAGAAGGAAATCTTGGAGTTTAATTAATAGAGAACGCTAGATTCAGGAATCCAGGACAGTGAAGGCAGTGGAAAACACCGGGATTAAATCTCATTCAAACTGTAGGTAGTCTTTTAAAATTTATTTTCTAAAAATATGTTATCATAAATAGACTAAAGGCGACTGTCTGTACACAGGGGGAACGTTAAGCAGGGCGCAGACCCGAAGTACAGGGCCCAACAAAAGAGAAAGATGTTAAATCTACAAGCTTCAAACGAAGGACAGCTGACTTGAGGACAGCTAGCAGCAATTAGCCAGAACAGAAACCGTAGAAACTAGCCTGGGAACAGGGCAGATCAAACGTGTACGTGTGGGGACACAACTATTACAATAAGGTAAACTATAAAATAAAACTAGACAGGCCTTCGTGAATAAATTAAGCATTAAAACAAAAACTAATTCGGTGACAAAAATGCCCTGTCACAACTCCCCCTCTCCTACGAAAGGAGGGGAATTTTCCAATGAAAATTAACCGACTATAAGGATCAGAGGCTCTCTGTAGATACAAGAAAATTGAAAAAGAAAATTAATCACCTGCGCTATGCTGGCGCCAATAAAAAAACATAAGTGAAGATACGTGGGAACCCAAGGTAGTACCATATAACTAATACTAACTAACAAGACTGATAACTCAATCTTAAAATAACTAAATACTCGAAGCAATCTTTGGTCCCTTTGCCACTAGTCACCCAGTGACCTTCTCCAGGAAGATTCGGTGTGGAACGTAAACCCTAAGTTGGTAAGGGAGCTAGCATTGCGTTACACCCAAAAATATTGTGGGGAACCTCGTTTACTAGCCTCACACCGTAGAATCGTCCCGAATTAAATCACCAAGTGACATGCGTCAAACCAACCAAAGGGTGGACAACTAAAAAGGAAAAGATAAATATAATACAACATAAGTAAAATGAGAAGAAAAGGGGGATAGCCCAGATGATCCACCATACAAAAGGGAGTGGATTGTAGCACCCACCAAGCTAAAAGATGTACCAAACGGGAAGCACATCGGTCCCTGTACAAAACAAAAAAAATTAATCAGGGTGTTCTGAGCGGTGGCACTGCCACCGGCCTGTCGCAACCTAATAGGCCGACTTGAGCTCAGGCCGAACAAAGTAGCTTGGTCCTCCCCTGGCCCGCCGAACAAGTTCGATTGGCAAACTGTTACCCCAGGGGTCAGACTTCCGCCCCCCCTGAACAGCCCTTCCAGTCGGTCTGCTCTCCGAAGGATCCATGATCTAACAAAGAGCGTCAAAGGTAAGCAAATTATCGTAAATGTAAACAAATCATCGCAAAGGTAAGAAAATTATCGTAAAGGTAAGTAAATTATCGCAAAGACAAGTAAATTAACGCAAATGTAAAAAAGGTAATTAACCAAAAGTAAATGAAACAAGTACATCAAACTAAAGGTTCGCAAATCGAGATAAAGAAAATTGGGTTATTTACCAAAACTAGCAGTGAATCCCACCATAAGTGGTATTCTCAACTTCACAAAATCAGCAAAAGGAGAGAAAGAAAATTGTGTTTCTACTCTAAATCCCAAAGGAAAGACAAAGTCGTACTCGAGCAAAAACACATACTAGTTCAAATAACCGAAATTTCCAGACACAAGTAGGGAACAATAACAAAATCACGTCCAGGTAGAGAAAATTAAGCCAAATCAAAGTAAATAGGTCATATCAAGGTAAATACGTCAAATCAAGGTAATAAAAAAGGTCCAATCAAGATAATAAATAAAGACTTTTGGCCCTAGTCTATAGTAAAAAAAAAACAATTAATAGTGAATGCAGATAAAAAAAAACGATAAAGAAAATTAGGTCCAAAATTAATTAATCACCGCCTTCTAACCAAGTAATCAAACTTAAATTACCATGTGACACACCGACCCCCATCACGTCTCGCGCCGAGATGGGTGTCTGCGTGAGACTGATAAACGCAAAAAGGTAAGCTACAGTAAATGACCATAAACGTTACTATACTGTGACAGGCCATTTTTGCCACATGGTCTGGGTATGTGTTTACTAATTAATTTTATTCGCGATTACCTGTTTGGTTTTACTTAATAATTTACCTTGATTAAGAGGCTGAACCTTCACTCTCAGACTGGGTGGGCTGGCATTGCCCTGTGTTCCAGGTTAGTCCCTGTCCATCTTGATTGCCCTTTTATCTGGTCCAAATCGGCTTAACATGAGCTTGTCCATCTGTTGTAGTCTGCTTTAAAATCTTTCTCTCTTTGTTTGGGCCCTGAATTTTCGCCTTGCTTGGAGTCCTCTCTGTTTATAGACAAGTCGCCCTTAGTCTATTTATAATAACATATTTTTAAAGAATAAATTGAAAAGGCTACCTACATTTTGGATGAAATTTAATCCCGGTGTTTTCCACGGCCTTCACTGTTCTGGATTCCTGAATTTAGCGTTCTCTATTAATTAATCTCCAAGATTTCCTTTTCGTTTCCTTTTCCAAGATCTTGTTGAATTTTATAAACATATTTAATAAATTCAGTTATATATTGAAGGTTAAGAAGGTTGTGTGTATGTTTCGCCTGCCGGAGCTGTAAGGCAGGGCAATATCAAGTTTAAGAACGAGAATATCTAAGTTCGGGCCGCGAGGTCGATTCACGCAGCGCTTTCGAGAGCCGTCGAGTTGTGAATACAGCGGCTGCAGTGGCATTTTCTCGTGGGTGAGCCGCTTACTTGGCGTTTTGTAGTTAAGGCCACAGGTTCTAGCGGAAGATTTTTGAGTTGGAGTTGTCAGTGCAGTGCGGAAATTGAAGGACACCATTTTGTCATGTGTCTGTGGTGGGAGGAAGTGTCATATGATTCTTCCGACACGAGGCATAGGCCGGTCACTTCCACTCTACCCTTCGAAGCAATTGTTCCATGGTCCCTATCTTAAAGTTTCAGTTTTGAAATTCTATTTTTTTTTTTTTGGATTAAAAAGTCAGGGACTGTGTGTAAATTCTTACTGAATTTGTTTCTGCAAGACGCAGGATATTTTTGGGCGACTTCGTCCGAGGATAGCCACGAACATCGGCAACAGTTTGGAGGTCCAAACCCTGTGGTAACCTTTGCTGTGTGGTGCCTTTTTGCTGCCTGTAGAATTTGAAAGTTCGATCCCTCTTTATCGTTGAAGAGGGTCCTTGGTAGGGGCCACGAACCTCCCTACTTCTTCCGTGGGGGCTACGAAGCATCCCTATTACGTTGCCTTCTGTAGGGGCTACGAACCATCCCTATTTCTGTTTGGCGGGAGCTAAGAAGCCACCCTATGAATTTTTGTATGTGAGGACAAACTTCCTCACGAAGTTTTGAGTAAATTTGATTTAATTATTTTGCGGGGGCAAAAATCGCCCAATTTTCTTATTTCTTCGGAAACAGCATTTGCAACAATTCTTGTCAACACCAACTGTAAACCTTTTTTTTTTGTAAATATATGTACAGTGATAAATGTATTAAGTTGTTTTTATCCAGCTCACTGCGCCCTCTGTTTAATTTTTAATTATGAGTAGCGGGATTGTTGTCTGAGAAGCAGGTCCCTAGACCAACTAGGCGACTTCCAGTTTGCGTCGGTGTAAAAACTGGTGGCGTCCAATAGAACCTACCCAGCCTAACTGAGCTGAGGGCTAATTTGCAACGCGCTCTACTACACCTGCTTCCCTCAGAACACCCTGTTGTTCCTGTGTTTTTCTCTAGAGTACCTTTAAGAGTTATTTTAATGTTTTCAAGTTAAGCGGTAAGTACTTGGTCAATGATACTCATCATAGTATCTTTGACGGTTTTTAATCAAACACTTTTTATTGAACAAAGTGCGTCGCAAATTTTTTAGTATAAAGAAAGAATAAGGCTTAAGCGTAGCCTGTAAAAATAACTAGAAAAAGATGGAGCCCCATTTAGCTTCACTTAAGATTTAAGCATTAGCACTACTCGTGTAAAGCAAATCAATTTAAGATAACGTAAGAAAACCAAAGCATATATGGAGAAATCGTTTAAAGAGAAATAATCAGAAATACACCGCTTATGTACATTTATAAGAACACAAATGTTAAATTAAAACCAAAATATACCGGTAATGTGCATCTATCACAAATTTAGATTTCATTAGTGTGTAACTTTTGTGTTTATGACCGTAAATGAATAAATAAATAAATAAATAAAAACACCAAGCTTAAATCACAAGCAAATAAATTGCTACTATAAAACTACCTGACTACTCTAGGTTCCCAAAAGCAAGTTAACTAATTATAAAGCATCTATCTACCTTAAATTCCAACTAAGCAAATGGTATGATAAAATAAAAAGTGTAAAACGTGTAAAATGTGTATGAGCCTAGTAAGCTTATTTCCCCAAAACAATAGTGACAAATTTGAAAATTAAATAGTAAGTTATCCCCTCTGAACACATAAAAAAATTACTCAACCAATCGATATAAATAAAAGCTAAAATAAATCTACACTTTCCAACTTCATAGACATAAAGCCCGATACTTTAAGCTCATACACCTTTTAACTTATACAAATATTGAAATTATAATTATAGATAATAGCCCCTGCATATGATTCAGTATGAAATAAAGTCGATAAAGAAACTTGTTAAAGCTACGGTATGTGCTGTGCGATAAAGTCAATAACAAAACCCGATAAAAACAATCTACATTTACCAAGCGAGTGACTGACGGCTTAAATCCAAGCTTAGCTGTTCCAACGGACCCGAAAGCGGGTATAAAGAGGCAATAAACATAGCTTATAGATTGTATGAACTTTACTTCACACTATTCAAGCTTCAAAAATATAGCCACGCTTTCAAAAGAATGCAAATTAGGTAACCTAACACCAACACCAAAGCAGTTGAGCAGCTTGGTTATTAAATTATAGTAATACTTTAGTCAGCTACTATAATTCAACATAAGATGTAGCACACACCGAGCAGCCGGAAAAAACTAGTCTGAGAAAATAAGATTGTGAAGCAGAATTTTCGATAACTATTGTCCGCTAAAATTTTAATTATAATGTATGGACGTAAAAAAAATAAACGATTAATAAGTATTAGAGAAACACGGGGCAAAAAAGCTTGCGACGCACTTTGTTCAATAAAAAGTGTTTGATTAAAAACCGTTAAAGATACTATGATGAGTATCATTGACCAAGTACTTACCGCTTAACTTGAAAACATTAAAATAACTCTTAAAGGTACTCTAGAGAAAAACAGGAACAACAGGGTGTTCTGAGGGAAGCAGGCGTAGTAGAGCGCGTTGCAAATTAGCCCTCAGCTCAGTTAGGCTGGGTAGGTTCTATTGGACGCCACCAGTTTTTACACCGACGCAAACTGGAAGTCGCCTAGTTGGTCTAGGGACCTGCTTCTCACACAACAATCCCGCTATTCATAATAGAAAAAGAAATTAAAACATAGGGCGCAGTGAGCTGGATAAAGAAACAACGTAAATACATATAACCCTATATTTATACGTACAAAAAAAATAAAATATTACAGGTGTCTACAAATACAGTTGAGCGATTTGCCCTCGCAAAATAAATTGGATTTACTCAAAATAAAAGAGGAACTTCCTGAGGAGGTCTGTCCTCAGGTACAAAAATTTCATAAGGTGGCTCCTTAGCACCAACCGAGGGAAAGAGTAGGATGACTCCTAGCTCCCACCAGAAAACAAAGTAATAGGGGTGCTTCTTAGCCCCTGCAGAAGAGAAGTAATTGGGATGCTTTGTAGCCCCCACGGTAGAGAAGTAGGGAGGTTCGTGGCCCCTACCAAAGACCCTAGGAACAAAACAATTCCTACTAGTACAGTAATTTAAATAAATAAAAAAAAATGTTAGATGTTACGTGAATAATTAAAAATAAAATCAGAAGTTACGTTGTTAGAAAAAGGTAAAATTTGGAAAGAAACAATTTACTGGAACTAAAGCGCCGAAATTTAATTAGTTCTTTATCAATTAAGTAATTTAATATTAAAAGAGAAAGTCATTGGCTTGAACAGAATCGAAAAATTTAGATAAGTAGAAAAATATTTAAAAATAAGAAGCTACGTCAATATAAAAAACCACTAATAAAAGAGAAAGTAATTATTTGCAAAATTTAAACGAGCTTAAGATATGATTAAAAAAATTACGTTAATAAAAGAAAGGTTAATAATAAATGAGAAAGCCAGTGGCTTGAAATCAATCGCAAAATTTAAGTTGAGTTACAAAAACCAAAATATGAAGTTACTTTGAGTAAAAAAAAAGTTACCACTGAAAGAAGTAAACCATACTGCAAGATTTAAACAAGCTTAGGATAATATTAAAAAGTTACTTTAATAAACAAAAGAAATTATTACTCAAGGACATTGATAACTAAGTAAAATTGTACAGTTCCTTGATACTTTAATGATGAACGTTAATATTTACAAAATACTCCATGATCACTAACTAATGCGGCATTATGTCATCTTACATTAACAATAAAAATAATAGAAGTACAACAAAAGCAAAATAATTGATAACTAAATCACAAGTTCACGCAAGATTACAGGTATAAACAAAGCAAAAGGCTTGAGCGAAGACAGTAAAAATAACTAAAAATGAAACCCCAGTTAGCTTGACGTAAAACGTTTAAGTAATATTCAAAGTAAAAGAGAAGCTTAAGCGAAGCCAAAAAAAAATAAAATAATTAAAACCTCAAACCCCTATAGCAGCTTGACCCAAAAGCTAAGCGTTAACACTACTCGTGTAAATAAAGTGGATCAATGTAAGATAACACAAGAATAATAATTGACTTCAGAAAAATTTTAGTCATTAAAATGAAGAGAGGGAGAAACAGTTTAAATATAAACAATCAAAATATACACCGCTTATGTACATTTATAAAACACAAGCAACTAATTAACTACTTTAGGTTCCCCCAATGCAAATAATACGATACAACAAAAGCAGGTTTAACTAATTATATAGCATCTATGCAACTAAACTACCCTAAGTTCCAAGCGGTACGATATAATAAATAGATGTAAAATGTGTACGGGCTACAAGTTACTTCACCCCAAAACATTGGTCAAATGACAAATCTGAAAGTAAAATAGCAGGCTAACTAACCCCTCTGAAAGAATAAAATATTACTTAACCTATCGATATAAATGAAAGCTAAAATAAATCTACAATTTCCAACCTTATAAAAAAATAAATCCCGTAAGACCCCAAGCTCCCGTACACATTTTAATTACGGTTTTAAATTAAAATCAGATATCCCCATTACTCCTGTATGTGTTTTGCGATAACGTCAATAAAAAAAACCGATAAAAACAATATACATTTACTAAGCGAGTGACTGACGGCTTAAATCCAAGCTTAGCTGTTCCAACGGACCCGAAAGCGGGTATAAAGGGGCCCTAAGCATAGCTTATAGATTGTATGAACTTTACTTCACACTATTCAAGCTTCAAAAATATAGCCACGCTTTCAAAAGAATGCAAATTAGGTAAGTTAACAACAACACCAAAGCAGTTGAGCAGCTTGGTTATTATAGTAATATTTTAGTCAGCTATTATAATTCAAAATAAGATGTAGCACACACCGAGCAGCCGAAAAAAAACTAGTCTGAGAAAATAGTGCTGTGAAGCAGCATTTTCGATAACTATTGACCGCTGAAATTTAAATTACAGTGTATGGGCGTAAAACAAATAAACGATTAATAAGTATTAGAGAAACACGGGGCAAAAAGAAGGCTTCAAAGTGACTTACCTCTTCAACGATAAAGAGGGATTGAAATTCCAAAACTGCAGGCAGCAAAAGGGCACCACACAGCAAAGGTTACCACAGGGTTTGGACCTCCAAACTGTTGCCGATGTTCGTGGCATGATAGAAATAAAGAAAGAAATCCTTAGTACTTGAAAAATTTCAGCATGCACATGGCGTCTACGGGTAGACAAAAAAAACGGACAAAAACTCACCTATCCTCGAACGAAGTCGCCCAAAAATATCCTGCGTCTTGCAGAAACAAATTCTTCAAGAATTTAAACACGGTCCCTGACTTTTTAATCCAAAAAAAAGAACTAGAATTTCAAAACTGAAACTTTAAGATAGGGGCCATGGAACAATTGCTTCGAAGGGTAGAGTGGAAGTGACCGGCCTATGCCTCGTGTCGGAAGAATCATATGACACTTCCTCCCACCACAGACATATGACAAAATGGTGTCCTTCCGTACTGCACTGACCACCCCAATTGTCGCCACGCCACCAAACAAAGACGCTACAATTGTACAGAGACCCCTGGCGTGAAACAATAAAGTCACGGAAATACTGACCGTTATAGGTACCTACGCCGGTACTGATCGAGACGCACTATTTCAGTACGATGCATCCAAATACTAACAGCTGAAACCCCGAATGTCGAAACTGCAGAAAGGAAGACGATGATGTAGTGCTACAAAATTCCAGCCTTCCCACACTCGAAAATGACACTGCACCAGCCGTGTTCATAAATCGAGGGCTCCCAAAAGCGCTTTGGGACTGTTCGTGTATGCGAACAGATCAGTTGATTCTTACCCCCAATGCACCGCCTCTACCTGAATCGACCTCGCGGTCCGAACTGGAAACAGTCCCACCTTATAGTTCCGCCGAACGGAGCACACCACCGTCTCAGCCTTCAATATATAACTCAACCCATTAAACATGTTTGTAGAATTCAAAAACAAGATCTTGGAAAGGAAAAGAGAAGGAAATCTTGGAGTTTAATTAATAGAGAACGCTAGATTCAGGAATCCAGGACAGTGAAGGCAGTGGAAAACACCGGGATTAAATCTCATTCAAAATGTAGGTAGTCTTTTAAAATTTATTCTCTAAAAATATGTTATCATAAATAGACTAAAGGCGACTGTCTGTACACAGGGGGAACGTTAAGCAGGGCGCAGGCCCGAAGTACAGGGCCCAACAAAAGAGAAAGATGTTAAATCTACAAGCTTCAAACGAAGGACAGCTGACTTGAGGACAGCTAGCAGCAATTAGCCAGAACAGAAAGCGTAGAAACTAGCCTGGGAACAGGGCAGATCAAACGTGTACGTGTGGGGACACAACTATTACATTAAGGTAAACTATAAAATAAAACTAGACAGGCCTTCGTGAATAAATTAAGCATTAAAACAAAAACTAATTCGGTGACAAAAATGACCTGTCACATATTCCTGAATCTTTCCGTAAGTAAAAATAATCTTTGTACCATTTTTATATTAATATTTACATACTTGCTATGCTATATATAGATTTAAATAATTAAACAATGCTTTTTTCTGTATTTAGCCTCCGGAAACGCCCAATCTATAACTGCAACTTCCAGCAGCAAACTTCTTGGTACAATTGGTAAATAAACAACAGGCAATAATTTAAAAATACCAAATATGTATGTCTGTACGTGAAAATGTATAATTTCGGGAGATTTATATTATTAGATTATGCAAAACAATTTTAAAAATATTTTAGTTTCGTACTCCTCATCCAGCGGAAGTGACGCCTCCATTTCCCCATCCCCTCCAGACATCGAGGACCCTGGAGAAGAAAATTCACCGTGGACACTGTCCAAAGAAACGCAAACTTACACAGAGTATTTTATTGTATTTATTAAATATGTAAATGGATTAACTTTAGATTTTTTTAGGATGTCAGTTTACCAGCAGAATTTGCAATTGCTGGAAATTAATAAAAAAATTCTGCGGACTTAGGAAAGACAAACGGCCGCGCTAGAAAGCATAGCCAGCTCTCTTCTAGTCATAAAACAAGTTTTTCCATATGGCTATAAAAAACAGACTGCATTTTATTTAAACTTCTGACTCTTATGCTAGTTTTTAAGCTGCAGCAAAATTGCACATAATTTATTATCCATACCCTATACTTTTCATCTAAATTAAATCTAATTCCGTAGAAAGTAATAACTAGTATAAACTAGGTATAATCGTGGCCAAAAAAATTTGGACTGACAGAAGCAGGTGTCTATATCTGCTTTTCTATAACCCTCGTGTTCTACGAGGCGCGTTTTATGGTTTTTAATATAAAATTTTTTAATATAATTTTAATGTTTTTTTTAATAAATTTTAAAATAATATTTTTATAATTTATATTTATATTTAATAAATTTTAAAATAATATTTTTATAATAATATTTTTTAATATAATATTTTAATATAATATTTTTTTTTATATACAGCGTGTCTTCGGAAGTTCTTACCATATGGAAAAAAATTTTATTATTTATTTTACGAAAAATGGCCTTTTTATAAAAAGTTCTGCATCGTGACAAAATAGCATTTCCATTCAAAAATTTGATCTAGTACATACAAGGTGGCTCAAAAATGTAAAAGTCCTAATACACGTGAAGCTAAAAAGACATATAATCGTTATTTAACGGTAAACTGCCACTGCAAATGTGCTAGAATTAACTTTTTTATGTTAGTAAATTAGGTTTGGAACATACAGAAGGTCCCAAAAATAAAATTAATTTTTTTTATCGCCTTTACAAATAAAGTGTATCTTCATAAAAAGTTCTACATTGTGAAAAAAGAGCATGGTTATTCAAAAATTTTATATAGGACATACAGGTGGCAAAATAATTTAAATTTAAATTGTGACTTTCAGTTGTTTAAGCCACCCTCTATTGTCCTACATTAAGTTTATAAATAACCATTCTCTCTTTTTACAAGGTAGAACTTTTTATGAAGATATACTTTTTTTGTAAAGTTGATAATAATTTTATTTTTGGGACTCCTGTATGTTCCAAACCTAATTCACTAACATACAAAAAGTTAACTCTAGTACATTTACAGTGGCAGCTTACCTTTAAATAACGATTTTGTGTCTTTTTAGCTTCACGTGGAATGGGACTTTTAAATTTTTAAGCCACCCTGTATGTCAAAGATCAAATTTTGGAATGACGATGATATTTTCTCATGATGCAGAACTTTTTATAAAGAGGCACTTTTTTTCATAAAATCAATAATAAAAATTTTTACCATATGGTAAGAACTTCCGAAGACACGCTGTATATTTTTTATATATTTTATATATATATTTATGGTTTTTAATATAATAATTATTATTATTAATTAAATTAATTATATCTTTGGTGTTTTTATATGTGACTAATTCTGATGATACATATGGCACATTCTCTGCAAATGGGACAATTCATGTAACTGACATGTACTTTACTCCATTTTGGCAGAAAAAAATTGGAAAATACAGCATGAGGTGGTTTTTAGTACCCTTTAACATTACCAGCAAGATTCTTAAGAATTATAAAAAAATACGCTATTTATTTCTCTAGAATGATAAAAAAAACCTCAACTCCGAGGCCGTAACTAGCTGGAAATTTATACTACTCGTTAATTTTTTATAAGTATTTTATGACTTTCTTCAAAATTTTTTTAAACAAAAACGCAGGTAATTGGTTTCAAAATATCAACATTTACCTATTTGCAAAAAAAAAGAAGAATGATATGAACAATAACGACGAGAAATTTTAAACCGGAATTTACGTTCAACTCCGAAGCTGCTTAATACTCGGATATATTCGAGTTATTTCCTATTTTTCACTCTCCTTCAGCTCCAAGAGCGCAACGGTGAATTTAGTTGAGTTTGAGATACCGAAAAGAGAAGACTCATTTCGTTTTATACTCCTTCTACGACGTATTTAGTTGTTGCTAAGGTAAGAGTATGTTTTTATATAGTCAACACCGACTCCCAAATAATTTTTTTAATTTACATTATCTTTTTGTTATCTAACATTTACATTCTCAAAAATACCATTTAGTTTGTTGGCATAAAATGTATGAAAGATTACTTTTAGAACTACCGATTTTTTTTGTAATATTCATAAAAACATCAACTCCGAGGCCATCAACTCCGTATCTTCAGGGAGCTTCGGAGTTGATCGTAGGCTTCGGAGTTGATGCACGTATTTAATTTTTTGTGAACTATGGCGGGAAGAAAATCCGAAGAAGAAAAAAGGAGAAGGAAAAGTGAATTACAGCGTCTACGGCGTCTGAGAGAAAGAAATAACCCTGAAGCTTATGAAAGATGCAAAGCAAGAGAGAGGGAAAGATGGCAAGAAAGAGTTCAACAGGACAAGGTAAAAAAATTGAACAGCTATCAAGACGTGAGAAGAAATCCAAAAGGAAGATGTGGATTGAAAGCTCAGAAATACAGTATTCTACGACTGCTAAGTTGTTTTACTCTTTGATACAAGCAAAATCAGTGCAGTATCAACTCCGAGGCTTTTTGATTTTTCCAGCTGATTGGAACTTCATTCAAAACTTCCTTACGTAAAGTAAAAAAAAATTATTGAGTAAGATATACTTGACAATAAAATATCCATAAACATCACAAAAGGTTAACATTGTCAATTCCGTAGACCATATATCAACTCCGACGCACAGCATTTTTAAAATCATTAAAAATACCGAATTAATTTTTTTCCGATCGCTGCTGCACTTATTACCGTGCATAGGAGCATCTAATTAATCACATTGTAAGATATAAAGTATTTTTTCGAACTTTTTTTTTCGAATTTATCGCATGGCAAAATTGCTCCATTTGCAGAGATTGCGCCATGTACAGGGTTCGGCAAAATGTATTACCCATTTTATTTCATTAATAACACAAAAACGATTCGGTTATTTTGAATTAAAATCTTTTTAAATGGAAAAGTAGGCGTTGGAAATTTTGTTAGAATTGTTGATAGTTGTCAAAATGGAGCGTTGGTCTACACAGCATCGCGTCTTTTGTATTGAGAAATTGATTCAATTTTATTCAGTAATCGCTGTTCAAAGGTGTTTTCGACGTCCTTTTAATGTCCGTCGCTGTCCTCAGCGTAAGACTATTTTGGCTTGGCGCAATAAATGAAGACAACTAGGATCTATTGTAGACAAAAAGTCAACTGGAAGACCAAGAACTGCCTGCAATGAACGCAACGAAGAAAATGGTAAGAAATGCAGTTATTGCTAGTCCGAAAAAACCCGCTGTTAAACATGCTTCCGTCCTTGGTTTGAGTGATCGAAGCACGAGAAGAATGTTAAAACGCATGAATTTTCATCCATATAAGATCGCAATAGCTCAGGAAATAAATGATCAAGATAAGATTAATAGACTTGCATCATTTCAAGAAATGGTACGATTCCATGGCCTGCAAAATCCCCTGATCTTTCAGCTCCGGATTATTTTCTTTGGGGCTATTTAAAGCTTAAAGTGTTTGTGAATAAATCCAGAAATTTAAGAGATTTGAAATTAAACATTTGAAATGAAATCAATGCTATCCCACGTCACGTTCTTCAAAACGTTATGCAAAAATTTGCTAATCAATTAGAAGAATGCATTGAGAACAATGGCGATCATTTACGAAGCACTATATTTAAATCATAAAAAACTCCCATCTTTCTAGATTAAAAATATGTATTAATTCGTTTTATTATTCAAATTAATAAATTTTTATAAGCTGTTTAAATTGGGTAGTTCATTTTGCCGAACCCTGTATAAAATTATTTTCCGTTATGTCTTGAATACTATATACTTGTTGTGTTGGAAGCTACATTTGGATAAAATTTTTACCATCGTTGGAATATGAAAATCCAAAACTGGAAACGGTAGCAGGGTAAAAGCTACCCTATAATACTATTTGGAAAAACCATTTTTAGCATCGTGCTAATGTAACCAGAGAAAAATAAGACAGAGAGAATAATATCTCTTCTTCCCGCCAGCTCGACAACGCGATGGCCTTCAAACGGCAACATCCCGAGATTGGCGCGTGTGATTCTCACAATACATCCCGACATTAGCCAGTGCGGTAGCAACACGGCAAGCAGAGAGAGTTTTCTGCGACGTGTCTCAATACTCACTCTCACTGTGCTTTATAATTATTTCGACGTCGGCGTCGGTTTGGAGGTCATCGAAAGCAAATCGTATTTATGAATGGAATCCGTACGAGATATTATTCTCTCTATCTTATTTTTCTCTGATGTAACTACAGTTTTTAAAGGTGCAGTGGGTTCATATTTAGTTGTTTTTTTTTGTTTATTCTCTCACGCTCAAAGCACTTAACGCATTTAAATGAAAGTTTGCACGCAGATGGCTCATACGTCGAATTAAAAAATAAGTTACTTTTTACCCTAAAAAAAGGATGCGATGTTTGTCAAGAATATGGGCCTGGATTTGGTACTCCGAAACTTGAAAATTATTTGATGAAATTACAAAAGAAAGGCCTCTAAACTGACTCATAACTTTATGTTTTTGGAAAAAAGAAAATCATAATTTGGTCACAATAAAACATATTCAGGGCATCATGAATACAAAAGTTGTTGCTACTGAAGATTCCTTATTCATTACCATTATACGCGGCGAAGCAGGGAGTAACAGTCAATATAAAATATAAATAAGGAACTCCCCTTTTTCATTATTATGAATTTAATCATTATGAATAAGTATAGCAAGTTCAATTCAATTCAATTAATATCTTACAGAATGCATTGTAAAAAGAACCATCCTTTTAATGTAAAAAAATTAGAAACAAGGATGTTAAAAGGGTATCCTACAAATATGCGCTGCATAACTATGACAATTTTGCCGGTGTAAGGATTCGTAATTTTCAGTTACAAAAAGTACTCTTTTCCGTATTCTAATTTACTAGTAAATGGAAAAATTCTGTATCTCCGTTTTGTTCCTCACACTGAAACTGCATATGGGTTCCTATTCCTAAGTACGTGGCATATGACATGTTTTTATTTATCTCGGTAAATCCGAGTAGTATACAAGTTGTATCGCAAAGGAGGGTCAACAGTATTTTAATATTCTCATATGTTTCTTTTAGTACAAAAGACCTGATTTTGTTTAAATCGGCCAATATTAAAAAACCGTTATTTTTAAAAATATGGCAAAATGTTATTAAGAAAAGTTGTCTAGAATTAAAAGTTGCTCAAATATGCAATTACGTCTTTTATTTCAAAAACAATTTTTGTCAGTATCCCACATATTCTTGGATTCTTTAAAAAGGGTCTCCTTAAATTGCGTCATAATTAAATAGAACAGGTGTAATTTAATTGTGTGTAGTGTTACCAACTTTTTTTTACAAGTGATGTTTTTATTCAAAAATGATTTTTATGTTGCAAGGGCAATTATTAAAATCTATCCAAAACAAAAAAAATTTTTTCGTTTGTGAAGGTACCAAAGTATTGAAAAAAACGATAATTATCTTTCGTACACTTTAATAATAATTGTCCTTGCAACAAGAAAGGCTATTTTCGAATAAGAACAAATAAGAAGTTTTTAAAAAGTAGAGAGATTTAGGTTTGTTTTTCCAACAGTACACTACTCAATCAGTTTGGTCGAAATTTAAGGAATCTTAAAAAAAACAATAATACGGAGGTTACTGAAAAAAATATAAAAGAATTATTTTTCTTAGGTTACGACATGAATTGATATTTGTAGATAATTTTTAATTCTGAAAAAATAAATTTGATTAGGTATCCACTTCTTGGCCCACGCTGTATAAGGGACCAAAAATACCATTGAGCTTTCTTCTTGATATAAAGCAAAAATAGATAACAATTGTTTTTATGGTGCTCACCCGATGTTTGACCCAAAGTTTATCAGCTTTTGAACTATATTAAACTTTAATCAAAATCATTTAAATAGCAGACAGCTTGTCCGACAAAAATGAAAAAAAGCCAGTGTTTCGTACTTTAGTGGCCTAAAACGAAATCTGAAAAAATCTCGAGAAGCGATTTTTTCCACGATTAGATTAATTTTTCTTCCGTAGAAGGAAGTAAAACTAAAACATAATTCGTTCATATGTATGTACTTACCCAATGGTGTACCGTCCAAGGGGCTAGGGGGGAAGCCCATCCCCCGCCCTTATAACGGCGCCCTAGCGCCCCCACGGAGATTCAATGCCTACTATGACGACATACTCTCCAATAAAAGGAAAATTATTTGGCGCCCCCAAATCATTGTGCCTCCTCCGCATCTAAAGGCACGCCACTGTAACTTACCTACATTTTTTACTCACTATAGCTCCCATAGCGACCATATTTATATAGACTTGTGCGTTAGGTTTATATAAGCTCCTAGGAAAAGTAGGCCTTATTTGTATGTAGCAATAGCATATCATAAGGTACAATCCATAAGTCAGACTTACAGAAACTGTGGAAGTTAACTTTCAGGTGCAAGGTTAGATGACACCATTGTAATTCTAAATAAATGGAATAACTAACGAGCGTCTGCACGTTGACTTGCAGAGCTTCTGTAATTACATAGGTAGCTAAAACGTTTAAGATGTCCCTCGCCGATATTGTTTTGCTTTCAGTATATTTCATATCAAAAGTTAATTGAGGCTTTTTGTCTTGGCGAAAAACAAATACCCAACTCCACATTTAAGACACTAAGTGGGTGTTCTCCAGGGGCGCAATCAAGGGGGTTCATACCCCCCCCCCCCTCCCCCGAAATTTAACAAGTGTAACATGAATAGCAAATAATAAAAAAATCAATGTTCATACTATCATACTCACCTATTAAAATTAATATGCGCATATACAGAATCTTTTTACTTGACATCAAGCTACATTAAATAATAAGTTTAGTCTTGTATTTTAAATTTGTGTTCAAGATTTTTGACAAAAATAAAATTACTCTATACTCTATTACACCTATGGAATCACCGGTGTCCGTCCGTCTTTCCGTGTGTATGTCACAGGCGATTTTCTCTGAAACTATTCGACGTCAAAATTTGAAATTTAGCACTGAGATAGAGTGTGGTGGCCCAATTATAGACGTGAAGTATAAAAAGTTGAATTTTGATTCTGGGGGTTAATTTTTGGGGGCAAATTGGGAAATGGAAAAAAAAATTTAAGGACATCGTGTAGGGTGTCAAATAAAAGCTTGCTGAAGCACGACTTCCACAATAAATATAATGTATTTTTTAGGCATTTTTTAATAATTTTTCGGGAAAAACGTTTATAAGCTGCCATCCCACTATTATCACCAAGAGGATCGTTTTGAAAAATGTGAAAAAAATCATCAAACAATAAGAATTAAGTGTAGACTGAACCAAAATTATCAGGATTGAAAAGTTTTTCGTCAAAAAAAAAATTCTCACAATGAAAGGAACAACTTTTGTCAAACACATTTTTAAAAATTATTAATTTGGCTCCGCTCCCCCCCCCCCCCCCACTCAGCTCCGCGCATGCGCGATGTGATACGGCGTTGGAGCCGTACCTAGTTGTGCAAGTATAGCTTGCACTTGACCGATTTTTTTTATTATTGGAAAGATATATTTTTATTGTTACTGTTTATAAAATAGGCTCCAATATACTTACAAAATTTATTTATTTTATTATTATTTTTTCCTTCATTCATTGTCATATTTAATAAATCGTATACATTAATTTTGTTTTATTTTGTTTGTTAAAAATAAAAAGCTTGAATCAAGGCCGTAGCCAGAAAACAATTTCGGAGGGGGTTTGGTTTGGTGGAACAGTAGACAAACATAGAATTGTTTTAATAAAAGAAATAAAATGGTGTTACTTATCATATATATATATATATATATATATATATATATATATATATATATATATATATATATATATATATATATATATATATATATTTATTAGAAAACCATTACAAAATTACAGAAATATTAACACCTTATTACAAAATTAAATTTAGTCTTCTAGCTTTCTTTGCAGCGAACAAATCAATTACCTCCTCGGTATCGATGTCAATTCTGCGGTGGATTGACATTAGTGCCAAACCGTTTAGTCTTTCCTGGCCTGTGGAGTTCCTTAAATAAGTTTTGAGGCGTTTCAGAGAAGAGAAAGTCCTCTCAGGGGTACATGTGGAAACAGGCAGTGTCGCCAAGATCTTTAAAAGTTTGTGAATGTTTGGAAACAAGGCCTGGTTGCATTCTCCGAGAGCTTCAATAGCACATGTTGGTCGATCTAGTTCAGATTCTTCCAACCATTTTATCCGCCACATGTCTAATTCAGCTTTTACAAAGTCCAATTCTAAATATTTTTTATAGAGCTCAAAGTAGTTTTCTTGATAATTACGATTAATTTGTTCTTTGCAACACACAGACGGAATTAAAATGTTGAGAGATAATAATGTGTCTTTATGATTTTGGAATCTCGACTTAAGCTGATCAATGAAATCATCCAAAAGAGGAATCATTATAGTAATTCTAAAATAAGTTTCAGGATCTTTTGTGTTGTAGTTTGCCCTATGCTCTTGGCGTGACGCTATTCGCGGAATTTTCATTTCCTCGTTTACAGTACTGAGCAAATTCTGTGCGTTCTTGAAAAGTTCCGCAAATTTTGAATCAATATTTTGGCGAACATCTTCAATAGTCTTTATAATTAAATCGACATGTTGTAATGCTGCTGCCAAATCGCATAGGGGAGATTGAAGTATTTTGCATAGTGTCAGTGTATATGGGAACAACATTCCTAAGCAACATAAGCTTATAACAAAATCACTTGAAATGACTGATCTCAGAAAAGAATTAGCCTTTGACGATGTTTCAGAATCCATGTCAGTGCTTAAGTCGTCTAGTGTATCAACAATAGCTTTATAGATTTCCTTAAATCTTAACAACCCATCATGATTTTCAACCCAACGGGTTTCGCACATTGCCGTAAGGGTTTTCCATTGTGTTTCGGGGAAGTTTTTTTCGATATTCTCTTTTAAGCACTTGGTTCGTTTTGCCGAGGACCTGATAAAATTTCCAACCGATTTTATAATTCCAATAGTATTTCGAATAGGCTGAACCTGACAAGAATGACCCAGAGCTAGATTCAATGAATGTGAGCTGCAATGAACGTATAAGGCTTCTGGATGTGACTCACGAATTACTGCCTGCACACCTTTAAAACTTCCTTTCATCGAAGAAGCTCCATCATATCCTTGTCCGATTAAATATTCGCAATTGACTCCCAAAGATTTTAAATTAGATAAAATTGCATTATCTAAATACTTTCCTTTTGTATTCTCAACTGTTACAAAAGTTAAAAAATCTTCACGCAAGATAAACCCATTATCTTTTGGCTCGGCATATCTCACACAAATGGACATCTGCTCTTGTCGTGAAACATCAGTGGTTTCGTCAACAAGGATTGAAAAAAATTTCGCAGAATTTAATCCTTGCACAATTTTTTTCTGAACTATTTCACCACAAATTGCAATAAGTTCATTTTGTATGGTCGGGCTTAGGTAGGTAGCGTTCAACGTCATATTTTCCATGTGATTTATTAGATTTGAGTCTCCACATCTGCTTCTCATCCGTAAGATAGCACGAAAGTTTCCATCATTTGTTTCTGGCTCAGGATCATTGATGTTTATTGGACCTGAGTCGCACGTACCTCTAAGAGCTAATTCCTGACGTCCACATAGTTTAATTGTTTCAATAATCGGAATGAGCCGTTTCCGGTTTTCAGCTATTTGCGCTAAGTATCCGCTATCAATCTGACTTATTATATTTGGTTGAGATTTATTATACACCTTCATAAAATTATCAGCCAATAATACAGAAGATTTGTGGTACTTGGTTTCACTGTGGTGTTTGAAATCATGTACAGCATCTTTCCATTTAGTGAGCGGCTGAGTAACTAAGGATTTCAACTGCTGATGAGAGCCTTTACCAGCGCAATCTTTGGCAAATAATACACAGTATTTGCATAAAGCACCTTGTTGCCCTGTACTCGTGTAAACCAACCACGAGAAACGTTCAAACCATTGCATTTGAAATTTTAGCTTTCTTTTATCGTCACTTACTGGAAACTTGAATGTATTTTCTGGCATCCAAGGAGATTTCAACAATCTGTACTTTAAATCATCATCAATTTTGTTCTTTGATCCCATATAATAACCAACATCTAAAACATGCGGAGAAACATCATCCACAGTCCCAGGAACGGCACCAGACGCAGAAGTTCCAGAACTACTTGTAGCAGTGTCACTGTCGAAAATCCTTGAACACTGATTTTCAGGAGAATCTTCACTACCAGTAGCAGGTTTAGATTTTTTAAATAAATATTTGTATAATGTATTTTCTTGCGTCCTTTTTGCCATTTCAAATGAACTGACCTGTAACAATTAAAAAAAGCAGCCATGTATTAGTTCCATATGTGCACATATATTTACTTCGATAAAGATTTAAAAGAAAATGAATACGAGTAGGTAGTCTACTAGGCATCATATCCTTTTAATTTTAATATAAATTACAAAAATCATAACATCACTTACTTACTTATTTACTTACTAATTCACAGCACTATTATTTCACACACGGCAATATTACTTTGCTTATATCGTCTTGGTTGCATTGGGTCACTTTTGAAGTCAGAACTGCCCCTCCGTGCTATATATGTTGTGCCTCCGTGCTCGACGGCGCGCTTATATATTCCGCAGACGCGGCGCAGCGAAACATCGAGAATAACCCGTCTCATTCTATGCCTATTAAAGATTCCCGAAATGCAGTTCGAGCACGTCCCCGAAGTTTCGTTGGCGTAGTACGTAGTTTCGCCGCTCCCTACTAGATGTCGCTGCGCCGCTAACTACGTATCGTCGTGCGGTCGTGCGAGTACCAAGCGAGCATAAAGCACAGTCAATAATAAAAATAACAGTAGGTAGAGAATTATGTTTGTAGTGATTGACTATTATGTTATGTTATATATAACAACAGAGTGAGACGGGCGCAATGAATATAACTGCAGTCTCATTAATACTTACTAAAAAAATCTTTTTTTTTAATATTTCGGAGGGGGATTAATCCCCCTTGATCCCCCCACTGGCTACGGCCTTGGCTTGAATGGTTTTTAAAAATGATATATAAGTGTGAGTAAACTTTACGAAAGTAAAAGCTATAAAAAAATCTCTTTCTTACAATGAAAAAAAACTTTACTAAAGCTAGAAGCTAACTGTGGCTATATTTTGTTTGATATAATTATCAGCCATTTGGAAATTTGTCAGCGACTAGTTTATATAAAAACTAACAAAGCTGATAAAAATACAGTTGCTTGTATTCATTAAAGCATAATATAAATTTGATTTTAGAGTGCTTGATGACAATGATAAGTAGGTTGTCACATTTAAACTATTTGGTTAGCTAATTTACAATTGACTGCATCATACAGTCCAAATTATCTAGTAACTACTCCTTAAAATGCTTAGACTTGCCCGAGACTGCTCTTGCCAAGGGCGGTTCTAAGGGGAGAGGGGTGAATACCCCTAGAACCTGGGCTTCCCCTGGTATGGTACGGACCGCGAACAAAGCAGTTTGTAAATATTTTAGCTGGTTAACAAAAATTAGCCCCCCCCCAGAATTTTAGTCCAGGACAGCCCTTGGCTCTTGTAAATTTTACAATGTCGAGTTTTTAGAAAAGTGTACGTGGAAAACCACAGAAAACCATGTTCATAACAATTTACAATATCCTTATCTCAATATTATAATCAATATAAAAATATTAGCTTGCACAATCTAACCTTCAAACCCTTATTTGTTCTTTCTTCCGGTGTTTACCTAAAACAGAAAAATGCATAGTTAATATTACATGACTAATTATAAACTATGTTATCATGCAACAATAAGGGTAAAAGTTTGAAAGTGTTGGCAAAGTTATCAGCAAAATAATTTGTATGCCATTTTATTATTCCAAATTATATTTTTAAAGGCATCATTGTCCTTGCTGGTAACACTGCTGGCACTTGGATAATTTGACACTAAAGGACGTTACCAAGGCTCTACAGATGTTTAAAAAAACAGCTGATACGTATATTATCTGAAAACGTCACAAGCTTCTTAGATCTGTGAACCTGTAGAATTAAAAAGTGATAAATGAAAAACACACTTCCCTGAACTTCTGCCGACTATCATCCTTGAGTTGGCAAAACGTTACCGGAATAAATTAGACGTACCACAATACCAAATTTTATAAGGTATCATAATCCTATGTTACTTATTTTAGCTTTCAAAAATATAAAAATAATAAAAATAAACAATGCTCACCAAGCAACCATCCATTACCATTCCATTGCATTGTTCCAAAGTAGGGTTGAGTCGACTATTTTTCCAAATAAAGCCATCATGACTACCTCCAGGCCATCTTACACAAACTTAGTAAACTTTAAATTTGAATCATGCATGATTTGTACGTTGAGGCTGTAAAATCCTTTTCTATTCATGTAGTTGTCTGGATCTACCTAGCACTGCATAATTTTATATAATACATATTGTGCGCCTAAATTCATAAAGCAAAAAATTAGAACAGCGAGTTATATCCAAAATTGTACAGTCTCATATGACAATAATTTTTTTATCTAAGACATCCCACGTAGACTTCAAGCCTGAGTACTAACGTGCAGTGGGCGTCTGAAGAGAAGGGAAATGTAGTCCACTGACACGGGATTTAATGGATTGGAGGTTAGGAGGGGAAGGGAAAACATCTGCAAGCAATTAGTTCCATAATCTGGAGACCCTAGGTATAAATAAACGAGAGAAGTGGTCTGTTCTAGGCTTTTGTAGCTGGTGGACAGTCAAGGGATGCATACGTTACGCGTCTCTTGTTATTCTGTTAGGAAAAGTCAAGGGGGGAATAATACCGGCTAGTTCTTCAGAGCAAAATCCGTGGAAGTACCGGTAGAAAAGAGATAAATCACCAACAGTGCGGCGATGATCAAGAGAACGGAGTTTTCTTGTGAGGACTGGGTCATTAATGATTAATGAGTCGGATGACTCTCTTTTGGATATAATCAAGGATGTTAAGTGTCGAAGGTGATGCCGCTCCCCATATGTGGGAATAGTATTCTAGGTTAGGTCTTATTTGGGGAACATAGAGTGTATAATAAGTTGGAAGGGGAGAAGTATTTTCTGGCTCGAAAGGGAAGACCAAGCTTTTTAGCTGCCGATGTGCCTACTGAAGTAATGTGTTTGTGCCAGCTGAGATCATGTTCCAAAGTGACGCCCACAAGATCGAATGTTTCATTGTTCTGTAGGGCTTGGACATTCATGTGGATGGGGTAAGCGGTGCCAGATTTTTTGCGTGACAAGGAGCAAGACTGGGTTTTGGAGGCATTGAACTGAACGAGGTTCTTGGCACCCCAGTCTAAGATTAATTAAAGACCTAGGGAAAGGGATAGGTTCATGGATCTGCGTATATTATCGAACTCTTGATTCGAGACTTGTCTGGAAAAATTAATATTGGAGTGAAGAGTACTATCGTTAGCATAACTGTGGATGGGATTGGTAGTTGAAGAGAGCAGGTCATTAATGTGAAGAAAAAATAGGGTTGGTGCCAGGACTGAACCTTGGGGGACGCCAGCATTGACAGAACGGAAGTTAGATGAATGACCGTCAACCGCGACAGATAAGCACCGATTAGAGAGCAAGCTACCGATCCAGGTACGTGGTTTGTTAGGAAGACCGTAAGAAGGTAGTTTGTTAAGGAGTGCGGCATGCCATACTTGGTCAAAGGCCTCGGAAATATCAAGAGCAACAATCTGAGATTCGCCATGAAATTCGAGAAACCTGTTCTACTTATGTGTGACAAAGCGAAGGAGATCAGTGTGGGCATTTGGTGACGAAATCCGTACTGTGTGTACTTTGTGTTTTTCTAGATAGGTATTTTAGAATTTGCAAGTTGATTGTTTTCTCCATAACTTTGCTGACAACAGAAAGAAAAGAAATAGGTCTATAATTGGATAGAAGGGACTTGGAACATTTCTTCGGGACAGGCTGCACACCAGCAGTCTTTCAGTTATCTGGAAAGATACTCTTGTCATAAGAGATCTGGAAAAGACGAGTTAAGATGGGTGCAAGTTCTGGAGCGCATTTTTTGGAACTATTGCTGGTATGCCATCCAGACTGCAGGACTTTTTTTTGTCAAGCGATAGAAGAATTTTTTGAACTTGCTTGACCTTAAGTGAAAGGGTAACACAAACTAAAACTAATAGAAATAAACCTACTTCTGTAAGGATGCCTTATTTTAAATGATTCAGTATCAGTTTATGAAAAGACAATATCCACAACTATGTTGTTTTCACAATTTTCTGTAAGTACTCTAGAAGAATAATTACAGACTTATTCATGGGGGGAGGGTGGTTGGAGGGAGCGTCTCCTCCCGTATGCGCTTGAGTTAGCTAATTAGAGCAAGAGTTGGCTATTAGGACTTCATACCAAAAAAAGGTTAGCAAACGGTCGACAGTTTAATCACAGCAAACGTAAAGAAAGTTCTACCAGTTATAAAAAAAATCGACAGTTTTGCTCGGAGAAAATTTATAAAAGAGGATAATTTTAAATGTGTATCTTCGCATAGTTGGATATTTTTCTCCACTTACTCCCCTCCCCCCAAATATAGTGCTTTCAATACGCCCCTGAATAATTGTAAGCGCAAATTGACCTTATATTTTAATACCTAATAATAATTGAATCGCCATACCTGTGGTTTCTTAATTCGAATATGTGTTCCATCGATACAGCCTACTATGTTGGAAAATTCAGCGATGCGGTAAAATCCTAAAAAAATGTAAATTTTAATTAATTAGTAAGAACTAACAATATTTGTTGTGTGACACAAGGCTGAAGTAGAAAATTTATTGCTTACAAAATTTTAAATATTTTTTTTCATAAATATATGTACATGTAAATATATGTACATGTACATATAGTCTGTTCAAAAAGACTTGACAAAAAAACAAAACCCTTTTATTGTACTTATTTTAGAGATACTTATGATATATCTACTGTATTATGCTACTGAATATTATGACCAGTTGTCGCATTTTTTCAGTGTCAGACATTTGAACAGAGTAAAGATTATTTGTACTCAAAAAAAGTATAGCTCAACGTGAGAACGGAACCACCTAAGAATACATGAGGTAGAAACAACAATACGCAGTTCATAGGCTCTCACGTTTCTATCGTTTAAAAATGGTGAAATTTTTTTAAAAATTACGTTTGTATTGCGTACCTAGTTTTTATGTAATATGGAAGGACACAGCACCACTCTTACAGGCGCGGATTTAGGGAGGCGCAGGGTGTGCACCCCCCTAAAGCCTTGTACAAAAAGGATTTCAATAGCGAATTTCATAAAAATGAATATTGTATCATGAAGATTAACTATTCCTACATATTCTACAAAATATTATAAACAAAAACAAACATATGCCGTCTTTGTAAGGTCTTTGAAATAAATTATACCACAAAAATATGAATAATAGGTCAATTCTAATAATTTGTAATATAAAAGTGCAAGCCTTTTTGGGAATTTTCGATTTACATGCTCTTAGATTGTTTCTGAAAACATTCCTTACACATCTCACTGCTTATCAAAATTTGCGCCGGATTGTTTTGGTTTTAAAAGGAAACAAATAACCTAATAGTTTTCTTTTCAAAAAACATCTCTTTTGAAAGTAATTTTTCTCGAAAAACAGCTTTTTCGAAAAAGGAATAACGAAATTTTTCAAAAATGTTTTCTCGAAAACACACATTTTGAACGTTTCTTAAATACGGTCCTGACAGCTTTTTTGAAATGATTCATGATAATTCATGAAATATTTTGAAAATATTTTCCCGAAAACACGTATTTCTAAAGTACATTTTTCAAAAGTAATTTTAAAAAGATAGTTACATTTTCCGAAAATATATCTCTCAGAAAATAGTATTTAGAAAATTAAATTATAACCTCTAGTAGCTTGTAAAATGTTAATGAAAAAAATACGATAAAAGATCTTGAACAAACCTAAACAAACTTTTTTGGATTTGATAAGGTTTCCTTAGGTTTGGTACGTTACTTTCTCGAAAATTGTGTGTTCTCCAAAAAAATGTATTTTTGAAATGTTTTAAAAAAATTTGAAAAATTGATTTTAGAAAAATTGGACTTTCGTAAGTGCTCGGTATATCCCCCAAGTGAGCAGAAGGCATAAATATTTAACATAAAAATGCTACAGTATTTACAATTTCGTATTAATGAAACAATTTTGTCCTGTCGCATTTAAGCTAAGATGACCAACTCTATTGTTTTTTTTAACAAACATTTTTTTCATGTTAAATTACGTTAATTTTTTCGAAAAACAGCTTCTTCGAAAGATGATGTTTCGGAAATGGGTCTACAAAATTTTTTTCAAAATGGTTTTTTTAAAGATTCTTTCATTACAAGTCAAACAAAAATACACTTTCCGTAAATGTATTTTTTAGACAATGGAAACACTTCGGTGTCCATCCGTCCGTCTGTCACAGGCGATGTTCTCTGAAACTATTCGACGTAAAAATTTGAAATTTAGCGTAGAGATAGAGTGTGGTGGCCCAATTATATATGTGACGTATAAAAAGTTGAATTTTGATTCTGGAGATTAATTTCGGGGGGTAAATTGGGACATGTAAAAAAATTTCAAGGGCATCGTGTAGGGTGTCAAATAAAAGCTTATTAAAGCACGAATTCAACAATATATATGGTGTATTTTTTTATGCATTTTTTTAAACATTTTTTTGGGAAAAACTCAAAAATTGCTGTTGTCACAGATTGAGTTGTTGTTCTTATTTATGTCAGATAAAGCCAAAAGAATCTATGACAATATTTTACAATAGGAGGGTTCTTATAAATTATCTAGATATATTTCGCATTTGTTACGGTGCCTTCGGTAGTTGTAGTAATATTCATACGAAAGGAAGCTATAAAGTTAGTGAATATTAGTACATGACTCTACGTTACTCAAACCTAGTTCTAGCAGTGGATCTAGAAGACAAGTCGTCGCCCATTGAAGATCGAAGCTCTGGAAATGGTCCTCTATAACGATTTCTTTTGTCGCGCCGTCTTCTTATTTACACCGACGGCGATGAAGTATGAACTTAATAATTACTGTCAATCTGCCATTAAATAAAACCCATCTCTTTGTAACACAAATAGATATATATTATCCGAATAAACGAAAATTAACTGTACAAAGAAATATAAAATAATTGATAAAAGATTAAAATAATAATAATAAAAATATAAGGTAACAAAGAACCATTTAACGAATGTTAAATAATGAAATGAACAATGCTGGACAAGCGTTTACCATAAGATTCGAATTACAAAAGATATCAAAATAAAAATCATTGTTCTATGATCTATTAATTCCCCAATTACTCATAGAAATAACGTTAGAAATTCACCCTTACACCCTTTAAGTTATACAGTATCCCTTTTTACATATTCGCTAAGTTCTTTTCCCGCACGAAACAAGCGAACGCGACTTTTAAGAGAAGTTACCGACTTCACATTTCTATTACACAATACATCTTTTCGAACGTCTCGATCAGAACTAACTTCTCTGTATTTCCCTCGGTACCTAGCCCTTGCTAAGTATTTTCCGTTACGCCCCTTTAAGGTTCATCCCCAGTCGGTACCATAGGCGTAGTATCCCGAATTTTATACGAAATAATATTGAATTAAATATTTCTTTGTTTACTGGATAGTTTATCCATTGTATACAGGTTAAAACACTATACTAATCTATGCTAAGGCTCTTGAATACGTGATCGAAAAAAAAACCTCTATTGTTACTTTGTAAAGGTAAAAAAAATCACATCCAAGAAAAACCTATACAGAAGGAGTTTGAACTTGATAAATCTAACAGTTACTTATAATGTATTGACATTCCATCTTTTCTATAAGAATATTCGTTATCTCGAGATAATTAATAAATCGACAAAACGTTTCTAGATACGCCCCTGTACTCCAATGGTATATTCTTTTACATAAACGAGAAACGGGATTTGGATATTCACGTTTCGATATAGCCGTAAATTGACCCCTGTTTACAATGGGGAAATATAAATATTAGTTCTTAGTTTCAATACTGGGTATTAGGACCCTTTTACTTTTATGGCATCTGTATCGACCACCCAAATGTGCAAGTTCTTAAAAGTTATCTGTTATTTTAATATAGATGTATCCGTTTTGTCACAATTAGCCCACCCTGAAGAACGAAGATTCTTATTCCAGAGAAAAGATGAAGAATGAAATATCAACCTTGTAGATTTACAAATTCTCCATCCGGTTTTTTAATACACATTTCCTAAACTAAACCCTGGTGGCTTCTCTCTTCCGGTGTAGCTCTCAATACGCTCGGTTGTACCATGTCCAACGTTGTTCCTGGTTCCCCAAGCGTCCTCCCAAAATCGGTGCCTTCGTCTTGAATGAGGTGTGGCTCCCCGGGATGGATGCTGATGTCCTCCATCTCAACTGGATCCTCCGACTTTTCCCAAAGTCCGGTCCTGATCTCGATTTTTAAAAAGAAAATTGAAAATAACCACCATGTTTTGACCTCGTCAAACACCACCACCATTGAACAATACTCAAAACACAAGCACAATATAGAAACAACTATTTTTTTACTAATTAAACACAAATGAACTTCTACGAACTACAATCTACTAACAAGAGGGAACCTCTACGGTACAACACTACACTTCCTACAACTCTAGATGTCCGCTGTCTTTCGGATGACTCGACAGTACTTCGACTTTATGTGTAACCTAAGCAAACCCTTCTCATTACCAAGTGGCCACTAAATAGTCTTAATCTTAAACCACTAATAATACACTGCGTCGTCTATATCGCACTACGATGAAATGTAAACTATATTACAATAAACAAAATTACACCCTGAACAATGACTTTACTGATTGTTTACCATTTATAAACCATATTTATGAAATTTATTATACTTATTTCTATTCTTTAAATAAGTATCTATCTCTCCAAAGAATGAAACTAAGTGTTAACAACAAAAAGTATCGATATACTGAAAATATCTTGATCAGCTCTAAAATCAATAATATTGAAATCAATTTTCTCTTATTAAGTCTTTACTAAGCACTGAGAACTGAAATGATCAAAACTAGAAACTTTCTAAGACAATGTTGCTTAGTGTAACATCAAAACATTAAAACTGGATAAGTTTATAAAGTTAATAAAGCTTTAATTACAAGTCAAACAAAAAACTTACTTTTGACACAAGTGGATATCAGTAATGTCATTCTATCAAGTTATGTTCTAACTTACTCTAATCTACTCAGGACATAGCCTTACTAACACAAGAACTACCAAAACTAAAACACACTGTTAATAAAATAATATATCCTACTATTACTTTAATTGGACGGGTTCTAACAGGCAAAAGAAACTCTGTATTTATCACACTCTATAGATGAACATGCTTATCGACGAACATATCGATAATTAAACTTGACTATCGACCCAAATATCGATATTTGAACATCACTATCGACTAAAATATTGATAAGTTAACATGACTACATAAGTCATTTAATAAATTTTCAACGAATTAAATCGTTTACTCGATATTTTATATTGGAAAAATTCAAAATATTTTGTAATATTTACTCAGTTTTTACTTTACTCTGCTAAGGTCAAAAATAATAATAAAAAAAATATCCAAAACTAGGATGTCTAAAAATCTACTTTTAAATGTTACACGTTTATGTTACCTGTTTTGATTATTACACATTCAGTAAGTAGTACCGTACCCACAATAATCTATAGCTACAAAGGCTACCAATATACCACTTTTGCTCTGCTTAAGACCACTGCTACTGCCTGAGATACTTAGATGTTCTACAATCCAATTTTTTTTTCACCTCTCAAGAAAACTGACTCCTGCTGTCTTCTCACCTCTATCTCCTCAATTTTCATGTGGCTACCAAACTTACAAGATCTTAAATCATAGTGCTTTCATAAACTCAATTTCCCTGACTTTTTCGTCCCTCTTATATTTTCTACTGAAAATGTTGTCTCTCTTTGCTGTATACGTGCCTCGTCTTATGTTTTCTCCAAACTATTGCTTCTCAGATTACAGTAGTAAAACAAACTTGTAGTTTTTTTCGAATTACATACATTACACTCCTGTTGACACAAAAACCAAAACAACTCGTAATTCCTCTCCTGAATTACGTCCTCGTTACACACGTGTTACAATACACAAACATTCGTAATTCCTCTCGAATTACGCACCTCGTTACATACGTGTTACAATACCCAAATACTTCTTCTCCTTTACAACCTCCTTCTTCTGCTTTACCACCTCCTTCTCCTGCTTTCCCCATTCTGCATATGGGCCAACGCATTTTCAAAATGCGTATCTCGTCCGCCACTGGGACATAAGTCACTGACTTTTCTAACTGGGGAATTTTGGAGCGACTCCGTCGTATCAACCCTATCTAGCCTATCCACGTCTACCAAATTAATAAGGGGGGTGTGTTTTATAAAATGGTCTGAAGTGTTGTAAATCCTAAGTTTGAGTCTAACTTTGTAGGTACTGTCTTAATTATGGTTAATGGGTTAAACTGACAAGTCATACGTATGCCGACTTGCGTATGTGAATGTTAGTAATCGTGACATCTAGGCCTTCAGAATATCACTACTACAAACATGTGAATCTTACTTTCCATGATTTCACGCAGTCGAAACACTCTTGGTGATCAGTCAAATAGTCTAAGACTGGTGAAGAAAAAAACTATTTCAAACCAAGTAGTTAACTCTCAAACTTTCCCGGTCTATTGTAAAACTGAAAAATCTCCTGGGCTCCTTTAAAGATCTTACCACCTTTAAGATTTTCATGGGGATTTTTGTCGGTTGGTAAACTAGTTGAATTAGTCAGACATATATTACTTTCAGAGGATGGTACCATCATTTCTCGGCGACTATTTAGGTTAGCCTTTACTCCTTCTTCTAACCCTTCGCTCCCGTGTGCATCATTTGTGCCACACAAAACCTTCCCAAACTCACATCACCTCTGAGTATACGCCACTTTGCGTCATAGCAGTATACGCCGTTAACACTCCCTGTGTTAAACGCTAATTCAACTACATCGTTGCCTTGGTCGACAACGCGGTAGGGTCGTTCTAGATAGCCATTCTGCAGGATGAAACTATACCCACAGAGCTCCATTGTTTCTGAATTAAAATTAATTATTGGTTGAAATTTCTCTAAAAAGTCTATACTGAGTAAACCATCGGTAGGAAAAACTCGAATTTTATCCACAAATAATAAATGTATAATTAAGTATCTTTACAATCGAAGAATTACCAAGCACTAAAGATATGTTTATTTTCCCAAAAATTTTCTAATTTTCTCCTGATCTATTTGTGCTGTTAAACTGTAAAGGTTCAATTTTTAACATCTTGAGCTTTTCCACATACTATTTTAATAGATGATACCGAGGCACCACTATCAATCAGAAAATTTGCGTTTTCGCTGCTCTGAATCCTGAGTTCAATAAACCTTGAATTTTCTCCGTTTATCGCTAAAATAATGCTTGGTTTGTAACTCCAGTACTTGTTTCTGCAATTCTTTGATTTCCGTCTTACAACCATTATGGTTATCCGTCTTATAAAATACTAATGGAACCTGCTTCCTGATATAGTTTTTCTAATATCCTCTCGGATATCTGAGAAAGTAACAAGGGAAACTAACTCTCTATTTCACGAGTTACTCACTATTTATTCGCCATTAATCACGTAACGGCATCACACAATTGTAACTCCACGCTACAATAACACCTTTTCTTTAATGCACTGTATCACACTAGACTTTAAAGCATTACAATTCACTAATCCGCACTCTAAACACTTTATATCACAAGTAACACATTTGTATCGACGCAGTATCAACAAACTTCTAATTAACTCTTCACCTGAGTTAATCCTTCCCTATACGCACCACAATAATATAATGCCACTGCACTACACACTGCCACGTAAAAGCTACTATTTATTCCACCTAACAGACTTTTGACGAATACAAAAACATATCAACTTCTAACTTCCCTCGTATACACTTCTCTGTATACCTTACTACTCTACATGCCCAAAATTTAACTGTCATGTCAGTCAAAACCAACGTCAACAAAAATTTATAATTCGGTACTACCTTCTACAATACGTTAAAACAAAACATTACGCATTAAAAAAAATTTACCTGTAGTACCTACGTTACTTTGACCTTAAATATTGTTACCTCGATAATCCAATATGTCGCTTTACTTTTTAGTTAGATCCCTTTACCTCATATGTAACCTCTTATTTCTTGAACTTCAATTAAAATTCCGTATGAATTTAAACACCTTTGTTCTTTTCTGTCGTTGGGCAATAAACTATACATATGGTATTCTCTAAACTTGGATTACGTCTGACCTAGATTTATATGTACCTGAACAAACTTCCGCTAAACATATCGCTCTAATTATGTTCAAAAATCTAAAACATAAAAACATAATGGCCGTTCTGGATAAGGTGATATTTATTCGTTTAATAACATTTAAGTATTCAATTAAGAAACAGAACGTTTAGAAAAACCCAATATAAAACCCCTTTATACCTGCTATAGTCACATTTCCAGATAGGTACCATTATATTAAACCGAACTTTACGTCGATAAAGTGCTAGATTGGTTTATGGCTTACGTAGCCATACCGAAATATTATCACAATAACAAAAATTTAGCCAAAAATAAGCTTTCAAACTTGTCTCTAAACATTATGGTCCCAAATAAACATAATCACTATAAACACAAATTGTCCCCATCTAGCATTCTATCTCCATAAACAAAACTTTTTGTGCTGTTGTGAATATGCTTATATCTAATAGAAAAACAGGCTACATCTAACTAAACAAACAAAATCTAAGAAATATCGTAATAACATCTTCTACCAAACTTCCTCTATAAAACCTTTTAGAACCTTTTCTTGAAAGCTTACCGTTTACAATTTGTCTATTTTATGAACACAAACAAACTTTTGTAGGATTGTATACATACAGGGTGATGCATGGGCTGGCGCAACATAGGAAATCCCATGCAAATTTTTAAGTGATGATATATTGGCTCCCCTATTTATTTTAGATTAAGAGTGTATTTAAACTTTTTGAAGAATTCAATAAGCCAAACTCACTTGCAAAAGTTTAATAATTTTTATGAAATCTATCCAAAGTTATTTAACGAACATTATCTTTCATTTTCCTAAAATAAATAATACGGGTCTGAATTATTTTAATGAAGACACCAGCAAATATTTTCACTAATTCTGTCAGTGTCAACTTCAAACAAAGTTTGACCAATTTTTTTAATTTTCAACACTATTTTGTTATGAACTATTCTACGTCTGAAAAAATTGCCATAGTTAAGTGGTATTATGCAGGAAACAGCAGCCGAAACGTATCAGATATGTTTGCAGTACATTATCCAGAGAGGCCAATTCCAGCAATATCGACCGTAACCAGAATCATTAAAAAATTTGAAAGTAGTGGAACTCTTATTAACAAATGTCGTTGCGAAAAAGAGGACGAACACAATAATCCTGCAAATGAAGATGGTGAAGATTTAAATATTTTTCTACATGTAGAAGAAAATAAGGGAATTGTAAGTACTCGGCATATTGGAGACGAAGTGGGGAAACATCATACAACCGTTTAGCGAGTCTTACATAAACATAAATATTATCCTTATAAATACCACAGGCTTCAAGAACTAAGAGATGGGGATATGATTCGAAGTATTTCGAATAGCACAATATGCGTCGTAACTTACTTACAATTTTATTTTTAGGTATCGGAGATACAAAATTACCACACTGTGTGATATTTTTGGCACGAAGGGTTAGGGCATAGAGGTGCCAATGAGATAGGGTCCTGTGTTTTACTATTCCTTGAAGAACTAACCAGTACTCGGGCTGATACCGATGTTGTTTTTTACACTGATAATTGTGGTGGCCAACAGAAGAACCGGTAAGAAGCACATAGCCTATGCAATAATCATTTATTAATTATCCCATAGAGATAGTAATTTCTGTTAAATGAATTTCAGATTCATAATAGGAATTTACTTATATGCAGTGGAAAAGTTCCAAGTGAAGTCCATTACACATAAATTTCTCATTCGAGGGCATACTCAGAATGAGGGCGATGCAGTCCACAGCACTATTGAAAAGTCGCTCAAGAAGGCGAAAAAATCGGGGCCAATATACGTACCTGATCAGTACGTTTCAATAATAAGATCCTCAAAGAAAAAAGGAAATCCTTTTATTGTAAGAGAAATGAGCTTCGGAGATTTCATGAACTTGAAGCTGCTAAGTGATGAGATGGCCTTCAATTATTTACACAATGTAAACGGCGATCAGATTAAAATATCAGACATCAAAATGCTGCTTTTTGAAATAGGTAGCGATTCCTACTTCTATAAAATAAGCTATGATGATAATGCAAGCTGGCAACGTGTCCAGATTAGAACCATCAGCAGGCGTTCTTCTGCAGCAAGGGATATAAAAAATATATTTTTAAAACCCGCATACAATTCGAAATTGCCAATAAGTGGAAATAAAAAGGCAGATATACTAAGTTTAATACAGAGTAATATCATTCCTAGATTTTATGAACCGTTTTTCAGTACCCTTTTGTAAGCTGTGAAAATTGTAATTAGTATTACTCAAGACGTTTTTGCCAGTTTTTTTATACTTATTTTTCTAAAATACTTATTTTTCCAATAGGCTGTCTTGCCGAAGCAATGCGTTTTGTAAATATGGGTTTAAATAAATATATTAATGTTTGTACTAAATTGTATCATAATTTCATAAATATTAAAAGTCACAGTAGAACAATGACGCAAATGAAAGGTCATTGACTTCTATAGGTTATAACAGCTGATTTTTTTGAAAAATTCCGGAAATTAATTGCACTATCTAAAACTAGAATACATTTTCTGTACATTATAGCTTTCTTAATTTTTTGCAAAATTACTGTTGCTCAATTAAACACTTATTAGACATAAAAAAACTTAAATCGTCATTTCTGAGGAATTTCTTTTTTGCACTTGCGTCATTGTTCTTCTAGAGGTGCGATGTTACCTCGATAATCCAATATGTCGCTTTACTTTTTAGTTAGATCCCTTTACCTCATATGTAACCTCTTATTTCTTGAACTTCAATTAAAATTCCGTATGAATTTAAACACCTTTGTTCTTTTCTGTCGTTGGGCAATAAACTATACATATGGTATTCTCTAAACTTGGATTACGTCTGACCTAGATTTATATGTACCTGAACAAACTTCCGCTAAACATATCGCTCTAATTATGTTCAAAGATCTAAAACATAAAAACATAATGGCCGTTCTGGATAAGGTGATATTTATTCGTTTAATAACATTTAAGTATTCAATTAAGAAACAGAACGTTTAGAAAAACCCAATATAAAACCCCTTTATACCTGCTATAGTCACATTTCCAGATAGGTACCATTATATTAAACCGAACTTTACGTCGATAAAGTGCTAGATTGGTTTATGGCTTACGTAGCCATACCGAAATATTATCACAATAACAAAAATTTAGCCAAAAATAAGCTTTCAAACTTGTCTCTAAACATTATGGTCCCAAATAAACATAATCACTATAAACACAAATTGTCCCCATCTAGCATTCTATCTCCATAAACAAAACTTTTTGTGCTGTTGTGAATATGCTTATATCTAATAGAAAAACAGGCTACATCTAACTAAACAAACAAAATCTAAGAAATATCGTAATAACATCTTCTACCAAACTTCCTCTATAAAACCTTTTAGAACCTTTTCTTGAAAGCTTACCGTTTACAATTTGTCTATTTTATGAACACAAACAAACTTTTGTAGGATTGTATACATACAGGGTGATGCATGGGCTGGCGCAACATAGGAAATCCCATGCAAATTTTTAAGTGATGATATATTGGCTCCCCTATTTATTTTAGATTAAGAGTGTATTTAAACTTTTTGAAGAATTCAATAAGCCAAACTCACTTGCAAAAGTTTAATAATTTTTATGAAATCTATCCAAAGTTATTTAACGAACATTATCTTTCATTTTCCTAAAATAAATAATACGGGTCTGAATTATTTTAATGAAGACACCAGCAAATATTTTCACTAATTCTGTCAGTGTCAACTTCAAACAAAGTTTGACCAATTTTTTTAATTTTCAACACTATTTTGTTATGAACTATTCTACGTCTGAAAAGATTGCCATAGTTAAGTGGTATTATGCAGGAAACAGCAGCCGAAACGTATCAGATATGTTTGCAGTACATTATCCAGAGAGGCCAATTCCAGCAATATCGACCGTAATCAGAATCATTAAAAAATTTGAAAGTAGTGGAACTCTTATTAACAAATGTCGTTGCGAAAAAGAGGACGAACACAATAATCCTGCAAATGAAGATGGTGAAGATTTAAATATTTTTCTACATGTAGAAGAAAATAAGGGAATTGTAAGTACTCGGCATATTGGAGACGAAGTGGGGAAACATCATACAACCGTTTAGCGAGTCTTACATAAACATAAATATTATCCTTATAAATACCACAGGCTTCAAGAACTAAGAGATGGGGATATGATTCGAAGGGCGGATTTTTGTTTTAATATGATGGAGAGGGCAGATAATGACAGGGAATTTTTGCAAAATATTTGTTTTACCGACGAATGTACTTTTACCTTGAATAATGAACCTAATGTACAAAATTTTCGCTATTGGAGTCAAGAAAATGAATTTAGGTTTATTGAAACAAGGACGCAGTATCCCCAGAAAGTCAACGTTTTGGGCTGGCATTTTGGGACATCATATTATTGGACCACTCTTTTTCAATCACAATTTGACCGGACAATATTTTCTTGAACTACTTCAAAATGAAATTACGCCTGCGTTGCAAGAAGTTGTTCGAGAAAATCAGGAAATTTGGCTTCAGATGGACGGCTGCCCAGCTCATAACTCCGCAGCAGTTAGGGAGTATTTACAAAATGTTTTTAGGGGTAACGTTATTGGATTAAACCACACAATTAATTGGCCAGCTAGGTCTCCCGATCTTTCGCCGAATGACTTCTTCTTATGGGGACACCTAAAAACGACGCTCTACAAAAATATTAGATACGAGACGTTGGAAGATTTACAAAATGCCATTACTGCAAAATGTGAAAGGCTTTCCGTATATCGGTTAAGAAATATTCGAAACGAATTTTATGATCGTCTGGGGTATTGCCTAGCAGCAAATGGGGGGTTGTTTGAACATTTAATTAAAAATAATTATTTATGATTAATATAATTATTTTATTATGCATTACAAAGTACAATTTTCAAAAAATAAATTATTTGTTGTTCACCAAAAATGTTTAATTGATTTATCCTACCCTCTATTTTCGTTTGGTTGTATCACAGACAGACAAACCTAGTTGCATTAAATAATTTAAATCCTTAAAGAAGCATTTCACTATTTTACCTGAAAAATAATTCTAATGTCATGTCATAAACATCGTGTCAGTTATTGACATTAACTGGTGCTTTTATTATAAAGCTGCAGAACCGTACTTTTAAATTTCGCCAATTTAAGATTTACATTTTTCTAAATAACCCCTTAAATACTAAATGAATCAGGTCAAAATTTTCCAAGTTAGATCGTCAAAGTATTCCTTGAAATAAATTAAAATAAATTATCGGTCTAAAATAAACAAGGGAGCCAATATTTGACCACCTTAAAATTCGCATGGGATTTCCTATGTTGCGTGGATCGATGCAATACCCTGTATACCAATTCTCAAGTAAACAAAATAAATAATTTTCAAATTACAAATTAAAATAGGGCCAAATCAACTGATTTAAAGCGAAACCTTATAACGCAAAAACATAAATGTAAAAACGTAATACTGATTGAACTGAAATATTACCTGAAAGAAAACCATTAAGAATCATTTACATTAACCAATTATACAAATTACACCGTCTCAATATTAATAAAATGGGCGCACCTGAACTTGCAAAATGTACCTACATTATTTGTAAAGGATAAAGCATACCTGGTGACAAAATAAATTATTTTACTGAACTTTAAATTCTGTTAGAGCTCCAAAACTTCGTTTTGCACTCTTGTAACAACCAAACCAAATCAACACGGTAAGAGTTGATTAAAACATGAATCTTAGAACAAAAAATCAATCGCAAATATAATCCCAGACAAATTTCTTACTTTTATGGACCAAAAAACAAATATTATTCCTCCGGAACATGGCATCTTTTACATTAACAATCCCTAGCGAAAACAAAAATTCATAATCTCGTTCTGGTAGCTACAAAAAAAAATAACTCTGCTAACTATGGCTGTGCTACCAACTTGAAAATAACGGAACACGTCACCTTTGATTCTCTGGGTCGCGGCTTCAGCTGATATGATGTATGGCGTCTGCTGCTGCACTGTATGGCGTCTCGCCTCGAATCTCTCAATTTCTTCCGGCTGATGTAATTCCAAATGCTTTTTTCTGAATTAAAAATTCTAACCTGTTAAAAAAACTACTTATGTCGCCTATGGACTCCACTGTCCCTCTCTGTTGCTCCACTGTCTGTAATTGGTTCTAACGTTGCCAAATAGGTCTTCCACACAAGCTCGAACGCCCCATTTCCAATTATTTCCAAATAAACCAACAAAAAAAAACTCCCTGAAAGCAATATTTACCACAATTCCGCATAAAATTAAAATTGCAAATAATTTCAAATATTTCCGCTAAAATATTGTTTTGTTAACGCAATAACATTTTTAAAATCACATTTTATATACGAAAATATAGCAAATAATATAATTTTCATGGTATATTCTATCAAATTAAATTAAAAAAACTCTACATAAAATTTCAACCTCTGTCTTTCCATTAAATATAAAAGCATTACTTTAATACAATCTGCACAACGTTAGGTACTGCATTAAATGCGTTTTAACCGTTAGTTCTAAATCAAATCTAATAAAATTTGTATCTCTAACCCCTAATTTATTCCCTTTTTAACAAATACTTCTTCCCTTAACTTTAACTCTCATAAAAACGGATTTTTCCCCAAAACAAAAAATTCACTTTAGACACATATTCTATTAGTGTTAGCATCTACAAATTTCATGCAATTTGTTCTTTCTTCGGCGATCTTCTTCTTTCGGCTTCTTCCTTGTCTACCTGAAAATCCCTATTTTTTTTTCTCAATAAAAATTTTCAAAATACGAACGCAATTTTCCTTAAACCAACTTTTAAAACTTGTCGGACGTTCTTTAAATTTTACAGGAACAAGGTAAAATATCCTCTTTACCATTAAAATAGAATGATAGCGCATTTATTTAAGTGCAATTTTATCACCAAAAAATCAAAATTTACTTTCCTGACATTAAAACAAAAATCAAAAATACCCGAATTTAGGTTTCTCTTATCGATTGGACGATCGCAACAATATAGAATAAAACTGCTAGTGTACACCACAAAGTTTAGCAAAACAGTGTTAAAACAATTTCAATTAATTATCAATCCAAAGATTAATAGACTCTAAAGATAACCTTCTACTCTTTTATTACAGCTTTTCACGACAACAAAGAGAAGTTTTAACGAAAACTTATTGAAATATTCTTGAAACAATTCCATGGCATGTAATAGTATTGCTATAACAAATTAAATGCACATATTTTCACTTTAAAAATAATGTATAAACAAACAACTGAAAAACAAAGCTTTTTGAAGGAAAGTGTTCATGGAATTAAATTAATCTGTGATAATTTAATATTCTGGCAAAACAAAATACAATGCCCAACAAAAAAAACATTAAATCAATTGAAATTTTCTTTATAGTTAGAAATTTCTGTGCAACTCTATTAAAATTACTTAAAAACAATAAAATTATAATAAATTCTTAGAACACAAAATCAATTAATTGTCTCTAAACTTAGTTAAGTTCTCAACAAATTGGCAATTAATATGAAACAAAAAAATCATACTATAACATATGAAAGAAAAACAGTAAAATATCGCAACAAAATACACGAAAACACATTTCTACACGACAAAAAAAACTAGCAAATTCATTCCTATCGTCTCTCAAGGCTTTAAACCAGCGGTTCCCAACCTTTTTAAGACTATTACCCATAAAGCAGGTTAGATATTAGCAAATACCCCCAAAAACGTTTAGTGTAAAAAAAAAACAAATTAGCTATTGTATTTTTTTCTTTAAATTACGAAAAATAAGTAATATTTTTGATTAGTTTTAATCAGTTAAAGAAAACACTTTTAGCAATTTTGTTTTAAATTAAGAAGTAATGTAAGTCGTCTCATTGACTTACATTACTTCTTAATATAAAACAAAATTGCTAAAAGTGTTTTCTTTAACTGATTAAAACTAATCAAAAATATTACTTATTTTTCGTAATTTAAAGAAAAAAATACAATAGCTAATATATCCATATATCCAGCTGCGTCGCAGGCTTGTATTCGTATTGTAGATAATAAAATTTATTACCTAAAATTTTCAAATATCTGTAATCTCACTAACTAGTCACTAATAAAATTAGTGATTAGGTAGTTAGATTTAATGAAGATGATTTTGTTAATAATTTTGTTTTATGTCTGAATGATGATCCAATCCTTGTCTTTACCCATCAGAAAATCCCAATTTACCCCTTAGGGGGTAATTACCCCCAGGTTGGGAACCACTGCTTTAAACTAACCCTTTATGGCCTTATATTATTACTTTCTATATTAACCCACATTAAGCTTATAAAAACTGTTTATGAACACAAACAAAAACTTAGTTACTGCATGTTAAATGATATAACTCGCAAAAATTTAACGTTAAGCACTTGATATTCTCTCTCTAGCGCAATTACTTTTATAAAGAAAATCTAGACAATTTAATAAATCTTGAATACGTCGCAAGTTATCCGCGAATAATAATAAAAAACCGTACCAAAATTACCTACAGACCTGACACCAATCTTCTATTGTCACAGATTGAGTTGTTGTTCTTATTTATGTCAGATAAAGCCAAAAGAATCTATGACAATATTTTACAATAGGAGGGTTCTTATAAATTATCTAGATATATTTCGCATTTGTTACGATGCCTTCGGTAGTCGTAGTAATATTCATATGAAAAGAAGCTATAAAGTTAGTGAATATTAGTACATGACTCTACATTACTCAAACCTAGTTCTAGCAGTGGATCTAGAAGACAAGTCGTCGCCCATTGAAGATCGAAGCTCTGGAAGCGGTCCTCTATAACGATTTCTTTTGTCGCGCCGTCTTCTTATTTACACCGACGGCGATGAAGTCTGAACTTAATAATTACTGTCAATCTGCCATTAAATAAAACCCATCTCTTTGTAACACAAATAGATATATATATATATATATATATATATATATATATATATATATATATATATATATATATATATATATATATATATATACATATATATATATATATATATATATATATATATATATATATATATATATATATATATATATATATATTATCCGAATAAACGAAAATTAACTGTACAAAGAAATATAAAATAATTGATAAAAGATTAAAATAAAAATAATAAAAATATAAGGTAACAAAGAACCATTTAACGAATGTTAAATAATGAAATGAACAATGCTGGACAAGCGTTTATCATAAGATTCGAATTACAAAAGATACCAAAATAAAAATCATTGTTCTATGATCTATTAATTCCCCAATTACTCATAGAAATAACGTTAGAAATTCACCCTTAAAGTTATACAATATCCCTTTTTACATATTCGCTAAGTTATTTTCCCGCGCGAAACACGCGAACGCGACTTTTAAGAGAAGTTACCGACTTCACAATTCTATTACACAATACATCTTTTCGAACGTCTCGATCAGAACTAACTTCTCTGTATTTCCCTCGGTATCTAGCCCTTGCTAAGTATTTTCCGTTACGCCCCTTTAAGGTTCATCCCCAGTCGGTACCATAGGCGTAGTATCCCGAATTTTATACGAAATAATATTGAATTAAATGTTTCTTTGTTTAATGGATAGTTTATCCATTGTATACAGGTTAAAACACTATACTAATCTATGCTAAGGCTCTTGAATACGTGATCGAAAAAAAAACCTCTATTGTTACTTTGTAAAGGTAAAAAAAATCACATCCAAGAAAAAACCTATTCAGAAGGAGTTTGAACTTTATAAATCTAACAGTTACTTATAATGTATTGACATTCCATCTTTTCTATAAGAATATTCGTTATCTCGAGATAATTAATAAATCGACAAAACGTTTCTGGATACGCCCCTGTACTCCAATGGTATATTCTTTTACATAAACGAGAAACGGGATTTGGATATTCACGTTTCGATATAGCCGTAAATTGACCCCTGTTTACAATGGGGAAATATAAATATTAGTTCTTAGTTTCAATACTGGGTATTAGGACCCTTTTACTTTTATGGCATCTGTATCGACCACCCAAATGTGCAAGTTCTTAAAAGTTATCTGTTATTTTAATATAGATGTATCCGTTTTGTCACATTGTCCCCCACCCTTATCACCAAAAGGATGGCTCAGAAAAATCATGAACATTGAGAATCAGTTGTAGATTGAGGGAAAATTATCAGGATTGAAGAATTCTAGCGCGATCATTTCCGCGTTTATTTCCCTATAACTGCTGAACCATTGGTTTTAGAGAAAAAGTTTTTCGACAAAAGTATTTCTCACGGTGTAAGGAACAACTTTTCCCCCTACACATTTTTCAAAATTTTTAATTTGGCTCCGCCCATACCCGATGTGATATGCCGTTGGTGCCTTCGGTGGCGGGTAGCACAGCAGATGGGCGGAAATCGGGCGGCCTAGGTTTGTTCAGGTTAAGTGGGGGGCTGATGGAATGGAACACAAATTGTGCAAGCGTAGCTTGCCCTTCACCGAATTTTTTATTTAGACTTACCTTCTGTCCCTTCGACTGATACATAAAAATTTTTCAAAAACATATTTTGAAAGCACGTATTTTCGAAAATATATTTTCTCGAAAGCAGAACTTGTTCGATGATACAGTTATTCGAAAACTGTGTTTTCCAATTTTTTTCCGAAACCAACTTTTCGAATTTTTTAGCACTTTTCGAAACATTTATTTCGAAAGTGCATTTTTTAAATATTGTTTCTAAAAAGACTTCGAATATTCATTTTTCAAAAAACGCTTTTTCGAAAAATTAATTTACTACATAATGCAGCAGACCCGCGGAAACATAGACCTCAGGATCTTTTTCTGTCTTTTTTTCATCTGCCGGCAGTTCCTAGCTGGTAGAGTTGATAATTTAATTTTTGAAAAAAAGATATTTTCGCGAAATGTATTTTCGAAATTCATTTTTTGAAAAACAAAATTGTAGATCCACTTCCGAAAAAGCTGTTTTCGAAAAAAATTAACATCGACAAAAATGGTTTTGAAAAAAAAGCAGTACCTACAGTTGGTCATCTTAGCTTACACGCGGCTGGACAAATGGTTTCAATGAAAGCGTAAATATTCTAGAATTTTTTTTTATTTATGCCTTCTGCTCATTTGGAGGGATATATTTACGAAAGTACAATTTTTCGAAAACCAATTGTCCAAAATTTTTAAAGCACTTTTCGTATTTTCAGAAAACATCTTTTTCGAAAATTATTTTTTTCGAAAACGAATTTTAGTTTAATAATTTTTTGAAGCGGCTTTTTGAAAACGTAATTGGCTATAAAGTTAGCGTACCAAACCTAAGGAAACCTGATCAAACCAAAAACAGTTTTTCAGGAACTTTTTTGTCCTCTTTTAAATAACATTTTCCAAGCTAGTAGAGTTCATAATTTAATTTTCGAAATAATGTTTTCGAAAAAATACATTTCCGGAAATTTTTGAAAAATTGTACTTCAGAAATATGTGTTTTAGAGGAAATATTTTCAAAATATTTCGTGGATCAGTTTTTAAAAAAGCATCTTTTGGAAAAGTTCTTAACCCTACACTGCGCGATTTTTTATTTTGAGAAAAAAAAGTCATGTGGTTTCATAAGGAGGTATATAACAAGGCAAAAATAGTTTAAAAAATCTATTTTATTGAAAAATAGTAGTTTTTGCAGAAAAAGAAGGTGTATCATATCTGCTACATATCGAATAAAGGGGTAATAGATTACGCAATATTTATTTTTCGTGAAAATTAACAAAACAGTTGTTATTTTTGTTTAGGCACAGATGTACGCCGCATTTAGAACATCTGATAAAGGAAAATGATTTACAATTAGGAAATTTACATCGCTGCCTTACATTATCATATGTGGGCCAGTGTGAAAAATTGTCAGTTCTGACGTCTTTCGGAGGAACATATGATGTTGTTGCTGACCGCTTTTTTTTTTCTTGCAACTGTTTCTCTACTGCCTCTGATGAAGGTCTTCCTCTTTTTATGGCAGTTGTTTGACGTATGTGACACAAACAGAACGCTACTTCGGCCCGAAAATTTGCCAGAGATAAAATATTTTTTTCATTTTTTTCCTTACAAACTTTAGCATATTTAATCCAACTATTTACAACTGTCATATCGAGAAGATGGTAAAAAAGTCGCATATACCACTTCTTGCTTCTCATCTTTATTTTATATCGTCCAATCAGTCCGTCCATTGCATCCACACCCCCATATGTTTATTATATTCAGGAACTAAATAGGGACATTCAACCTGTACATATTTTTTTTTCTTTTTTGTCCCGTCTTTTAGCCTCCGTAGTAGGTAATTTACCAGCAAAAGTGGATAGGAATGTCACCAATTTGTTATCTTTCCATGACACTGACGATACTTCAACTCCATCCATATCCGCCACGTATTCTGCAGATGTGCCTCGATTTTCTTTTTTCATTTCATTTTCGGTCGGAAGTTTGCAGTTTGGTATTCGTGACCGACGAACAGTCCCTAAAGTAAGTATTCCTTTTTTAGCCAAATAAACCTGCAGGGGTATGGAGGTATAAAAGTTATCAAAGTATACTCTATAGTTTTGCGCTTCTGGAACAATTCTGTAAAGTCTCTCATATCCTAGATCTGGCTCATTAGCTTTTCTACATTTTTTATCATTTTCGGAGCCAGAATATATTTCAAAATTATAGGCAAAACCATCAATGCCACAAAGAACAAATAATTTATAACCCCATTTGTGAGGCTTATCAGGCATGTATTGTTTTAAATGGTGCCTAGCCTTAGTGGCACAAAGTTGTTCATCGACAGAATTGTATTTTTGGAGCGGAACCTTTTGAAAATTGGTATTTAGCTGTTTAATAATTGGTCTAAGTTTATGAAATCTGTCATGATCTGGATGCTCTGTAGGTAACATTGTAATGTCATTGAAATGTAAGAAACGGCGAATCTGTTCGAAGCGTTTTTCACTCATAACCTCTTTGATTTGGGGAAAACCCAAGTTTGTTGACCAATAACTGCGTACATTAGGCATGTGAACTATAGACATATATGTGCAAATTCCCAAATATTGGGTAATGTCGGCAACAGACAACATGGCAGGCTTGCTTGGATCAATTTGTGTAGAATATAAGTTAGACTCATCAGTAATCTTTTGTAGTAAGTTGTCATCAAAGAAATATTTAAAAAAGGAAAATGGAGTTGAACGTTCACGGATTTCTGCTGGGAGATCTAAATTGCCTTTAAATTCTTTAGCTTCGTCACTAAGCATTAAATTTTTTTTGCGCCAAATAATTTTTGAATATTTTTCTTTTAGTTCACGTGCCCCTTTCTTTGAGTCTTCCTTTGCATTTATTGCATATGTAGTAGGTTGCTCTAAGATCTGATCTTGTTGAGCTTCATTTATTACTTCAATGTCAGCTTCTTCCATAATATCTTCATTTCCTATGGGTAGTAACAGGACACCATCTTCCAGTTCAATTGGTAAATCATTTAAATGAAAATCTTCATAATTTTCTTCTTCGAAATCAATATCTTCGTGATCCAAATCATCCTCACTGTCAGAAAGATGCTCAATTGATGGGTCTAATTCGTTTTGTGTAAGATATTTTCGTTGCCATTTTTTTCCAGACATTGTGTGGACTCTCAGAAATCGCCTCACTAAAATAAGCCAAAACACGATATGTATCAGAAATGCTACAAGTAAACAAGTTGTAAAAAATACTAAATAATCTGACAATATATCCACTAAAATTAGTACAATATAAGAAACTTACCTCTGATTTTACACTTAACTTAACACTGATTTTAACAATAATTGTTTAAAAAACAACATAAAAATCATAAAAACATTTGCCGGAATAACGTACGGGTGCACACTGTTACGCTGACCTGTCAAATATTATTATTATTTCAGTTAATCCTAATGTGCATAGAATAATGGCCCGTATTTACACGTACATAAGGTTGTAGCAGATCTAAAACATCGCGCGTGGGTCTAATTTTCGATTAATATTGAAAACAGTGGCGTGTTTAGTCAGACATATCAGTTATGCTACATATCGCAGTGTAGTTAAGAGATTTTCGAAAAAATGTTCTTTCCAAGTACTTACATAAGTATGTGTGTGTTTTCAAGAAAATATTTTCGAAAAATTTCGTAGAAAATGTAGCGGATAGTTACACTACAAAGCCCATTCAATATAGTGAACTTAGAAATTTTAAAACGTCTAAGTCTACGTAAGTTATTACTTACGTTCAATTCCTTTTGACTCTTTGAACGACCCCTTCGCTCTGTTTTCTTAAAAGAGAGGGGCGCAGAACTCTCCTTTTCTTCTTTTCTCGCCAATAAGACAACTAATCTTTGACAACAATATATTGTAACAAAATCCTCAACAACCTTACAAATTCGGTGCATATTCTGGTTATATAATAACGAAGGAAAACGTCCTTATTTCACTTGTGCAGGTGCAGTGCAGGTCGTCATTTAAATTTATTAAATTTCATTGTCCTTGTGCAATGTATTTACCTTCATAATATGTCAAAACAACAAAGTTTCACCTTAACGTGGAATTAATTAGTTTTTTGACATTAGAACACTTCAGTTCAATTCAAGCACAAATCAGAGCAAAATACTGCCGAATAAACTGGCATTATTAACTTGGATTCAGAGATATACATATATATATACAGTGACCGGCAAAAAGTTCGCAACATATGGGAAAATTTTTTATTAGGTGAGTATTGGAAAAACTTTTCCGGGGGATCGGTTCTGCATGTCCGATAACCTAAAAATCGATTTTGACATACGTCACGTGACCACTGGTATAGCGTCAAATTAAAAAAAAAATTGTTAATTTACAAAAAGTGAGGTTAGTTGACGAGATATCAAAAAAAGTTATTTGAAAAAATTGCTTAGAATTAAATTCTAGGTCCTTGTGCAAAATTTTAAGATTTTATTTAAAAAAATTGGAAAACTCAATTTTTTTTAAATATTTTTTTATCGATTTACAAATTTCCAGTTTTTTTCGTTTAGATAGCTTGGCTAATGTAAAGCCCATGTATCTGGATGAAAATAAACGAATGTAGTAGTTTTTTCTACAATTGACAGGACAAAATTAAAAAAAACAGGGTTTCGCCGGACGCTAGCTGTTGCAATGATTTGTATCTAGCAGCAGTGTCAAAATTTTAGAGACATTTCAATGAGATTACATTGAGAAAACCTTAATCGTCTTAAATATATCTGAAGTTCGACTTTTTGTAAAGTTAAGGGGAGTAAAATAGATAATAAACAAAAAATTACCTGTTTATTTAATCGAAATTTCATAAACGAAAACCAATGTAAGAAAAACTTAAAAGTAGTCAAATTCTGTACTAACAACATAAAAAATCATTGTTTTTCCCTGGGTGCACAAAATGTAAAACTCAGTATGACCACCATTTCTCTCCATACATACTATTGTTCTCGAGCGCAACTCTCGATTAACATTTCGGAGCATTTTACGATTTATTTGCAATACACAATTTCTAATGACATTCTCTAAATTTTGTATATTCCTAAAGGGTCGATGTTTGTACACAGAGTTCTTTAGGTATCCCCACATAAAGAAATCCAACGGAGTCAGATCTGGTGATCTCGCAGGCCACGGATTTTCAGAAAACCGTCCTATCCACTGGTTTCCAAATTCTTGATCCAGCCATCTCTTCACCTCATTTGTGGAATGAATGCTAGCTCCGTCTTGTTGAAAGTATAAATTTCTTCTTTCGGCTAATGACAAATTGTCTAAAAAGTCAGATATCTCAGTTTGTAGAAATTCTAAATATCGTTCTGAATTTAAATTGTCTCTAAAGAAAAAAGGTCCCACTATTCTGAGGTTGAAAATTCCGCACCACACATTAACCTTAAAACTATATTGGTCTTTACTCTGAATTACAAAGTCTGGGTTTTCGGTGGCCCACCATCTACAGTTTTGTGAACTGACGGTTCCGTTAGAGGTAAATGTAGCTTCATCCGAGAAAAGAACGTTCTTTGGGAAATTAAAATCTTCCTCAATCATACCCTGGAACCAGGCACAAAAATCGAAGCGGGCGTCATAATCCCTATCTTTTAATACTTGTACAAATTTGGGTTTGTACGGATGAAATTTGTTTCTTTTTAATATCCTCCGCACAGATCTTTCGTGAATGTTAGTGATCTCCGATATTTGACTAACTGCTAATTGGGGTGTTTCTGTGATCGACAAACACACATCCAGAGAACCTTCGTCACCTGTTACCGGTTTTTCATGGGAAACTTTATACTGATTTTCTACCGATCCCGTTTCTTTAAATTTATTGACTAGACGAGATACTGTGGAATAATGGAGGGATTTATCGGGGTGCCTCTCATTAAAAATTGCTGCTGTTTCTCTATGGCTTTTGTAATTATCTCCAGAAATTAAAATAATTTCTATCTTTTCCTGAAGAAGTAGTGTGGGTGCCATTTTAAGGAATAAAATATTAATAAACTTATGTAAAATATCAAACTTAGTAAGATGCGAGACATAAACCAATGACATAGGTTGAAATCAAACAAATTATAATTTGTTTGACATTTTTCTGTTGTTTTTAACCTACTAGATTATTGGGTTGTTTTAATTTCAGAGCCTGCTTTGGTAGTTTTAAGTACAACTAAATAGACCTGGTTGTTAAATTTATGTGCGAAAAATCTTAATAAAATCTTGATACAGTCATTTCATTAGATTCAAACCATTGCAACAGCGAGCGTCCGGCGAACACCTATTTTTTCGATTTTGTCCTGTCAATTGTAGAATTGTAGATCTGACTCCGTTAGATTTTTTTATGTGGGGATACCTAAAGAACCCTGTGTACAAACATCGACCCTTTAGGAATATACAAAATTTAGAGAATGTCATTATAAATTGTGTATTGCAAATAAATCGTAAAATGCTCCGAAATGTTAATCGAGAGTTGCGCTCGAGAACAACAGTATGTATGGAGAGAAATGGTGGTCATACTGAGTTTTAAATTTTGTGCACCCAAGGAAAAACAATGATTTTTTGTGTTGTTAGTACAGAATTTGACTACTTTTAAGTTTTTCTTACATTGGTTTTCGTTTATAAAATTTCGATTAAATAAACAGGTAATTTTTTGTTTATTATCTATTTTAATCCCCTTAACTTTACAAAAAGTCGAACTTCAGATATATTTAAGACGATTAAGGTTTTCTCAATGTAATCTCATTGAAATGTCTCTAAAATTTTGACACTGCTGCTAGATACAAATCATTGCAACAGCTAGCGTCCGGCGAAACCCTGTTTTTTTTAATTTTGTCCTGTCAATTGTAGAAAAAACTACTACATTCGTTTATTTTCATCCAGATACATGGGCTTTACATTAGCCAAGCTATCTAAACGAAAAAAACTGGAAATTTGTAAATCGATAAAAAAATATTTAAAAAAAATTGAGTTTTCCAATTTTTTTAAATAAAATCTTAAAATTTTGCACAAGAACCTAGAATTTAATTCTAAGCAATTTTTTCAAATAACTTTTTTTGATATCTCGTCAACTAACCTCACTTTTTGTAAATTAACAATTTTTTTTTTAATTTGACGCTATACCAGTGGTCACGTGACGTATGTCAAAATCGATTTTTAGGTTATCGGACATGCAGAACCGATCCCCTGGGAAAGTTTTTCCGATACTCTCCTAATAAAAATTTTTCCTATATGTTGCGAACTTTTTGCCGGTCACTATATATATATATATATATATATATATATATATATATATATATATATATATATATATATATATATATATATATATATATATATATCAGCGGGCGTTAACAGAGGCAACACTGTCGGAGGCCAGTACGAGCGTAGCCCTTATACACATACACAAATCGAAGGCAAGTAAGACATTATTTGCTCGGAAGCGTGTTACATTTAACAGTATACCGAAAAGCTGTATATATTTTTTTAATGAATTTGCTACCCCTCGAGTGGTGCCGAGATAGCCCATAAATTATCGTTCCTAAATATGCAAAATACACACCGTAAAACGCATTGGTTATAGTGGAGGATTGGGTGCCTGCGTGGCATACGGAGGCCGAAAAGATAGCTAAGCATGTATATATATATATATATATATATATATATATATATATATATATATATATATATATATATATATATATATATATATATATATATATACATATATATACAGTGACCGGCAAAAAGTTCGCAACATATGGGAAAAATTTTTATTAGGTGAGTATTGGAAAAACTTTTCCGGGGGATCGGTTCTGCATGTCCGATAACCTAAAAATCGATTTTGACATACGTCACGTGACCACTGGTATAGCGTCAAATTAAAAAAAAATTGTTAATTTACAAAAAGTGAGGTTAGTTGACGAGATATCAAAAAAACTTATTTGAAAAAATTGCTTAGAATTAAATTCTAGGTCCTTGTGCAAAATTTTAAGATTTTATTTAAAAAAATTGGAAAACTCAATTTTTTTTAAATATTTTTTTATCGATTTACAAATTTCCAGTTTTTTTCATTTAGATAGCTTGGCTAATGTAAAGCCCATGTATCTGGATGAAAATAAACGAATGTAGTAGTTTTTTCCACAATTGACAGGACAAAATTAAAAAAAACAGGGTTTCGCCGGACGCTAGCTGTTGCAATGATTTGTATCTAGCAGCAGTGTCAAAATTTTAGAGACATTTCAATGAGATTACATTGAGAAAACCTTAATCGTCTTAAATATATCTGAAGTTCGACTTTTTGTAAAGTTAAGGGGAGTAAAATAGATAATAAACAAAAAATTACCTGTTTATTTAATCGAAATTTCATAAACGAAAACCAATGTAAGAAAAACTTAAAAGAAGTCAAATTCTGTACTAACAACATAAAAAATCATTGTTTTTCCTTGGGTGCACAAAATTTAAAACTCAGTATGACCACCATTTCTCTCCATACATACTATTGTTCTCGAGCGCAACTCTCGATTAACATTTCGGAGCATTTTACGATTTATTTGCAATACACAATTTCTAATGACATTCTCTAAATTTTGTATATTCCTAAAGGGTCGATGTTTGTACACAGAGTTCTTTAGGTATCCCCACATAAAGAAATCTAACGGAGTCAGATCTGGTGATCTCGCAGGCCACGGATTTTCAGAAAACCGTCCTATCCACTGGTTTCCAAATTCTTGATCCAGCCATCTCTTCACCTCATTTGTGGAATGAATGCTAGCTCCGTCTTGTTGAAAGTATAAATTTCTTCTTTCGGCTAATGACAAGTTGTCTAAAAAGTCAGATATCTCAGTTTGTAGAAATTCTAAATATCGTTCTGAATTTAAATTGTCTCTAAAGAAAAAAGGTACCACTATTCTGAGGTTGAAAATTCCGCACCACACATTAACCTTAAAACTATATTGGTCTTTACTCTGAATTACAAAGTCTGGGTTTTCGGTGGCCCACCATCTACAGTTTTGTGAACTGACGGTTCCGTTAGAGGTAAATGTAGCTTCATCCGAGAAAAGAACGTTCTTTGGGAAATTAAAATCTTCCTCAATCATACCCTGGAACCAGGCACAAAAATCGAAGCGGGCCTCATAATCCCTATCTTTTAATACTTGTACAAATTTAGGTTTGTACGGATGAAATTTGTTTCTTTTTAATATCCTCCGCACAGATCTTTCGTGAATGTTAGTGATCTCCGATATTTGACTAACTGCTAATTGGGGTGTTTCTGTGATCGACAAACACACATCCAGAGAACCTTCGTCACCTGTTACCGGTTTTTCATGGGAAACTTTATACTGATTTTCTACCGATCCCGTTTCTTTAAATTTATTGACTAGACGAGATACTGTGGAATAATGGAGGGATTTATCGGGGTGCCTCTCATTAAAAATTGCTGCTGTTTCTCTATGGCTTTTGTAATTATCTCCAGAAATTAAAATAATTTCTATCTTTTCCTGAAGAAGTAGTGTGGGTGCCATTTTAAGGAATAAAATATTAATAAATTTATGTAAAATATCAAACTTAGTAAGATGCGAGACATAAACCAATGACATAGGTTGAAATCAAACAAATTATAATTTGTTTGACATTTTTCTGTTGTTTTTAACCTACTAGATTATTTGGTTGTTTTAATTTCAGAGCCTGCTTTGGTAGTTTTAAGTACAACTAAATAGACCTTGTTGTTAAATTTATGTGCGAAAAATCTTAATAAAATCTTGATACAGTCATTTCATTAGATTCAAACCATTGCAACAGCGAGCGTCCGGCGAACACCTATTTTTTCGATTTTGTCCTGTCAATTGTAGAATTGTAGATCTGACTCCGTTAGATTTTTTTATGTGGGGATACCTAAAGAACCCTGTGTACAAACATCGACCCTTTAGGAATATACAAAATTTAGAGAATGTCATTATAAATTGTGTATTGCAAATAAATCGTAAAATGCTCCGAAATGTTAATCGAGAGTTGCGCTCGAGAACAACAGTATGTATGGAGAGAAATGGTGGTCATACTGAGTTTTAAATTTTGTGCACCCAAGGAAAAACAATGATTTTTTATGTTGTTAGTACAGAATTTGACTACTTTTAAGTTTTTCTTACATTGGTTTTCGTTTATAAAATTTCGATTAAATAAACAGGTAATTTTTTGTTTATTATCTATTTTAATCCCCTTAACTTTACAAAAAGTCGAACTTCAGATATATTTAAGACGATTAAGGTTTTCTCAATGTAATCTCATTGAAATGTCTCTAAAATTTTGACACTGCTGCTAGATACAAATCATTGCAACAGCTAGCGTCCGGCGAAACCCTGTTTTTTTTAATTTTGTCCTGTCAATTGTAGAAAAAAGTACTACATTCGTTTATTTTCATCCAGATACATGGGCTTTACATTAGCCAAGCTATCTAAACGAAAAAAACTGGAAATTTGTAAATCGATAAAAAAATATTTAAAAAAAATTGAGTTTTCCAATTTTTTTAAATAAAATCTTAAAATTTTGCACAAGGACCTAAAATTTAATTCTAAACAATTTTTTCAAATAACTTTTTTTGATATCTCGTCAACTAACCTCACTTTTTGTAAATTAACAATTTTTTTTTTAATTTGACGCTATACCAGTGGTCACGTGACGTATGTCAAAATCGATTTTTAGGTTATCGGACATGCAGAACCGATCCCCCGGAAAAGTTTTTCCCATATGTTGCGAACTTTTTGCCGGTCACTGTATATATATATATATATATATATATATATATATATATATATATATATATATATATATATATATATATATATACATGCATAGCTATCTTTTCGGCCTCCGTATGCCACGCAGGCACCCAAGCCTCCACTATAACCAATGCGTTTTACGGTGTGTATTTTGCATATTTAGGAACGATAATTTATGGGCTATCTCGGCACCACTCGAGGGGTAGCAAATTCATTAAAAAAATATATACAGCTTTTCGGTATACTGTTAAATGTAACAAGCTTCCGAGCAAATAATGTCTTACTTGCCTTCGATTTGTGTATGTGTATAAGGGCTACGCTCGTACTGGCCTCCGACAGTGTTGCCTCTGTTAACGCCCGCTGATATATATATATATATATATATATATATATATATATATATATATATATATATATATATATATATATATAGCAAGCACAAATCAGAGCAAAATACTGCCGAATAAACTGGCACTGGAAATAAACTTGCATTATTAACTTTGATTCAGAGATATACATATATATATATATATATATATATATATATATATATATATATATATATATATATATATATATATATATATATATATATATATATATATATACATCTTTCATCATTTCTGCGTCCTTTCATAATCCATCATTTTTGCGTCCCCTAGAAATAGAGGCTTTAGGCTTTGTATTTCAAGTGTATATCGATTTTTTTCCTTTTTTTGTATTGCTCCTAATTTTTCTTTTAAATATCTCTTAAAACTAAAATATACCTTTTATTTTATAATGCAGCATTTTCAACTCCTTTCATATTATAATCAAATTTGCGTCCGGCGTATAATTTTGTACATTTGTCGACGCATTTTGCTTCCGAGCCGTATAATATTTGGACACTTCTCTATCATTTTTACTACTGCCCTGTTGCCAGAATCTTGAAAAGTCCGAAAGGTGGGAAAGATTACACAGCGCTTTTGAACCAATGATAGGTATGACTAATCTGTCACCAGAAACAGCTTGAGGTACTGGGCTGTTTATAACTTAAAGGTATAATTAATTGTTTCCTCATAATATGATGAAGACATGTAAATCTTTACGCCAAGAGCAGGATGAGATAACCAAGGTGCTATGAGTCTATTACAAAACCATCGATCTTTTATTAACATGCTTTTATTACCTTGACTTATAACATTGTAATGGGACATTTCATTAAAAGATATATACAGTATGTATTCGAAATGGAAAATTTTTTGTTATTCATTTTACGAAAAAAGTGTATTTTTATAAAAAGTTCTGCATCGTGAAAAAATAGCATTGCCATTAAGAAATTTGATCCAGTAGGTACGTACAGGGTGGCTCAAAAATGAAAAAGTCATAATCCATGTGAAGCTAAAAAGACAAAATCTTTATTTGAAATTACACTGCCACTGCAAATGTACAATTTAATAATATGTTTTTTCATTAAAAAATATACAGCATGTCTTCGAAATGGAAAAAATGTATTATTGATTTTACGAAATTGTGTATTTTTATAAAAAGTTCTGCATCGTGAAAAAATAGCATTGCCATTCAGAAATTTGATCCAGTACGTACAGGGTGGCTCAAAAATGAAAAAGTCATAATCCACGTGAAGCTAAAAAGACAAAATCTTTATTTAAAGGTACACTGCCACTGCAAATGTACAATTTAATAATATGTTTTTTTCATTAAAAAAATATACAGCATGTCTTCGAAATGGAAAAAAATGTATTATTGATTTTACGACAAAAGTGTATTTTTATAAAAAGTTCTGCATCGTGAAAAAATAGCATTGCCATTCAGAAATTTCATCCAGTACGTACAGGGTGGTTCAAAAATGAAAAAGTCATAATCCACGTGAAGCTAAAAAGGCAAAATCGTTATTTAAAGGTAAACTGCCACTGCAAATGTACATGCAAGAGTTATTTTTATGATATGTTTGGAACACACAGGAGGTCCCAAAAGTAAAATTAATTTTTTAAAATCGCCGTTACAAAAAAAGTATGTCTTCATAAAAAATTCTACATTGTGAAAAAAGAGCATGGTTTAAATATTTTTATAGGGCATAGAGGGTGGCTAAAAATTTAAATTAAAATTGGGACTTTCAGCTTTATGAGCCACCCTGTATTGTCCTTCATCAAGTTTTTGAATAACCATGCTTCTTTTACAATGTAGAACTTTTTATAAAGATATAGGTACTTTTTTTGTAAAACCGGTAATAAAAAAATTAATTTTATTTTTGAGACCTCGTGTATGTTCCAAAACTAATTCACTAAAAAACTAAAAGAACACGCTTTTATGAGTAGCGCACTAAAAAGTTAAAGATAAATTATAGTTTAAAATACTAAAAACACGTTTTTATGAGTAGCCCACTAAAAAGTTAAAAATAAATTAGGTATAGTTTAAAAAACTAAAAACACTTTACGGTTTACTGTTAGGTAACTATAAAAGGAAAATAATTATTTTGAACTTTTTAGTGCGCTACTCATAAAAGCGGTTTTTTTAGATTTTTAAATTATAATTTATTTTTTTAACCTAAAATGCAAGTTGAAAATATAAGTTTAAATAATATTAATATTATAAACATTTTTACTGCTTATTTCTTAATTTGTAAAATTTATTGAAGAATAAAAAGATTGATAACAATAGTAATATGAATAACAATATTGTAAGTATTTTCCATGCTTATATAATATAATATTATTTTCAGTTTATTTTTATGTAAAATTAGGAATTCTTAGCCGTCGACAAATTTCAATTATTCATAACAGTAACGGTGTCAGACATTTGCCCTCCTTTTGGTAAAAGTGATAATTAATATATATGTGATAGATCAAGGCTGACAATTTTTATTTTAATTTACTGACATGGCACTGACATGTACACATTGCTATCACAGAATGGCGCTTTTTTACCAAGAGTTCTCCGCATTCTTTACATATGAGATCGCTATAAAAAGGAGTTTTGAGCCATGGACTCTCCTTACCTCATTCCATGATTTAAGTTTATTTTGAGTTGTTTTGCTGGAACCTGGAAATAAGATTGCGAATTATAATAAAAACCTATTTTTATTATAACTTTCGTTTATTTTATTTGGGTTAAGTCACCAGATTAGCTCAAAATATGACAAGGCGTTCAACAAAAATTATCCACCTAATAAAACTAAAACAGATATGTTTAATGTCGACAGACACAAGCAAGTTTCTTCTTAATGCTTTTTGGCTGGAATCACTATTGATAAGACAGGTGTAATTTGGCAATTAAGGTCTTGCTCATTGCTCAGTGCTCAGGTTTATATAATTAAGGGTTTAAATTGGCAAGTGTTAAGATAAGACAACCAAATTTTATACTGTTAGTTTCTTTTTAATTTTTCTCGCCAACTTATAAAGAAAAGAGCGATTTAAATAACAGTTAAGTACAGTTAAATTTACCAACCGAAATAAACCTTTTTAATACACTACAAAGATAATGTAAAATGTCGACCACAGTAACTGGCGAGCTAGTTTTTTTTATTTAACAAATAAATTCCAAAATGTAGTTTTTGTTAAATAACTTTTTAAGTTTTATTTTTTCGAAAAGCCGCATCAATCGAAATAGGTGAAAATGTTACACAGGAAACGTATCTAAAACGTCTATAAAACTTAATCATTTTGTTAAACTTAAGCTTCAAAAAGTTTTGCAATTTACATGTCAACTATATTTACAAAATACAGTTTGAGCAACAAAAAATAGAAACTAATTTTGAAGGTGCTCTGTATATATTTCACCGGAAATACAGCCTGTTCCAAGCCAGGTTGAAAAGTAGTCCATATGCAAAATTTTTCCTTTTCTTTTTGGTCAAGCAGTTTTAAGCGTTCGCTCCAACAGACAATCCGACAGACAGACGGACAGACAAACCGACGGAAATGGGAGACCATCTGATATAGGGACCTCAACACGTAAAGATCTGAAAAAATCCCGGGAAGTGATTTTTGTCTAGCGAGAGAAGTAAAAAGTTGAAATTACTAAAATTAGAAATGATTTTTAAAAATGCAAAAATATTCCGAGAAAAGATAAATTTAGGATGTGTAGAAATGTCAAATTAAAATTAATAACCTCCAGTTATAATGAAGTGGTAATTTCCATAAGAAAGCGCGATTATTTCTTGATATTATACCTTTAAAATGGGCTAGTACAAACTATATCCCAAATCGATTACTTGTTATATTTTAGAAACAAATATAAAATGGTATAGTTTTTTTGTAATAAAAAAGCCTTAAAATTAAAAGTACTAAAACTTTTAAAGCTCCAACAAGAAAAGAAAATTTTACGCGGCTGTTGTATCTAATAGAAAATAAAATTTCATTGTTCCTAACTTACACCCTGTACAGTACAACTGTTCTATTTCTACTTTACACTCCACTTACAACACCATTGATTTTTGACACTTTAACGGTAATTTTGTATTGCAGCAATTGCAGTATACCTATTCAAATAAGATATGCAGGCATGCATCGCTGTTTTATTTAATAACTAGCTTTCGCCCGCAACTTCTTCCACGGTATAACAATTTTACTCCATTACAAACTTTAAATACCATTGTAATACCCCCTTAGGGGTTGATTTATTAAAAACTGAAAAGAAAAACACGTGTTTAAACATTAACGCTCAGATACACTAAGAAGGTTTAAGATTTAGTACTGCATGGTTTAAATTAGGATCTTCTAGTTGATCAGGTATGTTTTGACAGGTTTTTTCCTGTCATAGTTAATAAGTCTTCGTTAAAAACTTATGAAATATTCCGTTCCGTGCCGTTCATTTTCTTCACATTCGTTAGACAAAATTAGATTTTCTGACCTCAATTGACATACTTATTAGTTAACATTTTTGGGGAAATTGCCATTCGCTCGTTTTTATCCCCCCCCCCCCCCCGTTAGTTTTTTTAAATGTTAGACAAAATTAAATATTTTGACCCCAATAACCCCGAAAACAACATTAACATTTTTAGATAATTTCCCAGTTGCTCCTTTTTACCCCCCCCCCCCGGCGTTAATTTTTTAAAAATGAGTTTCAACAAAATTGGATTTTCTGTTCTCAGTAACCCCCAAAATTAGTTAACATTTTTGGAGAAATTCCAAACCCCGCGCCTTTTTATTCCCTCTGCCCCACCGTTAATTTTGTTTACATTCGTTAAACAAAATTAGATTTGCTGACCTCAACAACCTTGAAAATGATATATCAGATAACTTTTTTTGAAAAATGATCAGTTGCCTGTTTTTATTCTCCCTCGTTATATTTTTTAAATATGTTAGACCAAAGTACATTTTTTGACCGTAATAACCCCGAAAATGACAAATTAGTTAACATTTTTTTCAGTCGCTCCTTTTTATCCCCCCGCCGTTAATTTTTTAAATATAGGTTTCAACAAAATTAGATTTCTGACCTAAATATCCCCGTAAATGACAGATTAGTTAACATTTTTGGAGAAGTTCCCAGTTGCGCCCTAATATCACCCCACCCCCCACGTTATTCTTAACATCCATTACACAAAATTAGACTGACCTCAATAACTCTGAAAATACTAAGCTAACATTTTTGGAGAAATTCTCAGCCGCCCTTTTATCCCCTCTCCCCTCCCTTCTCCGTAAATTTTATTTAGCATCTGTTACACAAAGTCAGATTTTCTGACCTCAGTAATCCCGAAAATGGCCCATTAGTTAACATTTTTGGACAAATTCCCAGCCGCCCCTTTTTATTCGCCCCCCCCCCCTCCCTGCGGTAATTTTTAACACCTGCTAGAAAAAAAAAATTCTGACCTCAATACCCCCGAAAATGACATATTAGTCAACATTTTTAAAAAATTCTCAGTCGCTCCGGTTTTATCCCCTCTCACCTCCTCCCCTTTATTATTTTTTAAAGCTAAATCGTTTCACGTGGATTATGACATTTTCATTTTTGAGCCACCCGGTAAGTATAAGATCAAATTTTTGAATAGCAATACTATTTTCTCACGATGCAGAACTTTTTATAAAGATACACTTTTTTCGTTAAATCAATAATAAAAAATTTTCCATTTCGAAGATATGTTGTATATTTTTTAATGAAGAAAACATATTATTGAATTGTACATTTACAGTGGCAGTTTACCTTTAAATAACGATTTTGTCTTCTTAGCTTCACGTGGATTAGGACTTTTTTATTTTTGAGCCACCCTGTTTATACAAGATCAAATTTTTGAATAGCAATGCTATTTCCTCACGATGCAGAAGACATGCTGTATATTTTTTAATGAAAAAAAACATATCGAATTGTACAGGGTGTCCGGATTTCGTTGTATTTGCGGGTTATCTCAGTTATTAGTAGAGATAGAGGGTTGCGGTTTGCACGTCATGGCGCTACTTTTTTGTGAATCGGAAAATGCCATAAACAGAATTTTCATAGCTTTCTTTGTTTTCGAGCTACAGGGTGATTTTGAAAATTTTCCCTTTTTGAGCACCCCTTGTATCTCGGCTATGCCGCATCATATCAAAATAGTACAAACTGGCTTTTATGCAGAATGTTACGTAGAATACGATGACGTAGTTAGTTTTTTTCTAAACATTATACTTTTCGAGTAATGGTATAAAGTTGTACTTTTTTAAATGGGACACCCTGTATATTTATACATCGTTACATTCCGCTTATCGGGGGCTTTTTGAAAATATATAATACATGATATTTATTTTTTCATTGGAGCCGTTAAATCACAATTTTAATAAAAATGTCAATATTTCATAGTAGACCATGAAGTAAAACGTATACCTACACATTACAGAGATTGTTCGCATTAATTTCCGTTACTCTGAACACAATATTGTCACATTTTTTATTCTTCTTGAAGCAATTAAAAGAATAACTGGAAGTGCTTGCAAATTTCTGAATTCCATTTCAGTAGCATTACGCAATGCTTCTATCGTTTGATGCCGGGTATGAAATATTTTATTTTCCAAATAACCCCACAAAAAAAGTCGAGAACTGACAAATCAGGTGACCTGGGAGGCCATTTTATTGTGCGAATCCAGGAAAGAACTTATCTGGAAAATCACTTTCCTGGTCACTGGATTCGCACAATAAGATGACCTCCCAGGTCACCTGATTTGTCAGTTCTCGACTTTTTTTGAAAATAAAATATTTCATACCCGGCATCAAACGATAGAAGCATTGCGTAATGCTACTGAAATGGAATTCAGAAATTTGCAAGCACGGCCAGTTATTCTTTTAATTGCTTCAGGAAGAATAAAAAATATTGTGTTCAGAATAACGGAAATTAATGCGAACAATCTCTGTAATGTGTAGGTATACGTTTTACTTTATGGCCTACTATAAATATTGACATTTTTATTAAAATTGTGATTTAACGGCTCCAATGAAAAAATAAATATCATGTATTATATATTTTCAAAAAGCCCTCGATAAGCGGAATGTAACGATGTATAAATATACAGGGTGTCCCATTTAGAAAAGTACAACTTTATACCATTACTCGAAAAGTATAATATTTAGAAAAAAACTAACTACGTCATCGTATTCTACGTAACATTCTGCATAAAAGCCAGTTTTTACTATTTTGATATGATGCGGCATAGCCGAGATACAAGGGGTGCTCAAAAAGTGAAAATTTTCAAAATTACCCCGTAGCTCGAAAACAAAGAAAGCTATGAAAATTCTGTTTATGGCATTTTTCGTTTCACAAAAAAGTAGTGCCATGACGTGCAAACCGCAACCTTCTATCTCTACTAATAACTGAGATAACCCGCAAATACAACGAAATCCGGACACCCTGTACATTCGCAGTGGCAGTTTTCCTTTAAATAACGGCTTTGTCTTTTTAGCTTTACTTGGATTATGACTATTTCATTTTTGAGCCACCCTGTACGTACTAGATCAAATTTTTGAATGGCAATGCTAGTTTTTTACGATGCAGAACTTTTTATAAACAGATAGGTACTTTATTCTTAAAATCAATAACACATTTTTTCCATTTCGAAGAGATGCTGTATATTTTTTAGTGAAAAAAAATATTATTGAATTGTACATTTGCAGTGGCAGTTTTCCTTTAAATCACGATTTTGTCTTTTTAGCTTCACTTGGATTATGAATATTTCATTGTTGGGCCACCCTGTACGTACTAGATCAAATTTTTGAATGGCAATGCTATTTTTTTACGATGCAGAACTTTTTATAATCAGACACTTTTTTCGTAAAATCAATAATAAAAATTTGTCCTTTTCGTAGACATGCTGTATATTTTTTGAATGAAAAATACATATTATTGAATTGTACATTTGCAGTGGCAGTTTACCTTTAAATAACGATTTTGTCTTCTTAACTTCACATGGATTAGGACTTTTTATTTTTGGGTCACCCTGTTTATACGAGATCAAATTTTTGAATAGCAATGCTATTTTCTAACGATGCAGAATTTTTTATAAAGAGACACTTTTTTTGTAAAATCAATAATATTTTTTTTCCATTTCGAAGACATGCTGTATATTTTTTTAAGGAGAAAAAAACATATTATTGAATTGTACATATGCAGTGGCAGTTTTCCTTTAAATAATTATTTTGTCTTTTTAGCTTCACGTGGATTATGACTGTCATTTTTGAGCCACCCTGTACATACTAGATCAAATTTTTGAATCGCAATGCTGTTTTTTTACTATGCAGAACTTTTTATAAACAGACACTTCTTTCGTAAAATAAATATTTTTTTCCATTTTGAAGACATGCTGTACATTTTTTAATGAAAAAAATATTATTGAATTGTACATTTGCAGTGGCAGTTTTCCTTTAAATCACGATTTTGTCTTTTTAGCTTCACTTGGATTATGAATATTTCATTTTTGAGCCACCCTGTACGTACCTACTAGATCAAATTTTTGAATGGCAGTGCTGTTTTTTACGATGCAGAACTTTTTATAATCAGACACTTTTTTCGTAAAATCAATAATAAAATTTTTTCCATTTTGAAGACGTACTGTATATTTTTTTAATGAAAAAACATATTATTGAATTGTACATTTGCGGTGGCAGTTTACCTTTAAGTAACGATTTTGTCTTCTTAGCTTCATGTGGATTAGGACTTTTTTATTTTTGAGCCACCCTGTATGTACTAGATGAAATTTTTGAATGGCAATGGGTATTTTCTCACGATGCAGAACCTTTTATAAACAGACACTTTTTTCGTAAAATCAATAATAATTTTTTTCCATTTCGAAGACATGCTGTATATTTTTTTAATGAAAAAAAAAAACACATTATTGAATTGTACATTTGTAGGGGCAGTTTTCCTGTAAATAACGATTTTGTCTTTTTAGCTTCACGTGGATTATGACTGTCATTTTTGAGCCACCCTGTACGTATCAAATTTTTGAATGGCAATGCTGTTTTTTTACGATGCAGAACTTTTTATAATCAGACACTTTTTTCGTAAAATCAATAACAAAATTTTTTCCATTTTGAAGACATACTGTATATTTTTTTAATGAAAAAACATATTATTGAATTGTATATTTGCAGTGGCAGTTTACCTTTAAATAACGACTTTGTCTTCTTAACTTCACATGGATTAGGACTTTTTATTTTTGGGTCACCCTGTTTATACGAGATCAAATTTTTGAATAGCAATGCTATTTCCTAACGATGCAGAATTTTTTACGAAGAGACACTTTTTTCGTAAAATCAATAATATTTTTTTCCATTTCGAAGACATGCTGTATATTTTTTTAAGGAGAAAAAACCATATTATTGAATTGTACATATGCAGTGGCAGTTTTCCTTTAAATAATGATTTTGTCTTTTTAGCTTCACGTGGATTATGACTGTCATTTTTGAGCCACCCTGTACATACTAGATCAAATTTTTGAATCGCAATGCTGTTTTTTTACGATGCAGAACTTTTTATAAACAGACACTTCTTTCGTAAAATAAATAATATTTTTTTCCATTTTGAAGACATGCTGTACATTTTTTAATGAAAAAAATATTATTGAATTGTACATTTGCAGTGGCAGTTTTCCTTTAAATCACGATTTTGTCTTTTTAGCTTCACTTGGATTATGAATATTTCATTTTTGAGCCACCCTGTACGTACCTACTAGATCAAATTTTTGAATGGCAATGCTGTTTTTTACGATGCAGAACTTTTTATAATCAGACACTTTGTTCGTAAAATCAATAATAAATTTTTTTTCATTTTGAAGACGTACTGTATATTTTTTTAATGAAAAAACATATTATTCAATTGTACATTTGCAGTGGCAGTTTACCTTTAAGTAACGATTTTGTCTTCTCAGCTTCATGTGGATCAGGACTTTTTTATTTTTGAGCCACCCTGTATGTACTAGATGAAATTTTTGAATGGCAATGGGTATTTTCTCACGATGCAGAACCTTTTATAAACAGACACTTTTTTCGTAAAATCAATAATAATTTTTTCCATTTCGAAGACATGCTGTATATTTTTTTAATGAAAAAAACACATTATTGAATTGTACATTTGTAGTGGCAGTTTTCCTTTAAATAACGATTTTGTCTTTTTAGCTTCACGTGGATTATGACTGTCATTTTTGAGCCACCCTGTACGTATCAAATTTTTGGATGGCAATGCTGTCTTTTACGATGCAGAACTTTTTATAATCAGACACTTTTTTCGTAAAATCAATAACAAAATTTTTTCCATTTTGAAGACATACTGTATATTTTTTTAATGAAAAAACATATTATTGAATTGTACATTTGCAGTGGCAGTTTACCTTGAAATAACGATTTTGTCTTCTTAGCTTCACGTAGATCAGGACTTTTTTATTTTTGAGCCACCCTGTATGTACTAGATCAAATTTTTGAATAGCAATGCTATTTTCTGACGATGCGGAACTTTTTATAAACAGGCACTTTTTTCGTAAAATCAATAATAATTTTTTTTCCATTTCGAAGACATGCTGTATATTTTTTTTAATGAAAAAAAAACACATAACTTCAGCAAAAAAAAACTTAAAACGAGACCATTCGGAAAAACTCAACCAAGTTGAAGAAGTCCGTTGAAGAATTATGCGTGAACATATAAAGAATCTCACATGCGGGCCGAATAATTGATAACCTCCTCTTGAGAAGACGGTTAAAAAGCACACCACTTAGCGAAAATGCTGTTCACTGCGTCACGGACACTTCATAATTATAGAACTAATATTTAAATACAATTTTATCATACTTTAGCGTTGCCAAGTTTCTGGTAGCAAAATCCACCGACCAGTAAAACTTTTAATATACGCATGTATAATTTTGCGCCTCTATCGGAAATTTTTACAACTAAAATTTATACGTCTTCATTTATTTTTCGATCATTTTTACTTCCATTTCGTACCGCTATTATTCCCCGCCAATAGTTTATGCTTTAAACTGTCAAAGAACAATTTCTTTACGTAAGGTATGGTACTGTGGACCAGCCATTGCAACAATGTGGGACTTAAAATTTATAGCCATGTTCGAGAAAAACGCCTAAGTTAATCTTGCGTCCGATATACGGCAGCAAGTTTGCAGCGGTAGCAGAAATGATAGGGATTAGACCCCTTTCGGAAGCAAAAATGATAGGGTGTTGTATATATATATATGTATATATATATATATATATATATATATATATATATATATATATATATATATATATATATATATATATATATATATATATCTCTGAATCCAAGTTAATAATGCAAGTTTATTTCCAGTGCCAGTTTATTCGGCAGTATTTTGCTCTGATTTGTGCTTGAATTGAACTGAAGTGTTCTAATATCAAAAAACTAATTAATTCCACGATAAGGTGAAACTTTGTTGTTTTGACATATTATGAAGGTAAATACATTGCACAAGGACAATGAAATTTAATAAATTTAAATGACGACCTGCACTGCACCTGCACAAGTGAAATAAGGACGTTTTCCTTTGTTATTATATAACCAGAATGTGCACCGAATTTGTAAGGTTGTTGAGGATTTTGTTACAATATATTGTTGTCAAAGATTAGTTGTCTTATTGGCAAGAAAAGAAGAAAAGGAGAGTTCTGCGCCCCTCTCTTTTAAGAAAACAGAGCGAAGGGGTCGTTCAAAGAGTCAAAAGGAATTGAACGTAAGTAATAACTTACGTAGACTTAGACGTTTTAAAATTATATATATATATATATATATATATATATATATATATATATATATATATATATATATATACATATATATATATATATATATATATATATATATATATATATATATATATATATATATATATATATATATATATATATATATATATATATATATATATATATATATATATATATATATATATATATATATATATATATATATATATATATATATATATATATATATATATATATATATATATATATATATATATATATACATGCATAGCTATCTTTATATACATGCATAGCTATCTTTTCGGCCTCCGTATGCCACGCAGGCACCCAAGCCTCCACTATAACCAATGCGTTTCACGGTGTGTATTTTGCATATTTAGGAACGATAATTTATGGGCTATCTCGGCACCACTCGAGGGGTAGCAAATTCATTAAAAAAATATATACAGCTTTTCGGTATACTGTTAAATGTAACACGCTTCCGAGCAAATAATGTCTTACTTGCCTTCGATTTGTGTATGTGTATAAGGGCTACGCTCGTACTGGCCTCCGACAGTGTTGCCTCTGTTAACGCCCGCTGATTTAAGGCAAATGAACCGGTTTCATGACCTTGATTTATTTTTAGCTCTCGACTACCAAATATTTAGTAAATTTACTATATTTTTGCATGTCGGGTGTTATGCGTGTCCACGCTTGAGCATATACACGGTGTTTCGGCCTCCGGATTCAACGTTCGTATTATTTTATATTATTTCTTGTTCGGTTCAGAGGAAGCTCGTTGAATTGAGCTGGTTGGGCTGAGCGGTAGTTTAGTTTTAATTTGAAAATATCTTTATTTTAAAACTAAAATAATAGGCTCTGAAATTACAACAAATTTTGAAATCATTTTTTCTACAAGCTTTTATTTAACTTCACCTGTTAGTTTGCTTGTATGTATGTATGTATGTATGTATGTACTTTTAGGATAAATATTGCAATCAAAATTTCGACTGGTAACTAATTAAGCTAGAGCTTTGAAATTTTGCACGCGTGTACAAGTCCGGTGACAATACAATATAGTATATGTAATATTGTTCTAAATCCAATATGGCGGACGCCCCAAGATGGCGGATTACCTTTTTCTCTACAATCCCCTTGACATGGGTATCAAATGAAAGGGCTTGACGAGTAGAATACGATAAGCTACATGACGTCATTCTTAACCCAACATGGGGCACGCCACAGGATGGCGGATAACCTTTTTCTTCACAACCCCCTTGATATGAGCATCAAATGAAAGGGTTTGACGAGTAGAATAAGATAAGCTGTGACGTCATTCTTGACGCAATATAGCAGACGCCACAAGATGGCGGATTACCGTTTTCTTCACAATCCCCTTGATATGGGTATCCAATGATAGGGTTTGACTAGTGGAATACAATAACAGGTAAAATGTCTTATAATAATGATGCATTATCAGAAATGCACAGAATAAGACGTAACTAAAAATTTAAAAATAAAATGTAAAACATACTTTTTAAAAACAACCTTTTATTATTTAAATGTACTAAAACGAAAAAAATTAGTATATTTTGTTCATTGTGGCATGCGTGGATCCTAATAAAAGTAGTATCAAAGTTATCACTAAAACAGATATAATATATTATATTAAATTTACTGTCTTAAAAGCTTGTAGCGCGAATAGAAAAGAAAAAAATACATTCTGAGGTATCTACTTACAATTCCTGCCAAACAAAATTAATTAACTTTTCGCGCGCGACGAGCTCTTAAGGCAATCAATTTAATATAATATAATAACTTTGTAATATCTTTGATACTACTTTTATTAGGATCCACCCATGCCACAATGAAAAACTATACTTATTTTTTTTTTGTTTTAGTACATCTAAAGAATAAAAGGTTGTTTTTGAAAAGAATTTTTTACAACACTTTATTTTATTATAATTTAAAAACGATGTATGCTAAAATTTGGTACATTGACATAATTTTATGGGACAAAAATACCAAATCAAAATTATGATAAATATCAATCCATAGGCATAGAAATTGGTTTTTTTAATAATTTAATAATTTTATAATAAAATTAAACTCTAATTGTTATCTCTTGTTAGTTTGGGTAAAAACCTTTTAAGCTAGAGAATTTAAATTCAGTTGCTTTAAATTGCTCAATATTTTTGGTAACGTTTTATCAATCATACTGCCGGCTTCTTCATACAACCCTCTAAAGAAGCCACTAAGATCATATTTATGCAAAATGTCAGTAATACAATAATTGTGGAGACAAAATTAAACAATTTCTATTATGAGTTTTTTTTTGTCAGTTGATCCAGTTACACGTAGTTTTAAGAAAAAAATTGTACGATTATGATTTTTTGTCAGTTTAATAGTTCTTTCAGTTAAAGCAATAAACAAGCTTAAAAATGTATTTTGATCATTTTGAATACGAACAACCATTTTTGGGAAAAACTTTAAAATGTTCTTTTAAAGTCCCTGTTTGATTCTTATAAAATTATAAAGGTGCCCAAAATATTGGATACCTATAGAAATAAATTATGGGATCCAATAAAATTAAATATCAAGGACGTGAATTGAAGACCATTATTATATCTTCTCGAAAACGGTGGCTTATCATAAAAAAATATACAGGGTGTCTATTTGGGAACTGTATCAACCTATATAGGAAATTTAAAATGAAATAAAATTAAAAATTTGGCAGGTAGTATAATATACTAAAGTCGCTGGGGGCCTTTCGGCTAAATTATTTTCGAGAATCTGGTGCTTCCTATTATACCGGAAAAAGATGTTAACTTGCTTATTTTAAATAGGACCGCCGTATATTATCTTCTTTTTAGGTTGTACGTAATATTCAAAACACATTTCATGTATAATAATATCTTCACGGGCGCCCGCAGGGAGGGGCTAGGGTGGGGGCCGTGGCCCCCCTGAGATTGTGAGATTGTCATAATTCGTACTTTTTGTTGGACGAATTGCCAAACATCTATTATTTTTGTAATAAATAATATTTCTTTTTATGATAAATGTTGTATATTTTTGGGATGTTTGAACATCTTTACAATGCCACGCACCAAAACATCAGTTAGGATTAGGAATATTATTTAAACCCAGTCCTAACTCAATGCAACCTGCACGGCAACCAAATTACTATAACTTTGCTACAGCCTGCATGTTTACTTTATGAAGAAGTTTTTAACATGTTTTTTTTTAGTGTTCCGTGCTAAAATTAGCAAAACGGAATCACATTGGTGTCCGTCCGTCAGTCTGTCACAAGCGGTTTTCTCTGAAACTATTGGATGTAAAAATTTGAAATTAAGCACAGAAATAGAGTGTGGTGGCCCAATTATAGACGTGAAACATAAAACGTTGAATTTTGACTCTGGGGCTGATTGAAGGACGAATTTAACAGTACGATGTATTTTTATGCATGTTTTAAGCGATTTTTTAAACATTTTTCAGGAAAAAACGCCTAAAAATTGCTGTCCCCCACCCTCATCACCAAAAGAAACGCTCAGAAAAATCTGAAAAACTCATGAACATTGAGAATTAGGTGTAGATTGAGCCAAAATTATCGATATTGAAAAATTCTAGCGCAATCAATTGTTATAAACAATTTAATTGTTTATTTCCGTTTAACTCCGGGGGGGGGGGGGGGTCTCCGGTGGCCGAGTTGGTACGGCGCCAGCTTTGCAACCGAGAGGCGCGGGTTTGATTGGGTTTGATTGAATCCCGATTCGACCATGGATATTTTATGATTGTTGCTGGAAGGTGGTAGAGGAATTCTGCCTCGACCGAGGTGGTACCACCCCACACATCCTCTTAAAGGGCTGGTGAAATCCCTACGGGTGTTTCCAGCTCTGGATGTGTGGGTCGATTCCCCAGTACACCCACGGTACATAGTACTCAGACTTCGGTCTTCGTGGGTTGTCAGAAAAAAACTGCTGAACCTTTGGTTTTAGAGAAAAAGTTTTTCGCCAAAAAATGTTTCTCGCGATGTAAGGAACAACTTTCGTTTTTACACGTGTTTCAAAATTTTTAATTTGGCTCAGTCGAAACGCTCCCCCACTCAGCTCCGCGCATACGCGATGTGATAGGGCGTTGGTGCTGTCGGCGGCGGGTATCGAGGGAGATGGGCGGAGATTGGGCGGCCAAGGTTTGCTCAGGTTAAGTGGGGGGCTAATGGCACGGAACACTAATTGTGCAAGTATAGCTTGCACTTGACCGAATTTTTCTGATTTTAATTATTAGTGTATTTGTATAAATCACTACAAATAAAATCTTTAAAATTATTTTTTTCATTTTGCCCCCCCCCCCTGAGAAAAAAGTCTGCGGGCGCCCATGAATATCTTATATACAGGGTGGTGCAACCAAGATGGGGTGGACGATTGTGAGTAAACGGTGAGGAATTTCGAAAAACTTTTTTTGGATATTATCGAGAGTCAAACACGCTATGTTTTAAAATTATAGCCATAATACAGGGTGGTCCGAAAAACTCGTGGCGAACCAAACTTGTATTTTTTTAAATGGGACACCCTGTATATAATTGTTCCAATTGATTGCCCTGTTCGTTGCGATCATTTTGATATAGGGTTAATTGGGTCTAAAATTTATAGTAAGGGAATGGGACGCGGTTAAAGTTGAAAAAATGCTCACAGTTCGGCCATTTTAAAAAAAAAACTTTGAAACAGGTATGGAAAAACCAAATATTCTATAAAACGTTACATATCCTTGAATACATTAATCGCATGCAATTTGTTTAAAATTATTCACTGTTATACAGGGCGGTCAAGTTTTGCAAATACGCCCTGGACTCATTTTTTTAAATGGAACACCCTATATATTTTATTTTCATGTTAAAGATAACATTACTACATGATGCCTTTCTGACCAACAGTTTTTTAGTAAACCAGCCGTAAAAGCAAAGTTTCTCATTCTAATACGATTATACTGAATTTACGTTGTTTATTATTAAATATCTATTATTAGGTGACCACGACACTATCATAAATGAAACAAAAGATTGACGAACTTGTCAAAGCTGCTGCCGCATAATCCATTATTTACAAGTTAAGCGTAGGTGAGGTAAGAAAACTGAGACCCGAAACCTTTACATGTTTATTAGAGATATTTCAAAAAACAGAAAATATTGTTTTTAGGAAATTTAAAGTAATTAATAAGCCAGTTATAAACAAAGATAATCAGTTATCAGTATTATTAATAGTGTAAGAAAATTAATTAAGCAAAAACAGAACACCTTTTAAAATTATTTAGTTATGTGTTATGTACTTACTTGTCAACCTAATTTAATATAAACAATTAAAAAAGCTCATAAAAGGTATCCAACTAAGCCACCATTTTGCTGAAGCCAAAGTCTATCCATAAGTGAAAGTTTCACTTTTCCCAAAGTCTGTTCTGAAATGTTGCGAAAACTGTTTCTTATTCTCGCCTTCATATGGTTTGGTTGGAACCTCTTTATAGACTTCTTTAGAAAAAATCTAGTGGTGTTAAGTCGGGTGATCTGACTGGCCACTTAACTGGTTCACCTCGCCCAATCCAACGATCTGTCTTCCAATTAGCGACAAAATATCTTACATTCCTATGGTAATGCGGGGGCGCACCATCATGTTGAAACCATAAGGATCCCCTTACCATTAAAGGTAAATCTTCAAGCAATACTGGCAACTCGTTTCTCAAAAAGTTGTTTATAACTGGTTTATTAATTACTTTACATTACCTAAAAACAATACGTTCTGTTTCTTGAAATATCTCTAATAATCATGTAAATAAAGGTTTCGGGTCTCAGTTTTCTTACCTCACCTACACTTAACTTGTAAATAATGGATTATGCGGCAGTAGCTTTGACAAGTTCGTCGATCTTTTGTTTCATTTATGATAGTGTCATGGCCCCCTAATATTAGATATTTAATAATAAACAACGTCAATTCAGTATAATCGTATTAGAATGAAGAAACCTTGCTTTCACGGCAAGTTTACTAAAAAACTGTTGGTCAGAAAGGCATCATGAATGGTACTTTTTGAATGCTAGTAATGATATCTTTAACATGAAAATAAAATATATAGGGTGTTCCATTTAAAAAAAATGAGTCCAGGGCGTATTTGCAAAACTTGACCGCCCTGTATAACAGTGAATAATTTTAAACAAATTGCAAGCGATTAATGTGTTCAAGGATATGTAATGTTTTATGGAATATTTGGTTTTTCCATACCTGTTTCAAATTTTTATAAAAAATGGCCGAACTGTGAACATTTTTTCAACTTTAACCGCGTTTCATTCCCTTACTATACATTTTAGACCCAATAAACCCTATATCAAAATGATCGTAACGAACAGGAGAATCAATTGGAACAATTATATACAGGGTGTCCCATTTAAAAAAATACAAGTTTGGTTCGCCACGAGTTCTTCGGACCACCCTGTATTATGGCTATAATTTTAAAACATAGCGTGTTTGGCTATCGATAATATCCAATACATTTTTTTTCGAAATTCCTCAACGTTTACTCACAATCATCCACCCCATCTTGGTTGCACCACCCTGTAGGTACCATCCTATCTTGAACTTTTTTTAAATATTGACTGTTGGATACTTTGAACTCCTGTAAAATCTTAACGGCTTGACTAGAGCAAAACGGGTTTCATATCCCCATCTTAATTTTTAATACTCTATTTAAGGACGTTAACTACCTACACGTAAACCAAAAAGTGTAATACTTTTAATCAATCTGGTTATTGACGCCATTAGATAAATTATTAAAGCTTTATACACCATTTTGCTCTAAGTCAAACCGTTTAGATTTTACAGGGGTTCAATCTGAAATACGGATTTCATCCAAATTACTAAAGTAATTTTCGAAATAATTTGAAAAAAGTGAAAAGAAATTGTAAAACTTTAACACCCTGTATCTCGAAAACCAAGCGTTTGCGCATCCATCTTCATATTAACTTTTCGTCTTATTTTTTTACAAGGAATCTCCCTTAAAGCAATATCACATCTTTTTGAAACACCCTGTATGTTTTTCTAGTTTAAATAGTTTTATTTATTTATTTAAAAAGATACTAAACTGACAACAAACATTATTTTTTTCTAACCAAAGAAAACCTATTTAATACACGAAAAATGCGGTCTCCAAAAATACCTACTATTTATTTAGGTATATCAAATATTAAATAAACAGATTCTGCAGTTTTCCAAATAAAAAAAATAAGCTGTTTTGTTTTTAATTTGACGCTTTATGCTTTATGTACTGGAAACGAAGCACTTTCCATGAAATATTGTTGTGAACTTTTTTTTGCCTAAAATCAGCACAGAAATCATGCCAGAAATAGCTTGGATTACTTAAGATATCCCGCGTACAAGTTCAAAATGAGTACCTATAACCCATAAAACCACATAAACCCTCCTAAGATACCTATAAATCCTTAAATTCGTTAATACAAAAAACCATTTCAATAATTTCTACTAGTTTAATGTAATTTTGCAACCAAATAAGATTCGTTATAACCAAATGTCAAAATAATAAATATCGGAATGGGTGCATCTTTAATTGATATTCTCTTCGTACGTATTTGCCTCCTAGCAATGTTGCCAATTTTCCGGAGGTATAATATGCAATTCCTATTTGGAGACCAGATCGTACAGCAGATTGTCCTAGTGTTTATATGTATAAGATCGTAGCGCCACGTGGTGGAATTATGGTGAACTACATTGTGTAACTGTGCGTGTGTACACTACCAAAACGTCTCCAGACTAAAATTGGTACAACGCATATTTATGACCCTACGAACCGTTTGCGACCAATATACATGGGGATACGCTTTGGCCTCCGATTTTTCGCATTCGCCTCCGATTTTTGAGGCGTATGCGTCCAAAGCGTATATATTTTGGAGGCGTGTAAGACAAAATGCATATATATATATTTATATATATATATATATATATATATATATATATATATATATATATATATATATATATATATATATATATATATATATATATATATATATACAGTGACCGGCAAAAAGTTCGCAACATATGGGAAAAATTTTTATTAGGTGAGTATTGGAAAAACTTTTCCGGGGGATCGGTTCTGCATGTCCGATAACCTAAAAATCGATTTTGACATACGTCACGTGACCACTGGTATAGCGTCAAATTAAAAAAAAATTGTTAATTTACAAAAAGTGAGGTTAGTTGACGAGATATCAAAAAAAGTTATTTGAAAAAATTGCTTAGAATTAAATTCTAGGTCCTTGTGCAAAGTTTTAAGATTTTATTTAAAAAAATTGGAAAACTCAATTTTTTTTAAATATTTTTTTATCGATTTACAAATTTCCAGTTTTTTTCGTTTAGATAGCTTGGCTAATGTAAAGCCCATGTATCTGGATGAAAATAAACGAATGTAGTAGTTTTTTCTACAATTGACAGGACAAAATTAAAAAAAACAGGGTTTCGCCGGACGCTAGCTGTTGCAATGATTTGTATCTAGCAGCAGTGTCTAAATTTTAGAGACATTTCAATGAGATTACATTGAGAAAACCTTAATCGTCTTAAATATATCTGAAGTTCGACTTTTTGTAAAGTTAAGGGGAGTAAAATAGATTATAAACAAAAAATTACCTGTTTATTTAATCGAAATTTCATAAACGAAAACCGATGTAAGAAAAACTTAAAAGTAGTCAAATTCTGTACTAACAACATAAAAAATCATTGTTTTTCCTTGGGTGCACAAAATTTAAAACTCAGTATGACCACCATTTCTCTCCATACATACTATTGTTCTCGAGCGCAACTCTCGATTAACATTTCGGAGCATTTTACGATTTATTTGCAATACACAATTTCTAATGACATTCTCTAAATTTTGTATATTTCTAAAGGGTCGATGTTTGTACACAGAGTTCTTTAGGTATCCCCACATAAAGAAATCTAACGGAGTCAGATCTGGTGATCTCGCAGGCCACGGATTTTCAGAAAACCGTCCTATCCACTGGTTTCCAAATTCTTGATCCAGCCATCTCTTCACCTCATTTGTGGAATGAATGCTAGCTCCGTCTTGTTGAAAGTATAAATTTCTTCTTTCGGCTAATGACAAATTGTCTAAAAAGTCAGATATCTCAGTTTGTAGAAATTCTAAATATCGTTCTGAATTTAAATTGTCTCTAAAGAAAAAAGGTCCCACTATTCTGAGGTTGAAAATTCCGCACCACACATTAACTTTAAAACTATATTGGTCTTTACTCTGACTTACAAAGTCTGGGTTTTCGGTGGCCCACCATCTACAGTTTTGTGAACTGACGGTTCCGTTAGAGGTAAATGTAGCTTCATCCGAGAAAAGAACGTTCTTTGGGAAATTAAAATCTTCCTCAATCATACCCTGGAACCAGGCACAAAAATCGAAGCGGGCGTCATAATCCCTATCTTTTAATACTTGTACAAATTTAGGTTTGTACGGATGAAATTTGTTTCTTTTTAATATCCTCCGCACAGATCTTTCGTGAATGTTAGTGATCTCCGATATTTGACTAACTGCTAATTGGGGTGTTTCTGTGATCGACAAACACACATCCAGAGAACCTTCGTCACCTGTTACCGGTTTTTCATGGGAAACTTTATACTGATTTTCTACCGATCCCGTTTCTTTAAATTTATTGACTAGACGAGATACTGTGGAATAATGGAGGGATTTATCGGGGTGCCTCTCATTAAAAATTGCTGCTGTTTCTCTATGGCTTTTGTAATTATCTCCAGAAATTAAAATAATTTCTATCTTTTCCTGAAGAAGTAGTGTGGGTGCCATTTTAAGGAATAAAATATTAATAAACTTATGTAAAATATCAAACTTAGTAAGATGCGAGACATAAACCAATGACATAGGTTGAAATCAAACAAATTATAATTTGTTTGACATTTTTCTGTTGTTTTTAACCTACTAGATTATTTGGTTGTTTTAATTTCAGAGCCTGCTTTGGTAGTTTTAAGTACAACTAAATAGACCTGGTTGTTAAATTTATGTGCGAAAAATCTTAATAAAATCTTGATACAGTCATTTCATTAGATTCAAACCATTGCAACAGCGAGCGTCCGGCGAACACCTATTTTTTCGATTTTGTCCTGTTAATTGTAGAATTGTAGATCTGACTCCGTTAGATTTTTTTATGTGGGGATACCTAAAGAACCCTGTGTACAAACATCGACCCTTTAGGAATATACAAAATTTAGAGAATGTCATTATAAATTGTGTATTGCAAATAAATCGTAAAATGCTCCGAAATGTTAATCGAGAGTTGCGCTCGAGAACAACAGTATGTATGGAGAGAAATGGTGGTCATACTGAGTTTTAAATTTTGTGCACCCAAGGAAAAACAATGATTTTTTGTGTTGTTAGTACGGAATTTGACTACTTTTAAGTCTTTCTTACATTGGTTTTCGTTTATAAAATTTCGATTAAATAAAGAGGTAATTTTTTGTTTATTATCTATTTTAATCCCCTTAACTTTACAAAAAGTCGAACTTCAGATATATTTAAGACGATTAAGGTTTTCTCAATGTAATCTCATTGAAATGTCTCTAAAATTTTGACACTGCTGCTAGATACAAATCATTGCAACAGCTAGCGTCCGGCGAAACCCTGTTTTTTTTTAAATTTTGTCCTGTCAATTGTAGAAAAAACTACTGCATTCGTTTATTTTCATCCAGATACATGGGCTTTACATTAGCTAAGCTATCTAAACGAAAAAAACCGGAAATTTGTAAATCGATAAAAAAATATTTAAAAAAAATTGAGATTTCCAATTTTTTTAAATAAAATCTTAAAATTTTGCACAAGGACCTAGAATTTAATTCTAAGCAATTTTTTCAAATAACTTTTTTTGATATCTCGTCAACTAACCTCACTTTTTGTAAATTAACAATTTTTTTTTTAATTTGACGCTATACCAGTGGTCACGTGACGTATGTCAAAATCGATTTTTAGGTTATCGGACATGCAGAACCGATCCCCCGGAAAAGTTTTTCCAATACTCACCTAATAAAAATTTTTCCCATATGTTGCGAACTTTTTGCCGGTCACTGTATATATATATATATATAATAAATGTAAATGCGAAGATTTACTTCTTCGCTAGTGCAGCGAAAAGGCCGCTTCGCTGCACTAGCGAAGAAGTAAATCTTCGCATTTACATTTATTATATTACCTATAGGCCAAGAAATCTTCCATTTTTCTACTATATATATATATATATATATATATATATATATATATATATATATATATATATATATATATATATATATATATATATAACTCCATATGAATGTATGTCCTAAACGTCTTAACTTTTGAGATACAGGATGGTAAAGTTTTCCAAAATAAATAGTTTTTTATTAATATCTTGTAGCGTTTCGCTACAACGTTACGTAAATTTAATTATAAATTAGCATATTAATTTAAAATTAATTTTAAGTTGATATTTGGGTACTATTGAGTTATCTAGCGCATTCGCCAGATATATATAAGTTAGTACCGTACTTCTGAAATGATTTATATGACGTCAAAATATCGTGAAAAATCAATATATTGGAGTTTGCGTATCTGTTCTTTGGCAGAAATTTGGTCGTTTAGGTAAATATGCATTTACAAGGTAGTTTTTGAATGCTATCCTTTTTTAACTTGGAATAAATCAACATCAAGGTACGATTTCAGAGTGTTCTGAGCGGAATGTTCAGAAAGACTCTTTTCCTGTTGCGGAGAAGGACACTTCCTGCAAGTCAGTGTGTCGAATGTAGTGTTTTACACACGAGAACCATCCCTTAACCCAAATTGGGCCTTTGTACCTTAAGTTTTTTTATTATAAATGGTTCTTTCATATCTGAAGAGTTTCGATTACCTAATTAACAGTTTTTTGGACACTGTGCTGATGCTGAATGATGAAGACTGTATATTAGTCGTTTTCCTCCATGCCTGCATTCTTCATTCAGTTCATTCATTAGAATATACCTTTACCTACCTTCAAGTTCCTGTATGTTCGACAAGAAATGCCTATTTTGATTCAAAAACTCTCAAAAATATTTTGAGAGTTTTTTTTTGTTGGGGTACACACTGGTGTACAATTTTCAAGTACGTTTTTCCTCCTATCTACCTATGATTCCTGGCTGAATAATAAGTATTTCATGGTTAGTTCCTGTGAAATTCCGGACAACTATTTCTGGATCATTTCCTGCCAAAGAAATATGCTGATAGCAAAGGCAAGTATATTCCATGTATTTGCATAAATTAACATCAATCTAATATGATCTGCAATGCGTTAAATAATTATTTTTATACTTTTTATGCGTATTAATACCTAATTTAAAATGACATTAATTTCATAAATTCTTCTCTTATGTAAAACTTTTCTGATTTGATGTTAGTGTTATATTTTTTTGTGCGTGTCAATTTGATTGATCAATCAACCATTTTAAAGCGAAATTAAGTTGGGGTGGGGTATTTATAGAATTTGAAATCTGGGATCAGAAATGTTAATTTTTCTATTTATTGTTAATGAATTATTCCTTTTTTTTCAAAAATAAGTACCAGAATACTTATTAAATGTAGTCACTGATAATCTGCTTTTTTATTTTAACATCTTCTTTTCTAAGAATTCATCTCCCAGCCTGGGGGTTCTTTTTCACTTAAAGCAAATTATTCAGACTGGGTGGCGCCTTTTTAGAAAAGTGAACCACACTACTAACTCATAACCTAGTGCTCACCGATGAACACTATGAACAGCTGCCGTCGCTGGAACGTACAAGAATATTATGTATTATATATTACTATATAATATATTTTATTTTTTTGTGAAAATAACGTGACAAAAAGATTTGACGCCCAAGTGCGTGGGGCTTGAGTGTGTTTCACTATTTCTAATTTTTTATTTATTTTTTCATAAATTTGATTATATTATGCAGACTATAAATTAATTATTACTAACCCCTACTAACTTATATATTTTTTCATTGTCTACGCAATATAAATAAGTAGTTGTCTTTCAAATTGATTTTTTTGGTTAAATATTATTATATAGATTCTGTCTTTCTCTGTCAAAAGTTAAATGGAGTATTCTGGTTTTAAACAGTTTTTTTAACTTTGGTCTAAATAATCTTACAATTTGAATATTAATATCGTGATATTTCTTAATTTGTTTTACCGGTCTCCTCAAATCAGTAGTAGCTTTTTGTAAACAACCAAATAGAAAAATTTATTTTAATATCTAATCCGTGCATTTTGTTTACTAAGTTCTTTTAACAGAAACTGAAAGTGATAAATAAATACATTTGTTATTTGTCTGACAATAACATGATGAGATTTTTAAATTAGTAAAATTTAATTTCTTTCCTGTAAAAACATTTTTTATATTTGCAAATTTTTTGTGATGGTTCGTATACTGCAATATAAATAATTGCTATCTTGCTTATTTGTTTATACATATTTTTGAAGAATTTTTATATAAAAATAGTTACGTACACTTTAATTAATTTTTTTACGGATTTGAGTTAATTCAAAATGGATATTTCTTTTCATTGCAATCACCTTTTGGATTACGAACTTGACTATGAACTTGCAATAATTTCTACACGTAATGTTAGCCACAAGCGAAAAATTTTAGGAAAACTTTTAAAAAAAGAGGCAACTTCTGGTAAACCAGGAAGCCAAATTTGCATGGAAGCTTATGCTAGCGATTTTAAAAATGAAGAGAATGAAATTAATAAAAGTATTCTTTCTATTTCTGATGCTATAGCCGATTTTGAGGGATCTGTAACTGATTCCGCTTTCTTACGCATTAAATCCAGAATTAACCATCTTATTGGTCGCGTAAAACGAATTCCAATACCAAACGCCGATCTGGACGAAGTGGTTAAATTTAAAAACGAAACTTATGCATCATGTCTGAAGTTGGAAGCTGACTTAGATGATAAAGTCACGGCTAATCCTTTAGCACAAGCAAGTACTTCCTTCTTTCCTCAGCCTTCTTCGCCCGTGGTTAATTTAAATCCAGTAATAACTTGTTCGGCTAATATGCAACCTATATCTTCGTGGGGTGTCAAATTTAATGGAGATCCGAAAAGGGTGTTTTATTTTTTAGAACGCGTAACTGATTTGGCGCAGGCGCGAGAGGTTACTGATGATCAATTATTCAACTCGGCCGTAGAATTTTTTATTGGTGACGCTTTTATTTGGTATAGAAATATTAAATCGTCGGTTACAAACTGGGATTCGTTAATTCAACAATTAAAAAAAGATTTTTACCTCCATTTGCTGATGATGAAATATGGGAAAGTATAAGACAAAGAAGACAGAGAAAACAAGAATCTGTTACTATCTTTATAGCACAATTAGAGAATCTTTTTAGTCGTTTATCTACGCGTCCTGCAGAAGTCACCAGCCTTAAATATATTAAAAAGAATCTTTTACCTGATTATGTTCATCAACTTGCCTTACATACTACTGACTCAGTTACGGAGTTAACTGCTTTGTGTAGGAAACTTGAAGAAGCTACCTATATTACCTCGCGTAAATCTACCCCTCAACTTTCTTACCTTAGTAATTCCTATCCTTCTAAATTTATTCAGAGAAAAGAAAAGGGTGATAAACCTTCATTTAGATCAGCCCAGTCGCGATCAGTAGACGAGGCTAATCAAATTAACGTAATGAATGAAATTAAAAACGATTTACCTGATACAAGCAAAAGTAAACTCATTTGTTTCAACTGTCATCTACCTAATCATACATATAATGTTTGTAAGAAAAAAAGAAGCATTTTTTGTTATAAATGTGGAGAGCCTAATGTAAAAATTTCTTCATGTCCAAAGTGTACAAAAAACTAAGTTCTTCAATGCCTGTTAGTGGTCGAGGCATTGATCGGTCTAGACAACAGACCACGCTAAATCATTCGTTTTTTTGCAAATCAGATTGGACTTCTTGGCTCAAATTTGTTTCTGACTTTTATAAACAAAAACACAATAAAATTTCTGAAGCTTTACCTTTATTTTTAAATAAAGAATCTGATAACAGACCCTATCTTTTAGTAAGATTGTATGATCGTAACATTAGTGTTTTATTTGATTCAGGGGCTAATTTTTCTATAGTGGGAGCTGAAGGATTAACAGTTTTAAAGTGCTTTAACGTTAGAATATATCCAGCAACAATTAAGAATATTTTTACAGCTGATGGCACTTCTCAGAAAATAAGCGGTGTTGCCGACTTGCCAATTTTTATTGATAATTCCTGCCAAATTATTAAAGTTTTAGTTGTACCTTCTGTTACTCATTCTTTTATATTCGGAAGCGACTTTGCTAGACAGTTTAAATTGCTTATAGATTTTAAAGAAAATAGTTGGTTTATACGTAAAGATGATACAGTTATTTCAACAGTTTCTGGCAATAATTTTAATTTCTCTTTTCCAAAACTTTTCTCTCTAGATGAATTGTCATCAAAACAGAAAGCTGACGCTTTTAAAGTTATAGAGGCTTTTAAAGCCATAGATAGTAAAGATCGATTGGGTAGAACAGATAAAATTAAATTAACAATAGATACTGGTGATAATAAACCTTTTAAAGTAAAACCATATCTTCTCTCACCTTATTTACAAGAAATTTTAAACAAAGAATTAGATTCGATGTTAAAGTTAGGCGTTGTGGAAGAGTCACAAAGTCCTTGGAGTAGTCCAACTTTATTAGCTAAAAAATCGAATGGAGAATATCGATATTGCTTTGATGGACGTTTCCTGAATAAATTTACAAAACACGATTCCTATCCCTTACTCCATATTGATCGTATACTTAATAATCTTCGAAATGCAAAATTTATCTCATCTATTGATTTAAGAAAGGCCTTCTGGCAAATTCCTCTTGACTCTGCTTCTAAGGAAATGACAGCTTTTTCTGTTATTGGTAGAGGTCAATTTCAATTCACTGTTATGCCTTTTGGGTTATGTAATTCGGCTCAAACACAACAAAGATTGGTTGACGCCATCTTTGGACCAAAATATGAACCTCATATTTTCTCTTATCTCGACGACATTTTAGTGTGTTCTCCTGACTTTAATCATCACGTTGAACTCTTGACTACAGTACAAAATATTTTGAAAGATGCAGGGCTAACTATTAATTTAGAAAAATGCAACTTCTTTAAAACTTCACTTAAGTACCTTTGTTTCATAGTGGGTAATAATTCACTAACTACGGATCCTTCGAAAGTTGATTCTATGGTTAATTATCCTCGTCCTCGTAATACTACTGAGATTAAACGTTTTTTGGGAATGTGTTCTTGGTACAGACGTTTTATCCAAAATTTCTCATCTCTTATCGCACCCCTTAATGCTTTGCTGAAAGGCAAAAAGAAGAAACAGCCTGTCTCATGGAATGACGAAGCCGAAGCCGCTTTTGTTAATATTAAGCAAAAGTTGGTTTCTGCGCCGATTTTATCCCAACCTAATTTCTCTCAGCCATTTACAGTACAGTCTGATGCTTCCGACGTAGGTTTAGGAGGTGTGTTGACTCAGCTTATTGATGGAGAGGAGAAGGTGATATCGTATGCAAGCCGAGCATTATCGAGAGCAGAAAGAAATTATTCTGTGACAGAAAGGGAGTGTTTAGCAGTTATTTTTAGTATTAAAAAGTTTAGACCGTGGATTGAAGGTACTTGTTTCACTGTCATCACAGATCACTACAGTTTGCTTTGGTTAAATAACCTTAAAAACCCTTCAGGTCGACTTTCCCGTTGGATTCTTAAACTGAGACAATATTCCTTTGATTTGCAGCATTGCAAAGGTTCGTTGAATGTTGTTCCTGATGCATTAAGTAGAATTCCTTATTCTGATATACCTGACGATACTGTCTACTGTTCTTCATGTACCATGCCTATACCTAAAGACGAAGTGTCTTTGTTATCTGTAGATTTAAATTCTCTTGATTCTTGGTATTCTTCTTTGCGTGAAAAAATTCTTTCTTTTCCTAATAAATATCCGCAATGGAAGGTCGAGAATGGTACTGTTTACAAGCTTATTCCTTGCAAATCAACATATGTGTTTAATTCCACGGAATGGAAATTGCTAGTTCCAAAATCACAAAGAACTAAAATTCTTGAATCGTGCCATAATCCCCCTACATGTGCACATTTCGGTTTTCGCAAAACGTTGTTTAGAGCACAAGAATCATACTATTGGCCTCATATGAGATCTGACGTGCTAAAATTTGTACGCAAATGTTTGGCATGTGGTGCTCAAAAACACTCAAATGCCGCCAGGATTGGTACCATGGGAAAAGAAAAAATTGTTGATCGTCCATTTCAGATTTTGTCTATTGATCTTGTTGGTCCATTTCCTAGAAGTAAAAAAGGTCATAAGTGGCTTTTAGTTATTTCAGACTGGTTTTCTAAATACATCCTCATTTTTCCTCTTAGACATTCGAAGTCTCCCGTTATAGTTAATCATTTGGAGAATGATGTATTTCTTATCTTTGGAGTTCCTCAATATATTATCTGTGACAATGCTACTAACTTTATTAGTCGCAACTTTAAAGATCTTTGTGCGAAATACAAAGTTAAACATCGGTATAATCCCTTCTATTCACCACAATGTAATTTTGTGGAGAGAACAAATAAGACCATCACTACTGCTATTCGTTGTTATATTGACAAGCACGATGATTGGGATCTGCATATTTCTGAAATCAGACAGGGTATTAATACTGCTGTCCATGAAGTGACAGGCTTTCCCCCTGCTTATTTGAATTTTGGAAGGCATATACCCCTCTCGGGCGATTACCATTGTCAGGTTCCTTCTGATGAATCAGTTGAGATTTTACCTGGCGACAGAAATACATATGCAGAGTCTTTTACTGAGTTTCGCAGTTTATTCCAGGAAGTACGTCAGAAACTTCACACCGCTTATGAGAGGAATGCGAAGTCGTATAATCTCCGAAAACGAGATCTTAGTTTTCAAGTTGGTGACAAGGTTTGGCGTCCAAACAAAATCCTGTCTAGTGCTCCGAATAAATTTTCTGCAAAACTTTGTCCTAAAAATATTTTATCAGTCGTGCATAAAAAACTTTCATCTTTAGTTTACGAATTAAAAAATATTGACGGGTCCAAAGCAGGAAGATGGCATGTAAAGGATTTAAAACCTTACCTTGGTTCTGTGGAATCCTTAAGAAGGAGAAGTAATTCCACATCTTCCTAAATATCGTATGCATTACCTTCTATCTTACCTTATACATTACCTTATATCTTACCTTATACCTCACCTTATATCTTACCTTATACATTACTTTATATCTTACCTTATATCTTATCTTATATATTACCTTATATCTTACCTTGGCTACATGGCCTTACCGCATTTCTTGCGCTCTACCTTATATCTTACCTTGGTTATATTACCTTCTCTTATACCTTACCTTTGTTTATACATAAACAAATTGAAGGAAATTACCTCTAGCATAAAGTAAAGCTTTATGTAATTATTGGCTAAAGATTTGTTTACCTTGGCCTTAATTTTCTCGCACTGTAGTTATAATCCCGTGAGAACTCAAGCTTATTTAGTATTACGCAATCTAATGAAATCCTTATCTATTTTCTTAGATTTTCTTAGCGTCGTTCCCATGCTTTGTCAGCAGATTAGAAACTTATAAATATATGTAAAGTGCATAATAAAGTCAGTCATATTGTACAATTGTACACGCCTCTGGCATAATAGAAAATTTTTAAAAATAAACTCTCGAGAATCGAGTTGTTAACTGGCGCAGTCGGGTCGGATTTTGTCAACGGTTTGCGCATCGTGCGTGTCCTCCGTCTTCGTATCAACGATTAGTGGCAAAAACGGACAAACAAAAATTTTCGAACATCCTGTGGGTGCGTGCAATATCGCTCACTGACCAGGGAAAAAGGAACAAGCATCGTCCTACGTCCTATTGGTGCGAGTCAAGGGAACAAGCATCGTCCCAAACCTCATAGAAGTTAGTTCCAGGGAGAAGACAAGCATCGCTCCTCCTATTGGGCTCTAGTTTTAAGAAGAAAAGAAATCAATGAAAATCACCACAATCTTCATTGTATCACTGTAAGTGCATTCCTTTCAATTATTCCCGCATTTATTATTTTACCGAATTAATCTATTGATATTCTCTGTTTATTAGTGTTATTGTTTTATAAATTTTTAAAGTGGAAGGTCTTAACGAAATTTTGGCTAATCTATTTTTGAATCAAAACATGCCTAACGCTAATCAACCAAATTACCAACTAATCAGATATCAAGCGGATAATATTCCAACATTCGATGGAAATCCGAAACAAATAAACAGATTTATAAATGCTTGCGAAAACTTTTTCAATAATCATAAAGATCGAACAGATAATGGTGCAACCAATGGTTGCCAACCATAAATGTCTGTCTGTTTGATACTGTCTTAAATAAACTAATTGGCAGAGCAGCCGATTTAATTGCCTCTAGAGTAGAATTAAATACTTGGCCTTTGTTAAAAACAGCAATAATTTCTACATTTTCCGATCAAAGATCTATTGATTGTTTATTGCAAGATGTAATAACATCAAAACCGGAAAGAAACGAAACACCGCAACAATTTGGTCTGCGTCTACAAGATGCACGTAGTTTATTATTCTCAAAAATTAATATGTCAAATGACACAAACGAAATTAAATTATTAAAAATCACGGAATACGAAAATTTAATTTTAAAAACATTTATTAATGGTCTAAATTATCACATGCAATTAGTAGTACGATTAAAAAATCCAACAGCTCTCGAAGAAGCAATGAGTTTTGCTTTAGAAGAAGAAAACTTTATTTACTATAAAAATAGAAGTAATATAAGCAACAAAACTTCTGTCAATTTAAATGTACCTAAAAATAAATTAAATATGCCTCAACAAACGCATAATTATAACCGCAATTATTCTCAAACACCCTCACAACAATCAACACCACATTTTAGTAACTATACACCCAATTATACAGCTAATCGTATGCCAATCGCCCAAAATCAAAGTAAACCCCAATTTTTAGGTTACGGACAATTTAGACAACCTTCTAATGTCTTTAGACAAGGACCTGTATATCGTCCAAATTTTAACAACCAAAATTTCAGACCGAATTTTAATCCTAGACCAAATTTTAATTATCAGCATAATATGCATAACAAATCCTCTGGAATCTCTAGGCTGAGAAAACCAGAACCAATGGATGTTTCTTCAGGCAATACAGTATTAAACCAAAATACACCACCTAAACGCGATTTTATTGTTGAAGAATTATTTAACCAATCTGTAGAAAACATTAACAATGAATCTACCGAATGTGAAAATAACCCTGATGATGACTCTCAGTCGTATTATCAAGAATTTAACGAAACGTTGTACCCTTGTAATAACTCAACATATGAATTTTCTCAAGAAGAAAATAACGATTACGAGAACCCGTATGACTATAACGAAAATTTTCAGGAGAACCCGAGTTCAACCAACCTGACATAATATACCTTAATAATTATACTAACTCCGATTTACCAATAATTTATATACCCGAAATAAACGCGAAATTTTTAATAGATACAGGTAGCGGTAAAAGTTTTATTAAACCAAATCTTGCTTATCAAATTTATCCAAATTTTATATTTTCTGAATTATTCTCTGTTAGAACAGCTCATGCTACGTCACTCCATAATGAAGTTATAAACATTCCAATATTTCCCTCATTTAATTTTTCTGGAGATCATAAATTTTATCTTTTTGATTTTTCACCGAAATTCGACGGACTTCTAGGAATCGATTTTCTAATACATATAGGAGCCAATATAGATCTACAAAATAGCAAATTAAGAACGCAAAATACTATTCTAACATTATACCACGAAAATAATATACCAGCGTTATACAACTTCGAAACTGTCAAAATTACGATACCCCCTCGTACGTGTCAAAAAGTTAAAATACCCGTAAATTATTGTAACGGTATAGGTATTTTTAAATACACAAATTTCGGATGTGCAGAAATTCCCGAATCATTAGTAGAAATAAAAAATTCTTTAGCGACAACCCTCGTAACAAATACCAGCGAAAACCCAATAAAAATAACTTTACTGAAACCTCTAGACATTGAACCCTTAGACGAAACGGAAGTTAATTTTATAGAAAAAATGGAAACTGACACCGAATTAAATGAATATTTAGACAACTTACAAAAACAAAATTTAAAAAATTTAAGATTATCTCATTGTAATAAAGAAGAGTACAAAGCGATACGTGACCTCTGTTATGAATATCGAGATTTATTTTACTGCGAAGGAACCCCTTTGACATTTACAAATCAAATTAAACATAAAATAAATTTAACTGACGAAACGCCCATTTCTACTAAAACATATAGATACCCGGAAATACATAAAAAAGAAGTTAAAACACAAATGGAGAAAATGCTAAATGACGGCATAATTCAACACTCAAACTCGCCATGGTCTAGTCCAATTTGGGTAGTACCAAAAAAATTAGATGCTTCAGGAAAGCGCAAATGGCGCATAGTTTGCGATTTTAGGAAACTAAACGAAAAATCTATAGACGATAAATTTCCCCTCCCGAATATCACAGATATTCTTGACAAACTCGGAAAAGCCCAATATTTCTCTACGTTAGATCTTGCAACCGGTTTTCACCAAATTGAAATGGAACCAAACGATATTCCCAAAACAGCTTTTTCAACCGATACAGGTCATTACGAATTCAAAAGAATGCCTTTTGGACTTAAAAATGCCCCCTCTACTTTTCAAAGAATAATGAATAACATTCTTCGCGGTCTTCAAAATGAAATTTGTTCAGTATATCTAGATGATATTATAATTTTTTCAACATCTCTCCAAGAACATATAACTAGGTTAAAAGCAGTTTTTGATAGGCTTAGACAATCAAATTTTAAAGTCCAGTTGGACAAGTCAGAATTTTTACATAAAGAAGTCGCTTATTTAGGACACAAAATAACAAAAGATGGCGTAAAGCCCAATCCCGATAAAGTCAATGCAGTAAAGAATTTCCCAATACCAAAAACACAAAAGGAAATTAAATCATTTTTAGGTTTGGCCGGATATTATAGAAGATTCATAAAAGATTTTGCTAAAATAACAAAACCACTCACACTATGTCTTAAAAAAGGAGCAAAAGTCACACATTCACCCGCTTTTATTGAATCATTTAATCATTTAAAAGAATTATTAATAAATGCCCCAATATTAAAATACCCTGATTTTGAAAAAGCCTTCGTCCTTACCACAGACGCTTCAAATATAGCCCTTGGTGCCGTACTTTCTCAAGGCAACCCCCCAAACGATAACCCTATTGCATTTGCATCACGAACTTTAAATGAAACAGAACAAAAATATTCTACTATAGAAAAAGAACTTTTAGGTATAGTATGGGCTTGCAAATATTTCAGACCATATTTATACGGCAGAAAATTTAAAATCTACACAGATCATAGACCTTTAGTTTGGCTATTTAATTTAAAGGAACCCAACTCAAAGCTTGTACGTTGGAGACTTAAATTAGAAGAGTATGACTATGAAATACTTTATAAAAAAGGTAAACAAAATACCAACGCCGACGCACTTAGTCGTATCCAATTACATGCAATCGAATCAGAATCAGTAATTAATAATCCCGGAGACATAAGTCGTGATATCGAAAACTTTTTAAAAGACAGCTATAGTCAATTTAACCCCGAAAATTTAGATCCACATGATGCTAGCAAGCAACTGGAAAAAGTCAATGAACCCAGTCAAAAAATTAAAATTTTACAAAATATACAAATAAAACCCCCAGATAACAATTCCGATAATACAATACACACTACAAACGCGGAAGAAAACTATTCTAACATGACTATATTAGACGAAATAATTAATAACAAAGCACGTCAAATTATTGTCAAAAAATCTCCTTATGACGCATATATTAAAACTGAACGTGAAAATTTTGATGGTCACCAAATTATTAATACAACTTTACCTACTAATATGTCAATAATTATTAATTTCTTAAAGGAATACCTGAAAAATAAAAATACTTACATTTACTTTTTTCAAAAGAATTACGGCCTTATTTCCAACAAGCCATGAACAATCATTTTAAAAATCTTAAATTGATAGAGTGTACCAAATTAATAAATAACGCCCAACCAGAAGAACGAGAATTACTAATCAAATATCGACACGAAAGTAAAACGAATCACCGTGGAATCGAAGAAACATGTAAATTCTTAAAAGCTAATTATTATTGGAAATCCCTTAAACCCGATGTAACGAAATATATTAATAATTGCGAGATTTGCCAAAGAGCAAAATATAATAGGAAACCACCTGATCAGCCTCTCGTATTAACAGAAACCCCAAGTAAACCATTCGAAATAATGCACATCGATACCTTTATTATTGCTAAACAGAAATTTGTAACTATCATAGACAAATTCTCAAAATACGCTCAAGCGCTTCCTTATACCTCAAATGCAGTGTCGTGCTGTGAACAATTAATTAAATTCTTTTCATTTTTACGCGTGCCAAAACAAATAGTATCAGATAACGGCTCAGAATTTCAAAACGAAGTAATCGACGGCTTATTAAAAGCACATAATATTAAAATTCATTTTACTACCCCTTATCACCACGAATCAAATTCCCCTGTAGAAAGACTACACTCTACCCTTATCGAGCATATACGCATTTTAAGAGAATCAGACCCAAACGCAGACGTAATAAAATTAATGCCATACGCAATTATTGCCTATAACAACACTATACATTCAAGTACAAATTATACCCCTTATGAACTTGTTTTCGGACATACCGACTCAAGAGACCCTATGGACTTAATACCCTCTCATGTATATACAGAATACATAAATAACCACAAAAATAACACACAAATTCTTTATGAAAATATTGCAAAGCAATCTACGGAATTAAAGCAAAAAATTATAGATCAAAGAAATAAAGACAAAACCCCGAAAGATTTAATAATAGGTTCACAAGTTTACAAAAAATTCGATAATAGATCGGGCAAAATTAAAAACAAATTTTTAGGACCATACACCCTAACGAAAGTCCTAGAAAATAATAAAATTGAAATCGAACACCCAAAAACAAAACGTAAAGAAATTATTCATATAAATGAATCTAAAATTATGCCCCTTGTTCCAGATGGAGCTGGACCATCGCATCAGGAATAGTAAAATTCCACGATTTAAACGATCATCCTGGAATACTGCCTTTTAGACTAGGAACTGCTCAAATAGAATCCAACAGTTGGACCTTTATCCAAAATTTTGACCTTGCACCCTTAATTATAAAATTTGAGACAATTAAACAACAAACACAAGATCTTTCTTATAGCATTAGAAATAATAGCGAATATTATAAAGGATATCTTAATTCTTTTAATTCATTATATACGCTTGAACAAAGAACTGAAAACTTAATAAAGCAAATTATTCCTACAAAATATGTCCATAAAAACAAAAGAGGCCTATTTAATCCTTTAGGCTCATTTATTAAATGTATGTGAAATTTAGATCAAAATGACGCAGAGCAAATCGATGCAAAAATTAAAAAATTACAAGAAAATCAAAATAAAATAAAAATTGACGCAATAAATCAAATTACACTCTTGCAGTCTACGATCAGTAAATTTAAATCAATGATATCAAATATCACTCACAATGAAATGATGTTAAAATCACACGTCTTAAAAATAGAAGAGACAATAAAACAAGTCGAAATTCACCAAACCAATACAACACAATATTTCTTAATATATATAGTTATTAATCAAGTAACAACAATGTATCAATCAATTTATGATATTTTCAATAAAATTGAAACTTCAATTACTTTTGCGAAAATTAATACTTTACATAATACGATACTAGATCCAAACGAATTATTAACTGAAATTCAGAATATTAATAGCCATCTAAGTACAGACAAACTACCACTAGAAAGTAACCCTCAAAATATACTTATATTTGAAAAAATATTAAACATTAAAAGTTACATAAAAGATTTTACTATTGTATTTGTAATAGAACTGCCTCTTGTTGAATCAGAGATATATCAATATTTTAATTTATTTCCTTTACCAATTCCTGATAATCAATCATTTGTCGTCAATATCCCGTATAAACCCTACCTAGCACTTAGCAGCTATAAATACGCCTATATGGACCAGGGATGTCAAGAAATTCAAAACCAGAACTTTCTATGCAAAGAAACCCATTCCAGTTTCATCGAAAACAGCCCTTCCTGTGCAGTTCAACTAATTAAGCATCATACAAATGTTACTTCCTGTCACCCCTTTAGAACGCAACTTCACGAAATTCAAGTAAGAAAAATTATTGATGGAAAATGGCTAATCACCGCACCAAATCGTCTAATTGGTACAGTCAATTGCCAAAAATCATTGGACAATGTACCCTTGTTTGGATCCTACCTGGTGGAATCCCCGACCGACTGTAAAATACAAATAAAATCAATCATATTGGAAACATACAAGTCAAGCCGACTTAGCTACTCCGAAGTCAATCTTCCAGTATTGAACTTCAGCAAGATTGAATGGCATCGATCAACCCAATACAACCCTCCTACTATGGACCTCAACTATGTCAATCTAAAAGCAACGAAAGAAATCGAAACCAAACTAGAAGAACAGAAGAGAAACCTTCAAGAAATGTCATCGATAATTTATATTAATCGAACTAGTTTTTGGACAATATTTCTATATATTATTATTGCTTTAATTATTATCCTTATTATATATCTTAAATGTAAAAGGAAATCTAAGAATATTATTATTCGTAAATCAGATATTGAAAGTAATGAACAAAATCAATCAATTTTCTAAATATTTATATTTATTGAAATCACGTTTTTTAAAGGTACGTGCTTTCAACTAAGAGGGGAGGAGTTATAATCCCGTGAGAACTCAAGCTTATTTAGTATTACGCAATCTAATGAAATCCTTATCTATTTTCTTAGATTTTCTTAGCGTCGTTCCCATGCTTTGTCAGCAGATTAGAAACTTATAAATATATGTAAAGTGCATAATAAAGTCAGTCATATTGTTCACGCCTCTGGCATAATAGAAAATTTTTAAAAATAAACTCTCGAGAATCGAGTTGTTAACTCTGTTGCGCTTTTTACCTTTGTTTAACGAACTCACCTTGCCAAAATATTTTGTTGGTACCTTAAAATTTTGTTTTTGATATAGACAATGGACCTTATTGTCTAATACCTCGTGTAAATACTTATCTTATCAATTTAGCATATAGATTAGTTTTCTTCTTAAATTCATTTATCGTACCCCTTTTGTATTTTATATACTAATAAATATTCCCTGATTTAGACGTAATTTACCTTCGTCTTTACCTGCTCTTATGATTTCCGTTTTCTTGGTGACATAAGTTGTCATTGAATGCTGTAAGGCTGATGACGAGGACTCCTATGCCCTTATAGGTGTCGCAATATCAGCTATCCTGGGCCAACTAACCTTTACCCTGTGGGAGGTAGCTTAAACCTGCACTAGCAATCCAATCCAAGACGGTTTCCTAAGTTTCTTTCCCCGAAAGAATTTACCTTACTTTTTTGCCCAAGCTAGTCTTGTGTACTAGCAGAGCTGATTCCCTCTGTTTTTTTCTAACCCTTTTAGTTTCTGAAAAGATAGGAGTAATTCTTTTCCCTTTTCTTACTATTTTGTTAGTTTTAGTTCTGTATAGTTTTATTTTATTTAGTTCTACTAATTAGATATTCTAATCTGATTATCAGATTGTACTTTTTTATAGTATGTTGTCAAGCGACAACGTCAGGTTTTTAGAGGACATTCCCGAATATGACCCTCATAGATTGTGACCTACCGATGATGACCTCCGCAAGGACGTGTGATACGCGTAAGCTATCAAACTAAAAATCTGACGTATATGACATCTGACGTATTTGACACCTGTCAAGTTTTGACAGCAAAACATGTTTTTATGTTATCTATACTATTGTTAAAAATAGTCTACCTTCGCTGACTATTTTTTTTCAAGGAGAAGGGCAGTGTAGCGTTCCGCTACAACGTTACGTAAATTTAATTATAAATTAGCATATTAATTTAAAACATTTAATTTTAAGTTAATATTTGGGTACTATTGAGTTATCTAGCGCATTCACCAGATATATATATATATATATATATATATATATATATATATATATATATATATATATATATATATATATATATATATATATATGTATATATATATATATATATATATATATATATATATATATATATATATATATACAGGGTGTTATGGAAATCATTTAATATATTGGAATGGGTAACTCCTGATATGAATTCAGATTGAATAAAAATATTCATAAATGGCGCTTCATGATCAAAAAAGGTACATATCGGCCCTCGAAAATTATTTTTTTTGTGACTGCGAGCCACTGTTCAAAAATACATGGCCATATAAAAAACAAGGAGAAACGTCAGTTACAGAAAAAATTCTTTTGTTTTAATATGAGACGTTGTCAAGTCTCTCTAGACTATTCTTATGTAACTAATAATAATATTTTTGTTATCTTCAAAGTAAGAAATCATACTAACTCTTTTAAAACATTCAATTTCAAAAAGTTAAAGTACTACAACACAAAAAAATCCAAAAAACAGCTGTTCAAACCTATGAGTAAGACCTATACAAAAAAAATTAGTTCAAAATTAGCTTAAAACAAAAAAAATTGTAATACTTTGGCATGTACTTGTTTTTATTTACCTATTTTTAATCATATTTATCAGAAGATTCGGCTTTTATTAAAAGGTTTATTTATATCGTTCTTTATTTTTTATGCGAAATTTCTCACAACTTAAATTATGTAGGTACCTAATTACAAACTTTGCGTTCGTAAACCTCTTCCACTGTAGTCATTCGAATCTTCATCTGTCTAATAATTTTACAATACCATTTTATTTTCTTTGATTTTAAATTTCGCAGGAAACTTTCTTTTTCACTGAGACCTAATAAAGTTAATATACTGTGTACTACACCTAACAGCCAACGAAATGGTAGTTTTCTTCAACTATTCTGTCAACACTATACGCGCGTACGATATATTTTTGATAATAACGGCACTGGTGAAGAGCTAGACACTTTTTTTTACTAAATAATAAATAATTATAGATAAAACTTTATGGAAATCCAAAACATCCTTTCCTCGACAAATAACGCTGAGTCATTGTGTCATTTTTTCTACCTATAAAAGCCGCGTGGGACATCTGGCGGTGAAAAGAAAAATACAAGTTACCAAAGGTCGTGTCGACGTCGTTCTTGGCGGCGTTTTTGAAATTCAGGGAGTAATTTAGTGTTTTTATTTAATATTGTGAATAAATATATAAAATGTCTAAAATCACATTATAAGGACACAGAAGGTCAGATTCCATTTATGCAAAGATTTTCTGAAGAATAAATACATCTTAAAGGAGGATTTTAAATTCGTAGTACCTAGTTATCACTCATATCACTGTTTTGGCATCCCTGCTTGACGAAGGTCAAATGTCAAATCGGCCAGGCAGTATGGCGGCCTTGTTTACTTTTCTTCTGTCGTTCTCGAGATTTTTATAGCATTTTGAGGTCTTTGTGTGGTCAAAAACATTAAAGTGTGTAAAAACATTAATTATTGAACAATGCCCAAGTGCATAGTGCATATTTGTTTTAAGATGGACAAAAATACGGGAGAAAATGTTACATTTCACCGGTAAGCAAAACACTTTAATTACATTGTGTAAGTATATTCACAGATATTATTGCTTAAAATCAAAGATTAAACATGTTAAAATAGACTTAATACCACCATTTAACTCACAAGCTGGTTGCAGGCTTGCTTAAATAATGGAGTATTACATATTGGACCTTCTTTAATCAGTGCGTAGGTGATGTCTTCGATATCGACATTCTTGAGATAAAATGTAGTATAATAACCAGAAATATTTCATCTGAGTATAAAACTAACTTCAAATAAAGTTTATTTCATCTATAATTATAAATAATTTGTTCAGGATATTATTCTCTTTTCCTTAAAACTTTCCTTAAACTAATTATTTAATGATGGGTATATGATTGTTGTAGGAATGCAATGTAAGAATTAGTATGTTTTACATTGTAGTAGTACTTTTTCTTTTATGTACAGAGTACCAAGGAGTCCCTACAAGAAGAGTCAGTGGCTTTTAGCCATTAAAAAGAACCCAGATGAGGCATATTAGACAGGAGCACGGTGTGTTCGGAACAATTTTTGCCTGAAGACTTTGTCTCCTGGGGGCGTCTCAGGAGGCTTAATTTTGGAGCTGTTCCATCTCAAAATTTACCAGTAACCTTTCTGAGAAAAGGAATGTATCAAGTTGATGATGCTGTCATCAGAGAATGTTTTTAGCTGTGAAATGGGTAAACTAAAATACTTTTATTTTTCGTTTGTATTATGATCATATTTTACAGTTTTTTTTTTAATTTATGATAATTCCAATTTGATTAGCATAACTATGTTTTAACAGTTTCTATAAAATAGGTTTGACTCAACTTACTTCCATACTCATTTAGAAATTTTTGTCTTTTTTTTTTAATTCTGCACCACTTACTAATTATTTAGAAAAATAACTCAGTTTAAATAAAACCAAAAGAAATTTTTTAAGCCTCACTTTGTATCTCACAAACTTGTAGTTACTGGACACTCTAACATATACACTCCCCGACAATAAATTCCGGACAAAGATAATTTTAGTCAGGTTGATAGCACTGTAAGTTTTAAATTGTTTTCCGATTTTGGTGAAGTTTTTACCAAACTGTATACTTGTGTTTCAGAATGTTAGCCTGAATTTTAGTTCTCCAAAAATACTGTTGGCTTGATCATTACACAGGGAGAAACAAAAGGTACTTTTTTACCCTTAATTTCTTAATGCCCTGTGGAAAAATTGAGCTGTAAAATTTAGCTTCATTATGTTGTGTTTTGAAGTGTGACCTTTTCTTAACACAATGTTTTTTGGTTCACGTCATTATCTGCTTTTCAAGAGAAGATACCAATTTTTAAAGAAAGTGTTGCAGTTTTTCAATTTTATTAACAAGTTATTATAACGTTACATTATCTTATCGACTAGCCTTTGATCGCATAGTAATGTTAAGAGCATTGTTTACCCAAGTGTCACTATACTGTCATTGCAGAATACACTCTTTAAAATGATTCGTTTAAAAAAATGAGACCAGAAGGTGTTGCACATGCTGTTGAATTAAATGATCATGGTCGCAATTATATAACATTTTTAACAGACCATGAATATACATGAATTTGATAATATTTTTGATAAATAATGAGAACATTACTTGACTTATCTACATAAACCTTTTTTATCTATTGCAGTTCCCTCAACAATTAAAGAAACTGACAGTATTGAGATGCTTATTCAGCAAGGCTTGTCATCAGCTGCAGATCAATCTCCACATTGTTAGTCTGAAGTGTCAACCAAGTAGTAGCAGCCTAGGAAATACTTCAGATATCCAACTTAAATATGCTTTAATATCAAGGTAAGTTATTTTACCCTAATTATAGTACATTCCAGGGAGAGTAGATTGTAGACAATAACAGTTCGCTTTCATTAATTAAATTAAGGGACGTGTCTAATTTATTGACCAAAATAAAAATCAATTGACCAGGGGTATAGATTAAGCTAACCAATCCCAAACTTTGTAAAATTATTGTACGTCCCAAGCTTTACCACCCACCATAATTTCAAGTCAATGGCCCTTAAAATAGGGGTACTTTGCTCCTGACATTTTTCATAAAAACTTATTGACTGGGGGGTCAATCAAACACAATCTTTACCAAACTTGGCAACGTGATTGTATGCACCAACAGTTAACTTCAAGCATGATTTGATGGCATTAGCCCCTAAAATAAGGGACCTTTGCTCTTGAAAGTTTTCAAATAAGCCTATTGACCGGGGTCTACACCCAGTAACTAGGTTTTTTGAAAAATGCCAAGAGCAAAATCCATAGACCTGATATTGTGGTGGGTTGTCACAAATAATAATTTTACAACGTTTGGTAAAGATCGGATCAATCTCACATGCTACAAAGAAAAAGGCACCTTTCTTAAGTATTCTTAAAGTTTTTTTATAAATTTCTTGAAACCCTTTTTTATTTTCTAATTAAATCTGAATGATCTTAATTGTTGCTTGAAGCATTGATTGTATTATTGTTTTTTTTTTAGTTGTGAAATAACGACGCCATTCAGTACATCTGACTTCTTCAAACTATTCCCCAGTACCAGAAAAGATAATGGATTGGAGTATGGGGGGCTGACCCCGCTTTTATATGCCACAGAAAATATCTTATGAAGTTGGCCCCAAATGAAAATTTTTTAAGAAAATTAATGGAGTTCTGAGATTCCTGTAAATAGTTCTAGAGATCTGTTTGATTTTTATTAATATTTCTGTTAAAATAAAAGTAAAAACCCTGTTTTAAAAATTGGGGGCTAACTTCACGCAGCCCCCCATCATTGCAAAAATAAGTTTCGCCACAGTGCTTAATAGTTCTAAAGGAGTTCTACAGTTATTTATGATTTTCGAGGCCAGATCTCTTACCAAAAAAATTCTAATACATGTTTTGTGCTTTTTGGGAAGGAAAAAATTCAACAACAAAATGCAGAACTGTTGAACTATGGCAGCACTAACGGGAACTCATGAGTTTTAAACCAGAACTCTTGTTAAAAAAATTTTCATAGGGGCCAAATTGTAAACTTTACACTTTTTAACAGTCAAAAATTTAAGTTGTAAAAAAATACCATTGTAATTCCACAGAACTGTAGAACTATTGCAGCACTAACGGGAACCAGAACTCTTGTTACTATAAACGTATTTGATTATTGCAACAGTGCCTAAATGTTACAATTTCACGTGTTGTTAGAACTGACTAGATAGATGGATACAACTTAAATTCTTGACTGTTAAAAAAGTGTGAAGTTGACCCCCATGACATATTTTTTAACAAGAGTTCTGGTTTAAAACTTATGAGTTCCCGTTAGTGCTGCAACAGTTCTGTAGAATTGGAATGGTATTTAGTTGTTTACAAATTAAATTTTTGACTGTTAAGAAAGTGTGAAGTTGGCCCCCATGAAATATTTTTTAACAAGAGTTCTGTTTAAAAGTCACGAGTTCCCGTTAGTGCTGCAACAGTTCTACAGTTCTGTTGAATTAGAATGGTATTTTTTTATTTACACCCTATATTTTTGATTGTTAAAAAAGTGTGAAGTTGACCCCCCATGAAATATTGTTTAACAAGAGTTCTGGTTTAAAACTCATGAGTTACCGTTAGTGCTACCATAGTTCTACAGTTCTGCATAAAGATAATGACATTTTGTTGTTAAATTTTTTCCTTCTCAAAAAGCACAAAACATGTATTAGAATTTTTTTGGTAAGAGTTCTGGCCTCGAAAATCATAAAGAACTGTATAACTCCTCTATAACTATTAAGCACTGTGGCGAAAGTTTTGCTTCTGCAACAATGGGGGGCTGCATGAAGTTAGCCCCCCATTTTTAAAATAGTGTTTTTACTTTGATTTTAACGGAGCTATTAATAAAAATAAAAAGAACTCTAGAACTCTTCATAAGAAACTCAGAACTCCATTAATTTTTAATAAATTTTGCATTTGGGGGGCCAACTTCCTGTATAATGTTTTCAGTGATGTCTGTACATCACTGAAAACATTATTTCTCACAAATTTAAAAATATATCTTGTTTCATTATCTTTTTTATAGCTAAAATTTTTCATTCTAAAAATGATGTATATGTATGTAGCCGTTTAGCGTAATTGGACTTTTCATGAAATGTCTAGACAAATAGTGAAATACAACCTAAAAACTAACAACTTACTCAAAAGTAAACAAAATTTACTTTTGAACAAAGGTACTTTTAATTTTTTTTTATAGATCCATTTGCTGCCTACCAAGTTTAAATGGTATTTGCAAAGCTTTGATGGCAAACTGAAAGTGAAATCTAGTAGTTGTTGCTTGTGTAACTATTGTTTTAATACTTTTAATGTTATTGTAATTTACATATGGATTAGGCTCATTTCTAGGATAACATCACTGTATTTTTTTGGCATTAATAAAGATCTGCTTGTCTTTGTTTTTTTTTAATACATACATATGTACTATATTTTATTAAAATTTAGTTTTACCAAAAACATTTTAAAATGTTTTCTTTAGTGATAATTATGTAATATACCTAATTATAACAATGAAATAATGAGATTTTTTACAAAATCAAAATCGTTTTAATTTATTTAAAGGCACAACTATAGAGATGGTAGTGACCAGTGGCATATGGTGAAATTTCAAAGTTGTATATCTCTGTTCCTACATACAGGACCGGTCCCGATTTTTATTGGTTTTAATAGCGAGCCCACTAGGAATGTTTTTGTAAAGAAAAAAAAAACGTTTTGAATTTGCGAAAAAAAGTTGAATTTTTGCTTGGGTTTACCAGAACATTCTCAGTGGGCTCACTATTAAAACCTCCAAATGTGGTACGGTTCCTGTAAGTAGGAACAGAGATATACAACTTTGAAATTTCACCATCCACAGGTAGTGACCAAGGTTTCTAGCCATTGTAACTAGTTTAATAAAAAGCATGAAAAGGTAGGAATACCTTTATCTATACACAATAGCTCAAGCTCCTATTTTGTAACAAACAACATAAAACTTTAGATGTTTTATTTTCAAAAAATGTTAAGTAAAGTAAGGGAAGTTAACTTATTGGTAAAACTGAGCTGATGCAATTTTTGAACAAAAAAAGTAAAAATCAGGAATATCGTTTATTACAGTTTTTTACCCAACATAGTGAAATTTCTATAAAGATGGGTTATCCTTCACAAAAATCTAAATACAAAAAACAAAAAGTAACACCACTCTCTATCCTCCCTTTGACAGACTCTCCCAGATGTGAGGTACATTTCTTCGCTGTAAATAAAAAATAGAATTATTACTAAACAATAACTTGAGAATGACAAAATAATTGTCAAAATATTGTTTTTTATTTAATACAGGTATTATATTAGGTTTGTTGCAACAAAAGTTCAGAAGTTTACTGAGTTTGCGCAAAGCTATTTTACTGTCACTTTACAAGTCGATTTAAAAATTAACAGCCCGATTCTCCAACGCTAGTCTGGTCTAATTTGACAACCAAAAGTTTTAAACTGACAAGTGTAAGAACAAGACATCTACGTTCAGATTGACTAAGAAGGTTTAAAATTTAGTACTGGTTTAAATTAAGATCTTATAGTTGATCAGTTATGTTTTGACAGGTTTTTGTCCTGACATTGTTAATAAGTCGTCATTAAAAACTTAAGAATTGTTCTGATATTTCAGCGATTTGCATGGTTTCCAAATGATTTTCGTCTTGGAACGAGTTGCTGTAATGAACTTAGTTCTATTATTGTCGAAAGTACGTACTAAAATTGCCCTTTTCTGTCTAAATTTGCGAAAAAGCTCGGATATAAATTCACATTATAAAACTTAGTTGTCTTATTCTTACACATGTCAGTTTAAAACTTTTGGTTGTCAAATTAGACCGGACTAGCGTTGGAGAATCTGGCTGCTATGTTTTATACTATGAACTTATTTCTGAGCTTTTTCGCAAATTTGTCAAGAAAAGGACAATTTTAGTACGTACTTTCAACAATAATACAACTAAATTCATTACAGCAACTCGTTCCAAGATGAAAATCATTTGAAAACCAAGCAAATCGCTAAAATATCAGAATAATTCACAAGTTTTTAATGACGACTTATTAACAATGACAGGACAAAAACGTGTCAAAACATAACTGATCAACTATAGGATCTTAATTTAAACCAGTACTAAATCTTAAACCTTCTTAGTGAATCTGAACGTAAGAATTTATAGTGCAATGTTCCTAGAACGAGTGAATTGTGTTCCAAGCTAGTTCTGAAGCGGTCTTAAAGTTCCAAGATAATTCTGAATCAGTTTAACGTGCTATCTAACTTCACTTATTTTATTTTTGTTATTAATCAAATTAGTAATAGAAGAACACAGCAATTTTTCTTCCATTTCTTGTTGAAATATATTAATAAAAGCGGCAATATTTTCAAACAGGTATTTTTTTGTGATTTTATAGGTTTGGATAAACAAACAAAATTCTCAACCAGTTCTAAATCGTTCCAACACTAGTCAAGTCGATTCTAGAACAATAAGTTCTCGCATGGATTCCAAGCAGTTCTGAACTGTGAACTTTTCAATTGGAACAAACCTAATGCAAAATGCAAAAATAATATTTTACATTCTTTGCCCATCTAATAAATTACACCAAAATCTAATGTTACAGACTCGTAAATTTACTTACCTCTGAAAATTTCGTTTCAAATCTCCGATTCTCTCTCCTCTGTTAACTGCGTCTTGTTTACTTTTGATAGTCCCATAGTAAAATAATTGCATCTGGATGATTCCCATCCTTCAGAGCAGTAGGTGTTTCTAAAATTAAATGTAAAATTGTAACTGGTGTACTTTTGTCTTTTGGTATACATACTTATTCACTAGTCTTGATACAGACTATATAAGTTTAACAAAAACAGTTTCTAGGTACCTATATAAAGGTTTAAAACTGTGAGAGACAGTTAAATGTAAACGAAAACGTGTCTTAAAGTGTTTTACCTGTTATTAAAGATGTACTGGAAACTTCCTTAATTTAGGATTGTCTCTTATTATACTAGTTAACCATCCTATGCCTGCCTAATAATTCATTTAAATGGGTTAAAACCTTGTTATTTAAGATTCTACGTACAGAATAAAAACCAACCCATCTTCATTCATTTTGAAGCGACTTCCACAACAGGTTAAGGGCATTTTCTTGTAAACATTTCTTATAAACGTGTAGTACACCTTACAATCGCAACAAACAGTTTTGACCAACGAATACGAATTGTTTTAACACTTTTATACGCTAAAAAACATAGCAAAATGTAAATAAACCAAAACGCGACAAATACAGGTTAACGTAAATAAATACAGATGTTTGCCTTCAACCTTCAATTCATTTTGACACATCACTCATTTGGCATATGGCGTTTACCAGGTTACGACGTGGTGATTTTTCTATCTCTTTTATTTCCATATCGTTGAAGAGAGACTGACCTATACCAGGTGACCAAAATTGCGTTGCTTGGTAAACGCCAAAATATGGCTATTATTTTACAAAAGCCATTTAATCAGCGATCAAGTCATGACCTAGTCAGACCATTGGGCAACACTGTCTCATTTAATCTTAATACTTTGATTTTTAGGTTAAACATTGAGTATATGGAGAAACGTTGCCAAATAAGGCGACGTAGTCCTGCCGAGGTGACTGATTTAAAATTATTATTATAAATTATTTTTCCTTTTTTAAATTTTCGCGCCAAATCAGCGCCAGCTACCGCATCAACACGCTAACACAGGAAGTGACAAAGAGACGTGATACACGGTATCCTGACGAAGAAAGATGGACAGAGAATCATTTCTTGATGTCAGGATGCGCCATATTTAAGTTTTTCAACAGCACACAAGCTACCCAATGAATGTTTTAATTTTTTTTTCGTTTAAAGTTTTAAATAATGTAATTTCTTTTCACTACCTAGAAAATGGTCTTCGTCGATCCGTTCTTAACAAATATTTTGATCAGTTTTATCTAGTTTCTTTGAGTGAGTAGCGTAATAGGGTTGAAAACTAAAATTTAATTTAAAACACTAATAACATTTACGTATTATGGTAAGGTTTCCCGGTGCAAAACTAATTTAGCGGATCTAATTATACTTTTGAAGTAAGTACTATGTAGTTGTGCTCAATTAGTATTTTCGTTTTGATTTTCAACTTTTCCTTGGCAGAAAGTTTAAGCTAGTAAGAATAACGCTTATTTCATTAATAACGTAATATAGAGTGTCTTAAATATTACTTAAAACTAAGGCTACTGACAAAAATGATTGATTTCGCAGTGCCTTTTTACTATTTTTTTTAGTTTCTTCGTAGGAAGAGGTTAAAAAAATTCTTAAATGTCTTAAATTACGCTTAAAAACAGAAAATAAATTCTCCTTAAAGATTTATACGTCTGACAACGTTTCAACAAATTCATTTGTTTAAAGTTTTTCGCGCGCAAATTTCCGTCAAGCGCCTTGTGTACGATCAGCCAGATGCGGCGAATATAGACTGGTTTTAGGGTATTTTTGAAAATTTTTAAAATGTTCGATTTAAGAAAAAAAAAGTATTAGATATGTCTGTAGACCATCCCAGGAGTCACCCATTCCAATATATTAAATGATTTCCATAACACCCTGTATATATATATATATATATATATATATATATATATATATATATATATATATATATATATATATATATATATATATATATATATATATATATATATATATATAAGTTAGTACCGTACTTCTGAAATGATTTATATGACGTCAAAATATCGTGAAAAATCAATATATTGGGGTTTGCGTATCTGTTCTTTGGCAGAAATTTGGTCGTTTAGGTAAATATGCATTTACAAGGTAGTTTTTGAATGCTATCCTTTTTTAACTTGGAATAAATCAACATCAAGGTACGATTTCAGAGTGTTCTGAGCGGAATGTTCAGAAAGACTCTTTTCCTGTTGCGGAGAAGGACACTTCCTGCAAGTCAGTGTGTCGAATGTAGTGTTTTACACACGAGAACCATCCCTTAACCCAAATTGGGCCTTTGTACCTTAAGTTTTTTTATTATAAATGGTTCTTTCATATCTGAAGAGTTTCGATTACCTAATTAACAGATTTTTGGACACTGTGCTGATGCTGAATGGTGAAGACTGTATATTAGTCGTTTTCCTCCATTCTTCATTCAGTTCATTCATTAGAATATACCTTTACCTACCTTCAAGTTCCTGTATGTTCGACAAGAAATGCCTATTTTGATTCAAAAACTCTCAAAAATATTTTGAGAGTTTTTTTTTGTTGGGGTACACACTGGTGTACAATTTTCAAGTACGTTTTTCCTCCTATCTACCTATGATTCCTGGCTGAATAATAAGTATTTCATGGTTAGTTCTTGTGAAATTCCGGACAACTATTTCTGGATCATTTCCTGCCAAAGAAATATGCTGATAGCAAAGGCAAGTATATTCCATGTATTTGCATAAATTAACATCAATCTAATATGATCTGCAATGCGTTAAATAATTATTTTTATACTTTTTATGCGTATTAATACCAAATTTAAAATGACATTAATTTCATAAATTCTTCTCTTATGTAAAACTTTTCTGATTTGATGTTAGTGTTATATTTTTTTGTGCGTGTCAATTTGATTGATCAATCAACCATTTTAAAGCGAAATTAAGTTGGGGTGGGGTATTTATAGAATTTGAAATCTGGGATCAGAAATGTTAATTTTTCTATTTATTGTTAATGAATTATTCCTTTTTTTTCAAAAATAAGTACCAGAATACTTATTAAATGTAGTCACTGATAATCTGCTTTTTTATTTTAACATCTTCTTTTCTAAGAATTCATCTCCCAGCCTGTGGGTTCTTTTTCACTTAAAGCAAATTATTCAGACTGGGTGGCGCCTTTTTAGAAAAGTGAACCACACTACTAACTCATAACCTAGTGCTCACCGATGAACACTATGAACAGCTGCCGTCGCTGGAACGTACAAGAATATTATGTATTATATAAACTGGTCAACAAAAAAATCGGCAAAAGCTATTTTAACTCGACTTTTCAAACTGCCATAACTTTTTAAAAACTTAACTTTTTTGAGAGCGGTTTTCGGATATCGATAGCTCGTCTTTCCCAGATTAAGTATCAAGAACTGATTTGGCAATGGAAACGGCATTTTCATGCTATACAGGGTGATTAATAAGGTAATGTAAAACTACTAAAAGTTTCGGTGTGTGCCATATTGCGAATAAATTTTTTTGGTCGTTCCGACATAGCGTGTTAGTAAGCTGATATTAATATCTCCAGACGTGTTCGCCGAAATTTCGATTAATGGTCTTTAACGGAAAATACAGGAGGAAACATAAAAAGCACACAAAATTTGGTAGCCTCATTTTTAAATCGCTGTAGCTCGAAAACGGATTGATAGACTTTGTCGGGCTTTTTAGGTATTAAAAGCCCTTTCGTGTAGCATTTTACCTAATAAACTGTTTTCTTTTTCAAGGTCAAAATGTTGGCGTTGTATAGGGGTGAACCAAAAAGTGAATGAAAATCATTGTTAAAAATGATTTTTTTTAATTTGTGAAAATTGAGCGGTATGTGTTTGTTTTCTTCCAAAACTAGGGCGTTCTGTCCAACTCTTGATTAGTTATACAGCGTGTCCAGAAACCATCTTAACAAATGGAAAACATTTTATTTTTGTCTTTACGGGAGAAAAGTTATTTTTCATAAAAAGTTCTACATTGTGAGAAAATAGCATTGCCACTCAAAAATTTGATTTAAGACATACAGGGTATCCCAAAAATCTAAAAGTCCTAATCCGCGTGAAGCTAAAAGGACACAAATCGTTATTTAAAAGTAAACTGCCACTGTAAATGTACTAGAGGTAACTTTTATGTTAGCGAATTAGGTTTGGAACATACAGGAGGTCCCAAAAATAAAATTTATTTTTTATTATTGACTTTACAAAAAAAATATCGTCATAAAAAGTCTACATTGTGAAAAAGATCATGATTAATCAAAAACTTTATGTAGGGCAATACAGAGTGGCTTAAAAAGCTGAAATTCTCAATTTACGTAAAGTTAAGGAGACACCAAATCTTTATTTAAAGATAAACTGTGTGGAAAAGGACGAAGGTTACGTGGAGGTTTAAATTTATTTAGTTATTTAGTCATGTTTAGTTATTTAATATATTTTTTACCCTAATATTTCATTTGTTACTAAAATTGTATTAAATACAAGTAAACCTTCAATCACCCTGTACGTCTCATTTTAAGTATAAGTGGTTACTTATCACTTAATTAGTAACCTTGCACAAATACCATACTGGTTGAATTAAAATTTAGCTTACCCTTGTTTTAAGGCCAGTTCAGAGTTTTAAATTTTTTAGCCACCCTATATGTCCTAGATCAAATTTTTGAATCATCATGCTCTTTTTTCACAATGTAGAACATTTTATAAAGATATAGGTACTTTTTTGTAAAGTCGATAATAAAAACATTTTTATTTTTGGGACCTCCTGTATATTTCAAACCTAATTTACTAACATAAGAAGTTAACACTAGTACATTTACAGTGGCAGTTTGCCTTTAAATAACGATTTTGTGTCTTTTTAGCTTCAAATGGATTAGGACTTTTACATTCTTGAGCCACCCTGTATGTCTTAGATCAAATTTTTGAATGGCTATGCTATTTTCTCACGATGCAGAACTTTTTATGAAGGATTACCTTTTTCGTAAAGTTAAAAATAAAAAAGTTCCGCATTTGTTAAGATGGTTTCGGGACACGCTGTATAACTAATCCAAAGTTAGACAAAACGCCCTATTTCTGAAAGAAAAAACACGCATACTGCTCAATTTGTACAAATTAAAAGAAAATTTATTTTTAACAATACTTTTCATTTACTTTTTAGTTCACCCCTATACAACGCAAACATTTTGACATTGAACAAAAAACAGTTTATTAGGTAAAACTCTGCACAAAAAGGGCTTTCAATTCCCAAAAAGCCCGACAAAGTCTATTAATCCGTTTTCCAATTACAGCGTTTTAAAAATGATGCTACCAAAATTTGTGTGCTTTTTCTGTTTCCTCCTGTATTTCTCGCCAGAGACCATTAATCGAAATTCCGGCGAACGCGTCTGGAGATATTGATATCAGCTTACTAGCGTGCTATGTCCAAACGATCAAAAAAATTTATTGGCAACATGGCACACACCTAAACTTTTAGTAGTTTTGCATTAACTTATTAATTACCCTGTATAGCATGAAAATGTCGCTTCCATTGCAAAATCACTTCTTGTTGCTTAATTTGGGAAAGACGAGCTGTCGATATCCGAAAACCGATCTCAAAAAAGTTAAGTTTTTAAAAAATTATAGCAGTTTGAAAAGTCGAGTAAAATTCGCTTTTGCCGATTTTTTTGTTGACCAGTTTATTACTATATAATATATTTTATTTTTTTTTTGAAAATAACGTGACAAAAAGATTTGACGCCCAAGTGCGTGGGGTTTGAGTGTGTTTCACTATTTCTAATTTTTTATTTATTTTTTCATAAATTTGATTATATTATGCAGACTATAAATTAATTATTACTAACCCCTACTAACTTATATATTTTTTCATTGTCTACGCAATATAAATAAGTAGTTGTCTTTCAAATTGATTTTTTTGGTTAAATATTATTATATAGATTCTGTCTTTCTCTGTCAAAAGTTAAATGGAGTATTCTGGTTTTAAACAGTTTTTTTAACTTTGGTCTAAATAATCTTACAATTTGAATATTAATATCGTGATATTTCTTAATTTGTTTTACCGGTCTCCTCAAATCAGTAGTAGCTTTTTGTAAACAACCAAATAGAAAAATTTATTTTAATATCTAATCCGTGCATTTTGTTTACTAAGTTCTTTTAACAGAAACTGAAAGTGATAAATAAATACATTTGTTATTTGTCTGACAATAACATGATGAGATTTTTAAATTAGTAAAATTTAATTTCTTTCCTGTAAAAACATTTTTTATATTTGCAAATTTTTTGTGATGGTTCGTATACTGCAATATAAATAATTGCTATCTTGCTTATTTGTTTATACATATTTTTGAAGAATTTTTATATAAAAATAGTTACGTACACTTTAATTAATTTTTTTACGGATTTGAGTTAATTCAAAATGGATATTTCTTTTCATTGCAATCACCTTTTGGATTACGAACTTGACTATGAACTTGCAATAATTTCTACACGTAATGTTAGCGACAAGCGAAAAATTTTAGGAAAACTTTTAAAAAAAGAGGCAACTTCTGGTAAACCAGGAAGCCAAATTTGCATGGAAGCTTATGCTAGCGATTTTAAAAATGAAGAGAATGAAATTAATAAAAGTATTCTTTCTATTTCTGATGCTATAGCCGATTTTGAGGGATCTGTAACTGATTCCGCTTTCTTACGCATTAAATCCAGAATTAACCATCTTATTGGTCGCGTAAAACGAATTCCAATACCAAACGCCGATCTGGACGAAGTGGTTAAATTTAAAAACGAAACTTATGCATCATGTCTGAAGTTGGAAGCTGACTTAGATGATAAAGTCACGGCTAATCCTTTAGCACAAGCAAGTACTTCCTTCTTTCCTCAGCCTTCTTCGCCCGTGGTTAATTTAAATCCAGTAATAACTTGTTCGGCTAATATGCAACCTATATCTTCGTGGGGTGTCAAATTTAATGGAGATCCGAAAAGGGTGTTTTATTTTTTAGAACGCGTAACTGATTTGGCGCAGGCGCGAGAGGTTACTGATGATCAATTATTCAACTCGGCCGTAGAATTTTTTATTGGTGACGCTTTTATTTGGTATAGAAATATTAAATCGTCGGTTACAAACTGGGATTCGTTAATTCAACAATTAAAAAAAGATTTTTACCTCCATTTGCTGATGATGAAATATGGGAAAGTATAAGACAAAGAAGACAGAGAAAACAAGAATCTGTTACTATCTTTATAGCACAATTAGAGAATCTTTTTAGTCGTTTATCTACGCGTCCTGCAGAAGTCACCAGCCTTAAATATATTAAAAAGAATCTTTTACCTGATTATGTTCATCAACTTGCCTTACATACTACTGACTCAGTTACGGAGTTAACTGCTTTGTGTAGGAAACTTGAAGAAGCTACCTATATTACCTCGCGTAAATCTACCCCTCAACTTTCTTACCTTAGTAATTCCTATCCTTCTAAATTTATTCAGAGAAAAGAAAAAGGTGATAAACCTTCATTTAGATCAGCCCAGTCGCGATCAGTAGACGAGGCTAATCAAATTAACATAATGAATGAAATTAAAAACGATTTACCTGATACAAGCAAAAGTAAACTCATTTGTTTCAACTGTCATCTACCTAATCATACATATAATGTTTGTAAGAAAAAAAGAAGCATTTTTTGTTATAAATGTGGAGAGCCTAATGTAAAAATTTCTTCATGTCCAAAGTGTACAAAAAACTAAGTTCTTCAATGCCTGTTAGTGGTCGAGGCATTGATCGGTCTAGACAACAGACCACGCTAAATCATTCGTTTTTTTGCAAATCAGATTGGACTTCTTGGCTCAAATTTGTTTCTGACTTTTATAAACAAAAACACAATAAAATTTCTGAAGCTTTACCTTTATTTTTAAATAAAGAATCTGATAACAGACCCTATCTTTTAGTAAGATTGTATGATCGTAACATTAGTGTTTTATTTGATTCAGGGGCTAATTTTTCTATAGTGGGAGCTGAAGGATTAAAAGTTTTAAAGTGCTTTAACGTTAGAATATATCCAGCAACAATTAAGAATATTTTTACAGCTGATGGCACTTCTCAGAAAATAAGCGGTGTTGCCGACTTGCCAATTTTTATTGATAATTCCTGCCAAATTATTAAAGTTTTAGTTGTACCTTCTGTTACTCATTCTTTTATATTCGGAAGCGACTTTGCTAGACAGTTTAAATTGCTTATAGATTTTAAAGAAAATAGTTGGTTTATACGTAAAGATGATACAGTTATTTCAACAGTTTCTGGCAATAATTTTAATTTCTCTTTTCCAAAACTTTTCTCTCTAGATGAATTGTCATCAAAACAGAAAGCTGACGCTTTTAAAGTTATAGAGGCTTTTAAAGCCATAGATAGTAAAGATCGATTGGGTAGAACAGATAAAATTAAATTAACAATAGATACTGGTGATAATAAACCTTTTAAAGTAAAACCATATCTTCTCTCACCTTATTTACAAGAAATTTTAAACAAAGAATTAGATTCGATGTTAAAGTTAGGCGTTGTGGAAGAGTCACAAAGTCCTTGGAGTAGTCCAACTTTATTAGCTAAAAAATCGAATGGAGAATATCGATATTGCTTTGATGGACGTTTCCTGAATAAATTTACAAAACACGATTCCTATCCCTTACTCCGTATTGATCGTATACTTAATAATCTTCGAAATGCAAAATTTATCTCATCTATTGATTTAAGAAAGGCCTTCGGGCAAATTCCTCTTGACTCTGCTTCTAAGTAAAAGACAGCTTTTTCTGTTATTGGTAGAGGTCAATTTCAATTCACTGTTATGCCTTTTGGGTTATGTAATTCGGCTCAAACACAACAAAGATTGGTTGACGCCATCTTTGGACCAAAATATGAACCTCATATTTTCTCTTATCTCGACGACATTTTAGTGTGTTCTCCTGACTTTAATCGTCACGTTGAACTCTTGACTACAGTACAAAATATTTTGAAAGATGCAGGACTAACTATTAATTTAGAAAAATGCAACTTCTTTAAAACTTCACTTAAGTACCTTGGTTTCATAGTGGGTAATAATTCACTAACTACGGATCCTTCGAAAGTTGATTCTATGGTTAATTATCCTCGTCCTCGTAATACTACTGAGATTAAACGTTTTTTGGGAATGTGTTCTTGGTACAGACGTTTTATCCAAAATTTCTCATCTCTTATCGCACCCCTTAATGCTTTGCTGAAAGGCAAAAAGAAGAAACAGCCTGTCTCATGGAATGACGAAGCCGAAGCCGCTTTTGTTAATATTAAGCAAAAGTTGGTTTCTGCGCCGATTTTATCCCAACCTAATTTCTCTCAGCCATTTACAGTACAGTCTGATGCTTCCGACGTAGGTTTAGGAGGTGTGTTGACTCAGCTTATTGATGGAGAGGAGAAGGTGATATCGTATGCAAGCCGAGCATTATCGAGAGCAGAAGGAAATTATTCTGTGACAGAAAGGGAGTGTTTAGCAGTTATTTTTAGTATTGAAAAGTTTAGACCGTGGATTGAAGGTACTTGTTTCACTGTCATCACAGATCACTACAGTTTGCTTTGGTTAAATAACCTTAAAAACCCTTCAGGTCGACTTTCCCGTTGGATTCTTAAACTGAGACAATATTCCTTTGATTTGCAGCATTGCAAAGGTTCGTTGAATGTTGTTCCTGATGCGTTAAGTAGAATTCCTTATTCTGATATACCTGACGATACTGTCTACTGTTCTTCATGTACCATGCCTATACCTAAAGACGAAGTGTCTTTGTTATCTGTAGATTTAAATTCTCTTGATTCTTGGTATTCTTCTTTGCGTGAAAAAATTCTTTCTTTTCCTGATAAATATCCGCAATGGAAGGTCGAGAATGGTACTGTTTACAAGCTTATTCCTTGCAAATCAACATATGTGTTTAATTCCACGGAATGGAAATTGCTAGTTCCAAAATCACAAAGAACTAAAATTCTTGAATCGTGCCATAATCCCCCTACATGTGCACATTTCGGTTTTCGCAAAACGTTGTTTAGAGCACAAGAATCATACTATTGGCCTCATATGAGATCTGACGTGCTAAAATTTGTACGCAAATGTTTGGCATGTGGTGCTCAAAAACACTCAAATGCCGCCAGGATTGGTACCATGGGAAAAGAAAAAATTGTTGATCGTCCATTTCAGATTTTGTCTATTGATCTTGTTGGTCCATTTCCTAGAAGTAAAAAAGGTCATAAGTGGCTTTTAGTTATTTCAGACTGGTTTTCTAAATACATCCTCATTTTTCCTCTTAGACATTCGAAGTCTCCCGTTATAGTTAATCATTTGGAGAATGATGTATTTCTTATCTTTGGAGTTCCTCAATATATTATCTGTGACAATGCTACTAACTTTATTAGTCGCAACTTTAAAGATCTTTGTGCGAAATACAAAGTTAAACATTGGTATAATCCCTTCTATTCACCACAATGTAATTTTGTGGAGAGAACAAATAAGACCATCACTACTGCTATTCGTTGTTATATTGACAAGCACGATGATTGGGATCTGCATATTTCTGAAATCAGACAGGGTATTAATACTGCTGTCCATGAAGTGACAGGCTTTCCCCCCCTGCTTATTTGAATTTTGGAAGGCATATACCCCTCTCGGGCGATTACCATTGTCAGGTTCCTTCTGATGAATCAGTTGAGATTTTACCTGGCGACAGAAATACATATGCAGAGTCTTTTACTGAGTTTCGCAGTTTATTCCAGGAAGTACGTCAGAAACTTCACACCGCTTATGAGAGGAATGCGAAGTCGTATAATCTCCGAAAACGAGATCTTAGTTTTCAAGTTGGTGACAAGGTTTGGCGTCCAAACAAAATCCTGTCTAGTGCTCCGAATAAATTTTCTGCAAAACTTTGTCCTAAAAATATTTTATCAGTCGTGCATAAAAAACTTTCATCTTTAGTTTACGAATTAAAAAATATTGACGGGTCCAAAGCAGGAAGATGGCATGTAAAGGATTTAAAACCTTACCTTGGTTCTGTGGAATCCTTAAGAAGGAGAAGTAATTCCACATCTTCCTAAATATCGTATGCATTACCTTCTATCTTACCTTATACATTACCTTATATCTTACCTTATACCTCACCTTATATCTTACCTTATACATTACTTTATATCTTACCTTATATCTTATCTTATATATTACCTTATATCTTACCTTGGCTACATGGCCTTACCGCATTTCTTGCGCTCTACCTTATATCTTACCTTGGTTATATTACCTTCTCTTATACCTTACCTTTGTTTATACATAAACAAATTGAAGGAAATTACCTCTAGCATAAAGTAAAGCTTTATGTAATTATTGGCTAAAGATTTGTTTACCTTGGCCTTAATTTTCTCGCACTGTTGCGCATTTTACCTTTGTTTAACGAACTCACCTTGCCAAAATATTTTGTTGGTACCTTAAAATTTTGTTTTTGATATAGACAATGGACCTTATTGTCTAATACCTCGTGTAAATACTTATCTTATCAATTTAGCATATAGATTAGTTTTCTTCTTAAATTCATTTATCGTACCCCTTTTGTATTTTATATACTAATAAATATTCCCTGATTTAGACGTAATTTACCTTCGTCTTTACCTGCTTTTATGATTTCCGTTTTCTTGGTGACATAAGTTGTCATTGAATGCTGTAAGGCTGATGACGAGGACTCCTATGCCCTTATAGGTGTCGCAATATCAGCTATCCTGGGCCAACTAACCTTTACCCTGTGGGAGGTAGCTTAAACCTGCACTAGCAATCCAATCCAAGACGGTTTCCTAAGTTTCTTTCCCCGAAAGAATTTACCTTACTTTTTTGCCCAAGCTAGTCTTGTGTACTAGCAGAGCTGATTCCCTCTGTTTTTTTCTAACCATTTTAGTTTCTGAAAAGATAGGAGTAATTCTTTTCCCTTTTCTTACTATTTTGTTAGTTTTAGTTCTGTATAGTTTTATTTTATTTAGTTCTACTAATTAGCTATTCTAATCTGATTATCAGATTGTACTTTTTTATAGTATGTTGTCAAGCGACAACGTCAGGTTTTTAGAGGACATTCCCGAATATGACCCTCATAGATTGAGACCTACCGATGATGACCTCCGCAAGGACGTGTGATACGCGTAAGCTATCAAACTAAAAATCTGACATATATGACATCTGACGTATTTGACACCTGTCAAGTTTTGACAGCAAAACATGTTTTTATGTTATCTATACTATTGTTAAAAATAGTCTACCTTCGCTGACTATTTTTTTTCAAGGAGAAGGGCAGTGTAGCGTTTCGCTACAACGTTACGTAAATTTAATTATAAATTAGCATATTAATTTAAAACATTTAATTTTAAGTTAATATTTGGGTACTATTGAGTTATCTAGCGCATTCACCAGATATATATATATATATATATATATATATATATATATATATATATATATATATATATATATATATATATATATATATATATATATATATATATATATATATATATAAGTTAATACCGTACTTCTGAAATGATTTATATGACGTCAAAATATCGTGAAAAATCAATATATTGGAGTTTGCGTATCTGTTCTTTGGCAGAAATTTGGTCGTTTAGGTAGAAATGCATTTACAAGGTAGTTTTTGAATGCTATCCTTTTTTAACTTGGAATAAATCAACATCAAGGTACGATTTCAGAGTGTTCTGAGCGGAATGTTCAGAAAGACTCTCTTCCTGTTGCGGAGAAGGACACTTCCTGCAAGTCAGTGTGTCGAATGTAGTGTTTTACACACGAGAACCATCCCTTAACCCAAATTGGGCCTTTGTACCTTAAGTTTTTATTATAAATGGTTCTTTCATATCTGAAGAGTTTCGATTACCTAATTAACAGTTTTTTGGACACTGTGCTGATGCTGAATGGTGAAGACTGTATATTAGTCGTTTTCCTCCATGCCTGCATTCTTCATTCAGTTCATTCATTAGAATATACCTTTACCTACCTTCAAGTTCCTGTATTTTCGACCAGAAATGCCTATTTTGATTCAAAAACTCTCAAAAATATTTTGAGAGTTTTTTTTTGTTGGGGTACACATTGGTGTACAATTTTCAAGTACGTTTTTCCTCCTATCTACCTATGATTCCTGGCTGAATAATAAGTATTTCATGGTTAGTTCCTGTGAAATTCCGGACAACTATTTCTGGATCATTTCCTGCCAAAGAAATATGCAAAGGCCAGTATATTCCATGTATTTGCATAAATTAACATCGGTCTAATATGATCTGCAATGCGTTAAATAATTATTTTTATACTTTTTATGCGTATTAATACCTAATTTAAAATGACATTAATTTCATAAATTCTTCTCTTATGTAAAACTTTTCTGATTTGATGTTAGTGTTATATTTTTTTGTGGGTGTCAATTTGATTGATCAATCAACCATTCTAAAGCGAAATTAAGTTGGGGTGGGGTATTTATAGAATTTGAAATCTGCGATCAGAAATGTTAATTTTTTTATTTATTGTTAATGAATTATTTCTTTTTTTTTTCAAAAATAAGTACCAGAATACTTATTAAATGTAGTCACTGATAATCTGCTTTTTTTATTTTAACATCTTCTTTTCTAAGAATTCATCTCCCAGTCTGGGGGTTCTTTTTCACTTAAAGCAAATTATTCAGACTGGGTGGCGCCTTTTTAGAAAAGTGAACCACACTACTAACTCATAACCTAGTGCTCACCGATGAACAGCTGCCGTCGCTGGAACGTACAAGAATATTATGTATTATATATTACTATATAATATATTTTATTTTTTTGTGAAAATAACGTGACAATCAGTAATACCATTTTAGATATTTTAATTGAATTTGGCATACATGTACTATGTATCAAGAGGCATTATTTAGTCTACCACAATTTTTTTTATTACCACCAGTGGCGTTCGTAAGGAATTTCACCTGCCTATTTTGGCAGACATTGATGGTACGCCACTGATTTCTCGTAAAATTAAAATTACTCCTGAAATCCCCAATCATTTCTAAGCAAATTTGATCTCTTGAATTTTTTCAATCCGATGCACGGTTTGCGCTTAAAAAAATAAAAACCTTTTCTCTGCATGATCATCATTAACAATATCGTTAATATGACAATATCACCATGCAGAGAAATAGATTTTATTTTTTAGATCAAATTTGCTTAGAAATGAAAAAGGAAGTTAATTTTTGAGATCCTTATTCATTTCTAAGCAAATTTGATCTAAAAAATAAAATCTATTTCTCTGCATGGTGATATTGTCATATTAACGATATTGTTATGATCATGCAGAGAAATGGTTTTTATTTTTTTAAGCGCAAACCGTGCATCGGATTGAAAAAATTCAAGAGATCAAATTTGCTTAGATATGATTGGGGATTTCAGGAATAATTTTAATTTTACGAGAAATCAGTGGCGTACCATCAATGTCTGCCAAAATAGGCAGGAGAAATTCCATACGAACGCCACTGGTGGAAATAAAAAAAATTGTGGTACACTAAATAATGCCGCTTGATACATAGTACATGTATGCCAAATTTAATTAAAATATCTAAAGTGGTATTACAGAGATTAATAAAAAACTATTTATTTTTGAAAACTTTACCACCCTGTATCTCAAAAGTTAAGACGTTTAGGACATACATTCATATGAAGTTTTCTTTTTACAATGGATCCAAAAATCGCCCCCTTAAATATTGACATTCAATTCGAAAACAAACTGTATATATATATATATATATATATATATATATATATATATATATATATATATATATATATATATATATATATATATATATATATATATATATATAAATCCTTCTATCATTGTTGCGTCATTTCAAACTGGGACCTTGTTGCGTCACCTAGAATATGAAGAGTTAGCGCCAATTGAGATATGTATATTGTTTCACAAAGGCATTTATAGGTTAGCTTACGTTTTTCATCGAAATTGGATGTGATTTTAATATACGAATTTTCATTCATGTTAGGTGCCTTATTACGACCTTTTAAACACCAACCTAGTCAACTCCTATTTTGCGTATATTATACATTGTTGCGTCAATGCAATGTTGCCAGATGCACAGTCCCAATACATACATTTTATTAGATATTTATAAACAGATTTTGCTTACAGCCGACTTCCGGAAAATTTGGAGGTCATCCATTCAAACAGTGGATATTTTTTAATTCAACTCCCAGCCAAAACTACCACAGCTAGAAAATTAAAATTTTGCATACGGCTTTATTTTGGGCCCTGGACGTCCACTAAAAAAGGATATTGCAAAACTTGGCCTGTAAGGGGCTAAAACCAACCCCTAAAAATTAAATTATTTTTTTATCTCAAAAACCACTAAGTTCTAAGAAAAACGCCGAAACGCGTCAATTTTATTTTATTTCTTTACATGGTATACCAATTTTTAATGTTTGAGAAGGTAGTGCAAGGGGTGAAAACTACCCAGTATTGAGTGGTTGAAATTTTTTACACCAAAACGTTAAATTGTGGCATACATGTTGTTTTTAAGGCGTGAGAAAAACATAAAAATAAAATTTTGCTAAATTTAAATTTCAACGGGGTTAAAACAACCCCCTAAAAATGAAAATAATTTTTATCTAAAAAAGTATTTACCATTTCAAAGGAAACTGTAAAACACGTCAAATTTATTTAATTCTTTTACGTAGTATACATACCATTTTTATTTTATGTTTGAGAAGGTAATTCAAGGGGTTGAAAACTACCCTGTATTAAAAAGTAGTTGGAATTTGTTACATGAAAACAAAATTTTGTAAAATTTAAGTTTCAACGGGGTTGAAACAACCCCCTAAAAATTAACATTTTTTTATCTAAGACATCCCACGTAGACTTCAAGCCTAAGTACTAACGTACCGTGGGTGACTGAAGAGAAGGGAAATGTAGTCTATTGACACGGGATTTGAAGGATTGGAGGTCGGGACGGGAAGGGAAAACATTTGGAGGCAATCTGTTCCCTAATCTGGAGACCCTAGGTATGAATGAGCGAGAGAAGTGGTCTGTTCTAGGCTTTTGTAGCTGGACAGTAAAGGGATGCATACGTAACGCGCCTCTTGTTGTACTGTTAGGGACATTCAAGGGGGGAGTAATACCGGCTAGTTCTTCAGAGCAAAATCCATGGATGTAGCGGTAGAAAAGAGATAAATCCCCTACAGCGCGGCGGTGGGTGAGAGAAGGGAGTTTTCTCGTGAGGGCTGGGTCATTGATAAGTCGAATAGCTCTCTTTTGTATAGAATCAAGGATCTTAAATGTCGAAGGTGATGCCGCTCCCCAGATGTGGGAGCAGTACTCTAGGTTAGGTCTTATTTGGGAAATATAGAGAGTGTATAAGTTGAACGGGGAGAAGTATTTTCTGGCTCGAAAGAGAAAACCAAGCTTTTTAGCTGCCGATGTGGCTACTGGTAATGTGTTTATGCCAGCTGAGATCATGTTCGAAAACGACGCCAAGGAGATCGAATGTTTCGTAGTTTTGTAGGGCTTGGCCATTCATGTGGATGGGGTAAGCGTTGCCAGATTTTTTGCGTGAGATGGAGCAAGACTGGGTTTTGGAGGCGTTGAACTGAACAAAGTTCTTGGCACCCCAGTCTAAGATGAATTGAAGATCTTGGGAAAGGGAAAGGTATATAGATCTGCGTCTATTATCCAACTTCTGATTAGAAACGTGTTTGGAAGAATGAATATTGGAGTGTAGAGTACTATCGTCAGCATAACTGTGGATGGGATTGGTAGTTGAAGAGAGTAGGTCATTAATGTGAAGAAGAAATAGAGTTGGTGCCAGGACTGAACCTTGGGGGACACCAGCATTGATAGGATGGAAGTTAGATGAGTGACCGTCAACCACAACAGATAGGCGCCGATTGGAGAGGAAGCTGCCGAGGTACATAGTTTGGTAGGAAGACCGTAAGAAGGTAGTTTGTTGAGGAGTGCGGCATGCCATACTTGGTCAAAGGCCTTGGAAATATCGAGATCAATAATCTGAGATTCGCCATGAAATTCAAGAGACTTGTTCCAGTTATGTGCGACAAAGCTAAGGAGATCAGCTGTGGATCTTTGGTGACGAAATCCGTACTGTCTGTCATGGATGATTTTGTGTTTTCTAGATAGTTTAGAATTTGCAAGTTGATTACTTTCTTCATAACTTTGCTGACAACGGAGAGAAGAGAGATAGGTCTATAATTGGATGGAAGGTACTTGGAACCTTTCTTCGGGACAGACTGCACACGAGCAGTCTTCCAGCTATCTGGGAAGATACCCTTGTCATAAGAGATCTGGAAAAGACGAGTTAAGATGGGTGCAAGTTCTTGAGCGCATTTTTTTAGAACAATTGCTTGTATGCCATCCAGACCAGAGGACTTTTTGGTGTCAAGGGATAGAAGGATTTTTTGAACTTGTTTGACCTTAAGTATTATATCGGGCATTTTGTGGGGTACAGACTTAGCGGTTGGAAGAGCGAAATTGGGGGGAGGAATCAGGGTGGAATTGGAAGCGAATTGTTTGGCGAATAGTTCTGCTTTCCCTTTAGAGGTAGAGATAACTTCGTTGTCGGAGGTCAGGAGAGGAAAAGTGCTTCTACAGAAGTTCTGACTAATGCTTTTGGCTAGTGACCAGAAAGATTTGCCGCCGTTGGGACAGGAAAGCACTGTATCTTTTATGCGGTTGTTAAAAGCATTTTTGGACTCTAAGATAGTTTGGTTGTATTGATTTCTGGCCTCGGTGAAAATTTGACGATTTTCGGGTGTAGGATTTTGAAGATATCTTTTGTGAGCTTGGGCTTTTTTGAGCCTGGCTTTGCCACAGGCCTTGAAGAACCATGGCTTTTGATGGTGGAGTTTAGGTTTCTTGCGGGTATGTGGAATGAAACCTTCAATACCAGCTTGAATAATATCCGTGATATGAGAGCAAATTTCGGAGGGATCGGGAGTGGAAAAACAGACAGGGTTCCAAGGGAAAGCAGAGAAGAAGTTTCGAAGACCATCCCAGTCGGCAGAATTGTAGTGCCAGATCGTGCGTTCTGGCATGATTTCAGCAAACTCGGGATGTATGGGACAAGAGACGGTAATGAGGCCATGACCTGAACGACCAAGGGGAGCGCATACAGATGTTAAGTAAGGCTCAGGATGGGTGGTAAGAAAAAGATCTAGTGGATTTGCATTATGAGTAGAAACGCGGGGAAAGTATGTTGGTTCTCTAATCAAATTGGCGAGCGAGTTGCTGATTGCGAAGTTTTCTGCTGCTCTGCCTTCTGGGTCAGTTTTTGTGGATCCTAACCATTCCTTGCTATGGACGTTGAAGTCGCCTAGGAATTCGGAGATGAGATGGTGGATTTTTGCCGAGAGAAAGTCAAAGAACTCATTGTAGGATTTGTCTGATGGGGAGCGATAGATGCAACAGATAAATTTAGTAGAAGATTTAAGGGCGAGTTTTAGCCAGAGAATATCGGGCTGGCCTGATTCCAGGTTCGGGAGTCTGGTGCAAAAAAGACTGCTGCGAAAAATTTTACAAGGCACATACATTAAACAACCCCCTAAAAATGAAAATAATTTTTATCTTAAAACGTATTTATTTTAAAAAACTTTAAAACACGTCAATTTTATTTTATTTTTTTACCTAGCATACCTACCATTTTTTTATGTTTAAGAAGGTAGTGCACGTGGGTAAAAACTACCCAGTATTTAAAATTGTTGGAATTTCTTAAGCTAAAATGTTAAATCATAGCGTATATCATGACTCATGACTATTTTTCCCATGGTCAAGCCTATGTCCCTGATGTACTAAATTACAGCGATAATTATCCTCAAGAATTACAGCGAATATTTCCCCCATGTACGAAAACCCACATAGGAGGTGTGGTCTTTCCCAAAATTACAGCGATTGGGGTCAAAACGTTGGTATATGATTAAAATAGTATTGCATTCTTATTTAACTCGACACAAGGTCTACAAAACTACAATAAAAAATACAAGTCCGTATTTAAAAAAGCATACCTGATGATTGTACCCGAAAGACGAAACGTCGGAATCAGTATCTGATAATAACACGTTATAAAAAATAAATGGTGGCAATAAAGATGTAAGATTAATTTCTCGCCATCTCTGTAAATAAAGCTAGGAAGAAATAAAAACAGAATCGAGAATTTTCGGTTTTTTCCGAATATCTTCGGAAGTATTTGGAATTTTCGAAATTTTTTGACGGCTTGTTAGTCGTCTCCAAATTGCGCAACTTTGCCCCAATTTAACCTTCGCTGTATCTCTTACCGTTTAGGAGATCCCAATGGTGAGCTTTGAATTTGTAACACCATGCAGACCTGTGAATAATAAAAATCTTTTTTTTTTAATTGGTCACAGCCCGTAAGTAATAAATCATTAATCACTAGCCGTAAATATTGATAATAAAAGTGCATAAAAATCACTATGTTATTAAATACTCAGTCGTAGAAAGAATATATTTTCATCCCATCCTAGCCCAAACCCTTAAGTTTTTTTACATTTGTTTTAGCGAAATTGGATACCTCGACCTCGATTACTCCGAAAATGACATATTACTCAACTTTTTGGAAAAAATCTATTTTCATCCCTTTCCACCCCCACCCTTTTAGGTTTTGTTTTTTTTAGCGAAATTGGTTACATTGACCTTCATAACCCCAATAAGGACATATTACTTAAGGTTGAAAATTAAACATTTAAATAATTCTGAGGTTAGGTGAGTTAGGGTCAGCTAGTTATCACAAATAAACTACATCAACATCTCTTTTAAAAAATTCATATTTTAACTTACCGTTATTGAGATTTGCCAGTTGCGCTAATCTTTTCCCCGCGACATCTTATGTCCCTCGCTAAGTAATCGTGCCGGCAGCATTAAACGCCGTCAAATGCAGAATGTAATAAAATAAATGCCAAATTTCAAACAAAAAGCGGTTAGGTCTGTCTATAAATAGATTGCGACGTTGCCCAACTTATGACGCAATAAAATACTTAAAGATGTATATTAATTTACCGCCCCTATCGGAATTTCAGTGAACTAAAATTGTATTTTATTTTACAAATTGCTAATATTGTCGCGTCCACTCAAAATTTCTAATCCATAAATATCTCTTAATTCCGATTGAATGGCGCTAAGATTTTTTAAATTTGAATTAAAGGCGGGAATCTCCACGAGCTGACGTGAATTTTTGGTTGGAAAAATGCGCGGAAAGATGATTTACAAGGGTTTACTTTATCGCGTCGGACGCAATAGAGCGATGGACGCAACAATCAATGGTCACAGGTATAATAAGGACGCAACAATGATCGCGGTTTGAATATATATATATATATATATATATATATATATATATATATATATATATATATATATATATATATATATATATATATATATATATATATATATATATACAGTGACCGGCAAAAAGTTCGCAACATATGGGAAAAATTTTTATTAGGAGAGTATCGGAAAAACTTTCCCAGGGGATCGGTTCTGCATGTCCGATAACCTAAAAATCGATTTTGACATACGTCACGTGACCACTGGTATAGCGTCAAATTAAAAAAAAAATTGTTAATTTACAAAAAGTGAGGTTAGTTGACGAGATATCAAAAAAAGTTATTTGAAAAAATTGCTTAGAATTAAATTCTAGGTTCTTGTGCAAAATTTTAAGATTTTATTTAAAAAAATTGGAAAACTCAATTTTTTTTAAATATTTTTTTATCGATTTACAAATTTCCAGGTTTTTTCGTTTAGATAGCTTGGCTAATGTAAAGCCCATGTATCTGGATGAAAATAAACGAATGTAGTAGTTTTTTCTACAATTGACAGGACAAAATTAAAAAAAACAGGGTTTCGCCGGACGCTAGCTGTTGCAATGATTTGTATCTAGCAGCAGTGTCAAAATTTTAGAGACATTTCAATGAGATTACATTGAGAAAACCTTAATTGTCTTAAATATATCTGAAGTTCGACTTTTTGTAAAGTTAAGGGGAGTAAAATAGATAATAAACAAAAAATTACCTGTTTATTTAATCGAAATTTCATAAACGAAAACCAATGTAAGAAAAACTTAAAAGTAGTCAAATTCTGTACTAACAACATAAAAAATCATTATTTTTCCTTGGGTGCACAAAATTTAAAACTCAGTATGACCACCATTTCTCTCCATACATACTATTGTTCTCGAGCGCAACTCTCGATTAACATTTCGGAGCATTTTACGATTTATTTGCAATACACAATTTCTAATGACATTCTCTAAATTTTGTATATTCCTAAAGGGTCGATGTTTGTACACAGAGTTCTTTAGGTATCCCCACATAAAGAAATCTAACGGAGTCAGATCTGGTGATCTCGCAGGCCACGGATTTTCAGAAAACCGTCCTATCCACTGGTTTCCAAATTCTTGATCCAGCCATCTCTTCACCTCATTTGTGGAATGAATGCTAGCTCCGTCTTGTTGAAAGTATAAATTTCTTCTTTCGGCTAATGACAAATTGTCTAAAAAGTCAGATATCTCAGTTTGTAGAAATTCTAAATATCGTTCTGAATTTAAATTGTCTCTAAAGAAAAAAGGTCCCACTATTCTGAGGTTGAAAATTCCGCACCACACATTAACCTTAAAACTATATTGGTCTTTACTCTGAATTACAAAGTCTGGGTTTTCGGTGGCCCACCATCTACAGTTTTGTGAACTGACGGTTCCGTTAGAGGTAAATGTAGCTTCATCCGAGAAAAGAACGTTCTTTGGGAAATTAAAATCTTCCTCAATCATACCCTGGAACCAGGCACAAAAATCGAAGCGGGCGTCATAATCCCTATCTTTTAATACTTGTACAAATTTAGGTTTGTACGGATGAAATTTGTTTCTTTTTAATATCCTCCGCACAGATCTTTCGTGAATGTTAGTGATCTCCGATATTTGACTAACTGCTAATTGGGGTGTTTCTGTGATCGACAAACACACATCCAGAGAACCTTCGTCACCTGTTACCGGTTTTTCATGGGAAACTTTATACTGATTTTCTACCGATCCCGTTTCTTTAAATTTATTGACTAGACGAGATACTGTGGAATAATGGAGGGATTTATCGGGGTGCCTCTCATTAAAAATTGCTGCTGTTTCTCTATGGCTTTTGTAATTATCTCCAGAAATTAAAATAATTTCTATCTTTTCCTGAAGAAGTAGTGTGGGTGCCATTTTAAGGAATAAAATATTAATAAACTTATGTAAAATATCAAACTTAGTAAGATGCGAGACATAAACCAATGACATAGGTTGAAATCAAACAAATTATAATTTGTTTGACATTTTTCTGTTGTTTTTAACCTACTAGATTATTTGGTTGTTTTAATTTCAGAGCCTGCTTTGGTAGTTTTAAGTACAACTAAATAGACCTGGTTGTTAAATTTATGTGCGAAAAATCTTAATAAAATCTTGATACAGTCATTTCATTAGATTCAAACCATTGCAACAGATGATACCTAAAGAACCCTGTGTACAAACATCGACCCTTTAGGAATATACAAAATTTAGAGAATGTCATTATAAATTGTGTATTGCAAATAAATCGTAAAATGCTCCGAAATGTTAATCGAGAGTTGCGCTCGAGAACAACAGTATGTATGGAGAGAAATGGTGGTCATACTGAGTTTTAAATTTTGTGCACCCAAGGAAAAACAATGATTTTTTGTGTTGTTAGTACAGAATTTGACTACTTTTAAGTTTTTCTTACATTGGTTTTCGTTTATAAAATTTCGATTAAATAAACAGGTAATTTTTTGTTTATTATCTATTTTAATCCCCTTAACTTTACAAAAAGTCGAACTTCAGATATATTTAAGACGTTTAAGGTTCTCTCAATGTAATCTCATTGAAATGTCTCTAAAATTTTGACACTGCTGCTAGATACAAATCATTGCAACAGCTAGCGTCCGGCGAAACCCTGTTTTTTTTAATTTTGTCCTGTCAATTGTAGAAAAAACTACTACATTCGTTTATTTTCATTCAGATACATGGGCTTTACATTAGCCAAGCTATCTAAACGAAAAAAACCGGAAATTTGTAAATCGATAAAAAAATATTTAATAAAAATTGAGTTTTCCAATTTTTTTAAATAAAATCTTAAAATTTTGCACAAGGACCTAGAATTTAATTCTAAGCAATTTTTTCAAATAACTTTTTTTGATATCTCGTCAACTAACCTCACTTTTTGTAAATTAACAATTTTTTTTTTAATTTGACGCTATACCAGTGGTCACGTGACGTATGTCAAAATCGATTTTTAGGTTATCGGACATGCAGAACCGATCCCCTGGGAAAGTTTTTCCGATACTCTCCTAATAAAAAATTTTCCCATATGTTGCGAACTTTTTGCCGGTCACTGTATATATATATATATATATATATATATATATATATATATATATATATATATATATATATATATATATATATATATATACGTCTAAACCATACCAACTGCCCTCTAAAATACGTAAATACGTAACGAAGTGCCCTCATATATAACGTAGTTCCCTCCGGTTCCGGAGGGAAGTACGTATCGCATGATTCCTTTTGCTGGTGTGCACTAGAGGGTATGTACTGTTCAATTCCGAAAATTTGTGGGGAGGTCACTTTGACCATATATACCTCCCATTTCGGTCCTCTAGTTCAAGCGTTCGCCGTTAGCGCCTGAGTCGTTTTTGGCTTCGTTTAATTTCGTACGTATTTCCCTCTGCTTCGGTTATATAAATTTGTATAAACGAATCGTACGTTCTTCCCTCCGACAACAACATTGTTTTCAAGACCTTGGTAAAAATTCAAATTAAGTGACAGTTAAATCTCAGTTATTTTATTAACGGTTGAATTTAGTGGTGCAGTGGTAGATATTTTAAATTGCTATTTTCAGAGTTTGTTTGTTAAAAGTACAGATCTTCTAATGCGTTTTATTATGATATAAATATTCTTAATGTCTTAAACAAGTTTTTATGACTTTTAGGCGATTTAAAAAGGAAAGTACAGTACTTGAATTGAATGTATGAACCGAGTTTTCTTGGGAAACAATTTATAGGTTAGAATGCGGGTTTAACTTTCTTTTCTAACGCCCGTTAAATTCCGTGAGACAGCATTTTTCTTTTCTCCAGACACCCAAAGTACTTTGGAACTTAAACCTAAAACTCATAGTTAGAGATCCCGCGACAAATTTCTACCCTCATAAAACATCACTATAAAAAAAATTGTATGTGATTTAAAATGATAAGAAAAAGAAATATCGCTGATTTGCCCAAGCAATTACGGCCAAAACAATATTTAATTATGCTAATTATCGAGTCAAATTAGGTATGTCGGTAGGTACTGTTACAAAACATTTTCATGATTTTTTTTAATTATTGTAAAACAAATGAGTAATTTTATAATAACTAGATTTTTCTAACCCCATTTGGCCGAAATTACTTGGCATTCACCCTTGGAGGGGTAAGGTAGTCAGTGTGTCAGCACCCTCATTCAACATATTTTTTCTTAAAGAAAGTTTAAGCTTGCTTATAAATAAAAATATTATTCTGCCGTGGCAAATATTCATGAATATGTCCGGTGAGGTAAAGTAGATACCCTCTTTAAAAAAATGGCCCGGTTTAGTATTTGGTATCTCAGGCATTTCCGGTCATTTCCGCAAAGACAGGCCAATATTTTTATTCATAAAAAAATCGGTCAAGTGCAAGCAGCTACACTTGCACAATTAGTGTTCCGTGCTATCAACCTCCCACAGTAGTGATCTATAGGGGTCTGACCATCATGCCAAAATGACGTAGGCATGCCAAAATGACGTAGGCATCTCGTAAGCACATGGTGGCGCCATCTAGGGTGAGTGAGAGGTACTAATTTAAGTTAGAGGTTCGAATTTGGATGGTCTAGTGTAGATTTCTGTAATTTTGGGAACAAGTTAAGCCATCTTGTTTTTCTAAATGGATATTAATTTCATTGAAGCTATGTCAGATGTCACCACCTGTCAACCATCGAGAAAATCCTCCCTTGCAGCAGGCGTCACTCACATGATCACAAGAGTAGTAAACATTTAGCTTATGTTTCGAGTGTTAAAAAAAAAGTCATTAAACTGACTGAATAAAAAAACGCTCTGTAGGAGAAAATTATTTTTTATTTAATAATGTTGTCTAATTGTCTGAAAAATATTAAATATTAGATTACTTAACAATAATGAACAAGCTATAGTTATAAATATAATCAAATGAAAAGCATGAAAAATCCTGAAAATTCCACAAGAAGTGCTGAAATTGGCCGAAGAGTTGTTTTCTTGTGTGCTGAAGAAGTGATCGACGACAATGACGTAATTGACCAGAGGCTGCTGTTGACCAAAAGGGTCTTAGAGGGTTTCGGTATTTTTTGGTGTGTGGTGGTTTAAATGCAAGAAGTGACATAATTCGGGGTGCAAGAAGTAGTAGTTCTTGTATATATTATTGTCAATGACCTTCAGTTTACCAGAGGCTGCTGTTGACCAGAAGGGCCTTATCTGTTGTTTTTTGCGCGCCAAAATTCGCCAAAAAAAAAGCGTTTTTTTTGTGGTCTTTTGTGTTTCACCTTCCTTGGGGTGACACACCTGCCTACCTTTCTTTTTGCATTATGTTAGTGTAGGTAGGTAGGATTGATGTGTGGGTAAAAACATGCTTAAGGTGAGAGGCTAGAGACAAACTTTGCATGCATTACATTGGTGGTATTCAATTGGAAGATTTTTTTCGATGCAGCCATGCCTAGCCTAGTCTGGATGTTACCTGCTGGGGTGCTGCCTGTTACCTATGATTTTTCAATATTTCATAGTTCCTCATTTACATTGTGGATAATAAAATATATATGGAAAACATAAGTCGTCAAACAAAAAACAAAGAAAAATAACGATTTGTTATGTTATCGTCGTTCAGAGGTTATGGATGGGTCAAATCTCCGTCTATTATCAGAAATTACTAAAAACAAAACGAATCTGGTTTACATGTATATTTTATTTGAGAACTAATAAGTTGCAATTTTTAACTAATGATTAGAAATAAATCAAAACAAAACGATATTTTACATGTTTATTTTAAAGCAACATTTTAGTTACATTACTATGTGTTTTATTGAATAATATTAAATAATTTCACAACGTTTTTTTGTTTGTTATTGGTCTCTCTCATTTACTGACTATATTCTTATTATTAGGATACTGACAGCATGTACGAGTTAAAAAAACAACGAGTTTACATGTCTACTGAATATATTTTATTTAATTTTAATAAATTTTATCTCCCTTGAGAGGTCAGGAAAAGGTCAAAGTGTGCCTAATAATAGAAATAATACCAAACAAAACGAAACTGTTTTACATTACATATGTTTTATTCAATACAATGATTTAATAGTAATAATTTCACAGCATTTTATATTCATAAAATTATGAACGAGCAGCATGTACGAGGTCAAAAACAAGTGCTTTTGGCTGTTATACACTACAAAAATAATATTCCTAATGTATGCATTAAAGTAATAATTGTCAATGTATTAAATGTTAATTTTCTAGATTTTCTATGAAAAAGTCGACTAATTTTACACTATTCACTCCTAGGAAAAAAATGTGAGTAATACAAGTAAATAGTTTAACATATTTATTAGAAAAAACTTGAACAGAACTTTACGAAGGGTGGTAGCCGGATTTAAGGTACTGTTTTAGTGAAACCTTTTTTTTTCGCCGGCACTCACTATGCGAAATAACGCAATTTTTTGACAACCAAACACCATTGATATTCACATCTTGGTAACAGAAATAGCACTGGTTGCCGGGTACTTTTTGGAAGTCTTGTTTTTTACCTCCATGCACAATGTGGGTACGGTTTTCAAACATCTGCAAGTAATACACCAAAAATAGTTTTACAGGTTTATTGAGAAAATTTATTTAACAAGCTATTAATCATTATGAAGTAAAATTTTACAATCAGAACAAATCCGATTAAAGGGCTTTACGTTTCCAGGTGAGGTCTTTGCAAGAGCTGTAACTACAATATTTATAGATTTTGTTGCCTCCTGTGTTTTCATGGTAGCTGTCACCAAAACACTCTTGACAGGTATACAATTTAAACTTATATTGTCTCTTTTCTTCTTCTTTATTATATACTTGGTTCCAATACTTTTCTGCTGGTTGCATAGGCATTTTTATTTGTTAAAAATACTAATTAAATAACAACAAGTCTTACATAGGAGCTTAATGAAACTACAACATACGATAGAAAGTGCTTTTGAAAATGACGGACGAGAGGAAGAGATCGCTGTAGGCTGCTCGAATTTTATCAACGGATTTACATCTTCACTCTTTTCTATTTGCATCTTACGTTTCTTAGCCTTTGTACCGAGGGAAGCATCCATGAGCTTATTCAGAGGGTCTGTAATAGGTGTTAAGAATTAATTAAGAGCTTTATCGTCTTCACCCCACTCTAACTTTCATGCCAAGAACTTTTTTCGGATTGTTCTAGAAGTTTGGATAATTCGACGCTTAACATTTTTATCGAGCTGGCTAAGGGGGGGTAGACATACTACAAACAGCTAAAAAACATACCCCCCTGTTCTGTAAAAACAGCTAATAAACAGACCCTGTTTCTGGAAAAACAGCTAATAAACAGACCCTATTTCTGGAAAAACAGCTAATAAACAGACCCTGTTTCTGGAAAAACAGCTAGAAACAGGTCCCTGTTTCGGGAAAACAGCTATGAAACAGCTAAAAACAGGCCCTCCTCCCTGTTTCTGGAAACAGCTAGGAAACAGCTAAAACAGCTAAAAACAGCCTCCCTGTTTTTGGAAACAGCTAAAAACAGACCCGGTATCAAACTTGTTACGATATCGACCTTTGGTAATATCAGAGGCCTACTACCTTCCTAATTTATTCGCATTACTATTTTTCATGTAAACTAATTTCATTATCATAATTATCTACCAGAGAACTCTAATATTCGTATCATTCATGATAGATAAGTATGATTTTTTATGATTTGAAACATTTTTAAAATTTTATCTAATTTTCTATTTAGTTAACCCCACACCTTTCTAAGTTTTTACAGACTTCAAGTCGCCTCGGTTAAAATTTTTATGGACTAAATGACTTCATGTATTTTTTCCATAGGGAAATGTTTGGTAAATTAAAACAGTATATTCTCTATTAATTTGTATGCATTTTGATTATAATAAAATTATTTTATCCAACAGTTGTACACCATTTGCTCCTATAATAATTCAAATGACGTTTCAAGAAGATATGTTTGTTGGAGTATATATACCCAAAAGTTTCTTGTAAGTAATTAGAAGCAGTTAAAGTTTTTTCGAATAACAGTTCCAAAAAGTAAAAAAATGGCAAACATCCCTTCAACTGTAGTAGTTATGTCAACTGATTTAGTGGAGTTTCCTTTAAATATGGCCGTAGTGGTTATGAAACATATTTTTCAGTAAGTAGGTATTTATTTTTTAGATGTATTAAGAACATTTTAAAGAAATCCTCTTTTTAAATAACATTTATAATAATAATTTATACAAAATCCTATATTGTTTTTTCCCGAAAAAGGTCAATTTTTGTTGGTTTGGTATTTTTTCCATTTACTTGTATTCTGCCGTCCTTGGTTAAAACATCCTAACCAAATTTTTTCCATTTTCGGCGTATATGCATATATTGGTTATCCGACGCCATATTGAACTGTCCTAACTGTAAATTTTCAGCAAGTTAGAACTATTTATTTTTATAAATGCTAAATTGGACGTTCTAAACTAGGGAGAATAGATGTGGTAACATTATAACTACAGATTCAGTCGATTTAAAAAAAATCTTTTTTTTTTCAGATATGGAGTAAAAGCCATTAAACGAAAAGGAAATAAAATTTTTATCTCTTTAACGTATTGCCCGAAGACAGAAACACTGGAAAAAAAGTTTGGGAATTTGCCAGTGAAGTATTTAAGGACCAAATTTGAAGATGAAGGAGAATTTGCGCTTTTCGAGCAAGCTATGTCGAAATTTGTATTTAATTTCGATTCACTAGAAGCAGAACCAAAATCGGCACTACTTTCATTAGCATCAACATCTACCACAACAGCTACCTTTGTTGAACCACAAGCAACAACCAAAAGAAAAGTGAACATTATAGAAAGTGTCATCCTCCATCCTCCATTAACTTCTTCGCAACCAACGAAAAGAAAAAGGGTGAACCTTCTCGAGGACGACGACAATCTCATCGACAACGACGATGATGATGATGATGAAGGATTTATAGAGTCGCAATGGAAAACTTTGTAAATGTTTTCTTTATAATTATTGTTATTTAAATAAAACACTTAAATTTTATTTTTTAAAATGTTTTTTTGATATCCAGCTATTATGTTTACTATCAAATCCTAACCATTTAACACCTTTTAGTTCCCTAACGGCAAGAATGGTGTAGAGAATTAGGGGAATAACAAGCTGAAATTTTTAAATATGAGTACCCAATTTTTTTATGACATTTTTGTTTAAAAAAAATACACACACACAAGATAAAAATCTGTAATTCTGTGCACCGAAGTCATAAGAAACCAAAACTGAAGCATATTCATTAGTTTAAAACTACCGCTTGACTAGTAAGCATCAACTAAAAATCATGGCTCTTAGACAGATTTTTCTATCTTGCGTTTTAACTTGCATAAGCAGCACTATTGTTTCTGCAGACTGCCAACAAACATCCAAATGTATGTTAGTAAATACATTGAAGATTATGAATATTTAAGTATGGACTATCATACCTTGTATAACACAAGTCTAAATTTGTATACAGAATGTACCAAACAACTGGATAACTATATGGATTTATATGACAATGAATTAGCAGTTAACGATATATGCTTGGAAAAATTTCAAGAATATGAAGATATTAACAAAAATTTAACCGATTCCATAAATTATACAAAATACGTGAAGTTGCTGAAAGAAAATATTAAGCTGGAATCAGAAGTACATTTACTCACAACTAATTTAACAGAAAAACTACAAAATTGTGAAGAAAAAAATATCGTAGGGCATTCCCTTATAGGAGAATATAAAGAAGAAATATCATTTTTAAAAAATAACATGTCATTCCTAACGTCTGAAATATATAAGACTGGTAGTAACTTAGAACAATGTCAACAGGAGCTGCAACTGCAATTTAAGGAGAAAAGTAAAATCTTTGCCAATATTAACGACTGTATAGAAAGAGAAGAGGCCCTTCAAGAACAAAAAAATAAATATGTTATTAGGTTAAGCACATGTAGAAAAAACAATAGTAAATTAAAAGAAAAACGTCATAAATAAAAATAAGCGCTTCTAGAAAAGTGTGTGTGTGTGTGTTTTATTTAGGTATTTTCTGCTCACAATGTATTAAAATTGACGACAACTGGTATATTTTTAAAATTAGTGCAAAAAGTCAACAGTTATCTCGGAAATAATTGAAACAAATGTTAAACATTTACTTAAGTAATTAATTATGCATATATAAAACACTCGATTTCAGTCCGATCTCATTAAAGATTCTCCTCTCTCTCTCTCTCTCTCTCTCTCTCTCTCTCTCTCTCTCTCTCAAAACAAAGATATTAAAACAAGTTTATAAATATAAAGTATTAGCGTTTAGATTCGAAAAAATAGTTTTTCAGTTGGCATTAGTAATAAATTTAATAGTTGCTAAAAGCTGTTTTCAAAGTTCACAAGAAATGCGCTGCCTAAAG